>BLBF01000051.1:13108232-13369230 GCA_015471245.1 Laticauda colubrina
ATCCACTATATATATATATATATATATATATATATGAATAATAATGGATATTCTAATCAAACAATCAGATGGCGTTAATATTTCTAGATGCCCAGAAGGCATTTGACAATTTAAACTAGCAATTTTTGATTGAGCAAATATCCAGGATGAAATTTGGTGAAAAATTTATAGGGCTAATTAAAACAATATATTCAATACAAAATGCAAAAATAGTAATCAATGGAGAAACCATGGAGAACATAAAAATATGCAAAGGAGTGAGGCAGGGATATCAGCTTGCCCCATTATTATAAATTCTATCAGCGGAAGTACTGTTAACACAGATAAGGGAAAACCGAAACATTCAAGGGCTAACAATCAAACAGGAAACATAAACTGCAAGCGTTCGCTGATGACATCGTTTTATACTGGAGGACCCAAAAGAGTCAAGCAAAAACTTACTACAAGAAATAGAGGCATTTGGCAAAGTAGCGGGACTTAAAATTAATAAAGAGAAGAATAAGATAATAACAAAAAATTGTACTAAAAGGCAAAATGAGGAATTGATAAGAGAACTAGGGATTCAGACAACAAACAAAATAAAATATCTAGGAATTTGATACAGCGAAGTGTTCTATAATAAAAGCTGATAATTACGACAAATTAATAGATCAGATACAGAAAGACCTAGACAGATGGGCAACCCTACAAATTTCTTGGATGGGAAGGATAGCCACCATTGAAACCAATGTATTACCAAAATTATTGTATCTCTTTCAAACCATGCCAGTCAAATTGGAGAATTTTTTTATTCAAAGACTTGAATAGAAGAATTAGTAAATTTATTTGGCAAAAGAAAAAAGCAAGAGTAAAATATAAATTAATGCAGGATACTAAAAGCAAGGGAGGACTGTCCCTTTCAGACTTTGAGCTATATTACCAAGCTGCAGCGAGTACTTGGATTAAAGATTGGATTAACTTGGAGGACAAAAGAATATTGACAATACAAGGTTTCGATCTACAGTTGGCTGGTACGCATTTCTGTGGGATGGGAAAAACAGAACCCATAGCTATTTTCAAAAACACTGGAAAAGAGATGCTCTATTGTGGGTATGGGAGGCAATAAAAAAAAATCACTATGTGAAAATACCTCTCTGGCTATCTCCAATGGAGGCATTAATATATCCTAATGCCATGGATCTGAATAAAACAATAAAATACAAAGAATTCATAACAGATGAAGGTGACCTGAAATCATAGATACAACTCAAAACACAAGGAATTGAAATTGGGTGGTGGCTGTACCTCCAAATTCAAACAAAATATAAAAAAAGACAAGGAACAATTTGGATTTTACAACAAAGAACAGGAATTAGACAAAATATTTCAAGGAAGTGAAAAAAATGATTACTAAATTAAACAATTGCTTACTGGAATTTAAAATGGAAGAGAAAATGGTTAAGGAGAATATGATAATATGGGTTAAAAATTGCAGTCATAACATCCACTTAGAACAATGGGAACGAATATGGCAAACCAACTATAAATTAATGTTATCAGTATCATATAAAGACAATATCTATAAAATGTTCTATCACTGGCACCTTCCACTGGCAAGATTGGCAAAAATGTTTCCCAATATGTCACCCAAATGCTGGAAGTGCAATTATAGCCAGGGAACGTATTTTCACATGTGGTGGACATGCCAGAAAGCTTGAAAATACTGGTCTAAACTACAGGGATGGCTAAAAGAGATGACAAAATTAAAGATTAAACTCAACCTAGAGATCTTCTTATTGGGAATACCAGAACTGTGATGGAGTAAAAAACAACAGCATCTAATACTACACATCATCACAGCAGCAAGAATAGCCTTTGCCCAAAATTGGAAATTAACAATGGTACCCACAGATTTAGCAGTAATCAACAAAATATACCAATGCGCAGAAATGATTAGATTAACTAAGATATTAAAAAACAAGGAAGAGGGAGAATTTTTTACACATGAAATACATGGTACAAATGGTTAAATGAAAAGGAAATAAAGATGTATAGTGAAAACGATTAAAGAAATATTATGGAACAACAGAAATAAGGATAAATGTATAGCTATGAATATATGTATGGCATAGCTATGTATATAGGTATAGTAGTATAGTAACATAGGAAAACAATGTATCATGATGTATTAATAACATAGATAAGTAAGAAATCAGGAATTAGATTTAAGATATCTTTGTAATAAATGATCTTAAGTAACACTAATAGAGATGTACACTGTTATGAAAACACTGTAAAATGTGAGAACTTGATTCTCTTTTTAAAATATATTTTCTTGAATAAAAACTATAAAAAAGGCCCCTTGTAAGTTTCTTAGCTGAGTAAAAATATGACTTCAACATTGTCTTAAAGTTCATTGCCTAGAACAGGGATCTTCAAACTTGACAGCTTTAAAGACTTCTGGACTTCAATTCCCACAATTCCTCATCCAGTCTTGGTTAGCTCAGGAATTCTGGGAGTTGAAATCCACAAGTCTTAAATCTGCCAAGTTTGAAGACCCTTGGCCTAGAAGATGAACTTCTCATATTGGGATGGGATTCTGTTAGAAGTACTTCTCATAAAACATCTAACTTGCACAGTCATAATACTAACAATGATACAAGTTTGGAAACTGATGGCTTATAAGGGATGCATGAAAATATTTATACTCCTACAATAGTGGCAAAGAGCCTAGGCTACAACCAATAATTCCTTAGCTCCTGCCAGGCTTTCACTGGCCAATAATAGGCAAGCCATTCTCTTTTGGCCTCATTATGCCATTTGTAGTATGGAAGAACTGATAATGGTCTGAACTACTTTACAGCAAAGGCTCTCAAACTGGGTCATGCCCCTGGGGAGTTGTAAACATCTTTGTGAGTTTTGGAGCTTGTGCTTTCAGAGCTGCAGCATTGGCAAAACTTATTCCAGCTTTGCCTGGGAAATTCAGCATGTCCAGACAAAATGGGAAATAATGCCCAAAGTAAATTCTGTCAGTGCCATTTCTTCCAAAGCCCAGGACAGGATGAACACTATATGTCTACCATTGAGCCCTTGGCAGATATAGTAAAAAATGTATGCAGCCTGGCCTTTTATTTGATCAGAAGGAGCCTTGGAGATGCCGGTGATGTCAGAGGAATATTATCCAGGAGCCAAACCAAACTGCTGCTGAAGGATGTCGAGCTCTCCTTTTGCAGCAGCCACCCTAAGTCAGCCTCTGGTTCACTGGCATCACCCTCACTTCTTAAGACAGGCTTTTGTTAGGGAAGATGAATTGCCCTAACCTGATCCCCTGGTGAAGAGAGCTGATAGGCCAGTATCTGTTTTATTCCCTGGTAATGCATCTGTGCCTACTGGAACAGACAACTGTAAAGTCAAGCAACTTTTTTTCCCATGTATGTCCCATCAGTCTGTTGGGAAGACCTCTGTGCAGCTACAAGTCAAGATCTAAAGAAGTGTTTCTTAACCTTAGCCACTCTAAAGGGTGTAGACTTCAATTCCCAAAATTCCCAGTGAGTGTGCTGGTCTATATACTGATCTAGAGGAACTTCTGCAATGTAATACAATGTAATACAAGCTGAATGGTCAAGACCTTATTGATGATCCAAACTCTGTCAAGGATCTCTCATGATCTAAGTGCTAGAGCCCACTGTAACTACATAGCCAAAAAGGTGTTAAGAGTTGTTAACCTAATCTTATATAGCTTTTTCTCTGGTAATATTCCACTACTAACTAGAGCACACAAAACATTTGCTAGACCAATACTCAAATACAACTCATCAGTCTGGAACCCACATTACATATCTGATATTAACACAGTTGAGAAAGTCCAGAAATATTTCACAAGAAGAGTTCTCCACTCCTCTACTCATTGTAGAATACCTTATGCCACCAGACCTGAAAATCTAGACCTAGAAAATCTAGAACTACGCCACCTGCGGTCCGATCTAAGTATAGTATATAAATCATACATTGCAATGTCCTACCCGTCAATGAATACTTCAGCTTCAACCATAACAACACAAGAGCAAATAATAGATAAAAACTCAAGGTTAATCACACCAGACTCGATTGCAAGAAATACGACTTCAGCAACAAAATGGTCCCTGTCCTATTGTTTCTTTTATTTTTCTTATATGTATCTATGTATTCATAACTATGTTTTTACTTATACTTATTATCTTGTAAGCAATTGACAAACCAAATAAATAAATAAAAAATAAATAAATAAATATAAAGAGCAGCAGATTTCTTGTGTGGACCAGATACTGCAATTGCTACCAATAAATAGGAAACTCAGAGAAAGAGGAAATGGGCCTAAGGAGATAAGGAAGTCAGATACTTTTTCCTGGATCTCTAAGGTTTTGGCATTATTGTAAAATTTCATTATCCCCACCCTTAGACCACATATTTGGCAATGATTTCAATGCCAAATTGTTTAGTTACAGTCACTGGTTAAAAAAAATAAGATGAACTCACTTTTAATCCTATGCATTATGCTTATAGAAACTGATGCAAGGCTGTCCATGCAAAATTGAAAAGCTGTTAGAAGTCACTGCCACACTGTTCCCTGTTTTACCTGGATAAATTGATAACTGGCTCACCCAAGCAAAACGGTAAACAAAGCCCCATAAAGGGAAGATTAAACCTATCCATAAGAAAGTGAATAGTGAAGTAAGTTTTGATAGTGCAGATTGACAAGCAAACACCAAAGGAGTTTTGACTATTGTATACTCCTACTTTACACATTTACATGCACAACAATAGGAGCATTATCAAATAGGAGCATTATCAAAACTTGTCACAGGTTTGTCTGGCCAATGAACTTCAGTGAACTTCATCAAGCAAAGAACCTCAGCAAGGGTTGAATGATGGCTAAGCCCCCGAGTATAATTATCTGTCAAAACCATTTGCCAAGAAGAGCCATTCCATTATTTATGATTCTTGTTATTTATTTAGTTTTATATACAAATGGGGGGGTGTCACTTATCATTTAGGGGATAATGGTATCAGAAAAGTTTGAGAATTTCTGCAGAACTCAGTAAAATGCTTTGAGCCTTCCAAAATGCAATCAAATGGTAAGGGTTATAACTCTTGAAGGACACAGGGCTCACTTCCTTGTGTACATGTGAACTGGGTACAGACAATTCAGTCCATAAAGTGCATATGGATGCTTCATTCCAAATGTTTAGCTGCACTTTTTTCAATAAAAGCACAAGAGGATAGGGGTTTTTCCCCCTAGGGGCACGTTTGTCATTCCTGTTGCCAATATGCTGCTGTCTGTCATGGCATCAGTACATAATAAACTAATCCAGACTGACAATCAGGCCCGAAGGGTGACACTGCCATCAGAAAGGGCAATTATTCAGGGCATGAAGGGGAAATCCAGGAGAGGCACAAGGAGGACAGTTGAACCAAACTGGTTGTTTTCAAAAAGGGAGGCACAAGGTTCTCCTCACCCCTGCTTTAACTTTTGAGGAAAGGTTGGAATTGGGCAGAAAAAATAAATTTGCATTCCATTCAGTGAGCAATAATGCTGTTGAGGGGTGGCAATTTTAAATCCTGTTGAGATCTACGTAAATGGAATTTGGAGCCATATCTGGGCTGCAGCACCAGTTTATCCATCCCACTGTAGGAATTCTGACCTCTGATCCCTTTTATATTTATTTATTTATATCCCACTTATTTTTATAAATAATTCAATGTGGCAAACAAAGGCCCTTCTTCTATTTTCCCCACAAGGAGAACCTTGTGAGATGGGTTGGGCTGAGATTGACTGGTCCAAAGCCTCCCAATCAGCTTTCATGCCTAAGGCAGACTAGAACTCATCATTTCCTGGTTTCTAGTTTGGTGCTTTAACCACCAGACCAAAGTGGCTGTCTTTCTTATAATTTTCCTCATCTGTCTGCCTTCCCCCACCCTGCAGTCCAGTTCTCTAGTTTTGTGTCCCAAGTTTGCTTTCCTTCCTCAGGAGAATTGTGGCTTTTTAAACTCTTCTTATGATCCAAGGCTCTGTAGGAAGTTATCACCCACCCCTCTTTTAGAAATATGAAACATCCTAGGAAATATTAAAAAGGCAGAATATTTCCCCTAAAAAGAGTAGAAACTCAGAAGCAGAAACTCATCTCAGAAAGGCAGAAACTCAGGCCAAGCCAGAATATTCTACATAATAAAGGCTCTACCCATCTCACCACCTGGCCTGGGAAGATTGTATCAGCCAACACTCAGGTGAAGTCATGTGGTCCAGACAAAGCCTACAAAGTTAGCTAAGACCTCTGCCCCGGGATACATTTCTTGCACAGGAACAGGAAACCCGAAGGTGGGGCCCAATAGAGGGTGTATGTTGTTTCCGAAGTCTTCACTCCAGTCCAGAGCAGACAGAGGACTCTATCCTGAGAGCTGATCAGCTGCCTGGCTGAAGCAACTAGTATATAAGAGCTGACAAACTCCCTGTTTGTAATTGCTATATGGTCTGCTGAGCTGTTTACTATTAGCGTTAATAAACCGTTGACTATCTCAGAATGTATTAATATATAAATGTCTCTCAGCATTTGGCCCTCCCTTCTCTTCCTTCACCCAACATCTTGAAGCATGTGATCATACTTTTCACTTTGGAGCTCCAAGCCATGTGGTCCTGTCCACCATTAAATCATCTTTCCAAACAGCCTCCATGTTTCCAGTGTCTTTTCCCCCACTTGGAACTGAACCCAGAAGGATAATTCTTCCAACAGCTCCATTAGGAACAGCTTTCTCAGCCCTCTCTCTCAACACACAATCTCTCATTTTCCCCTTTCCCACCCTTGGGAGATCAAGCCCTTGCTTGGAAAAATTCAAAATTAAGACAGAAGGGCAGTGTTACATTTGGCTGAGCTGAGTGGGAACTAAAGTCCATTCTCATTGGCTGAATGGTCTGACAGCGAGTCATATAAAAGTGAGCTGTCAGACCGCATCGGTTATTGCTTGTGCCTATCAGCCGACTTGCAACAGTAACGGCTATTGAGGTTACCGCAGTTACAATTACTCTTATAGTTAAATGTTACAGTTACTAGTTACTAGTTACTAAAGGTTGACTTAGCATAATTGTGGACGTCGTTTGTACCTCGCAAAACTGGTGATGAGGATGAGATCGACGCAGTGAAGGCACACAGAAAATTAAAGGAGTCAGAACGCGCAGTGAAGTTTACCTTAGCTAGCTGATGAGATGTCCTCCCACTCTGGCATTCCTGTGTTTCCACTCTATAACGGAGATGTGGTATTCCTACATTAACCATTTTGAGTGTTTTTTAGATGCTGCGGATTTGGCAGACACATCAAATCACAGAAAAAAAGCTTATTTCCTAAGCTTCTGTGGAGCAGCTGTCTTCGACACTGCCACCGCTTTATTGGTGCCACAATCAGTTAAAGAGGTTTCCTGGGAATCCCTCCAGGAAATCCTGAGTAACCATTATGCCCCCAAACCATTGCAAATCACTTGGTGGCACACTTTTCAGTGATGGGCACAAGCTGAGGGGGAGACCATCAGTATGTATATGGCTGCTCCCCGAATGGCTGCATTACAATGCAGGTTTAAAGAGTTTGATGATATGCTGCTTGATCAACTAGTATGTGGAATGAGAGACCTCAGACTCCAAAGACGTCTATTAGCAAAAGGTGACCTCAGTTTAAAAATGGCAATTGAAGAGGCTCAAGCCGCTGAGATGTCCAATCTCTCTGTGGCTGAGATCCAACGCACAATTAGCAATCCAATTAGCAATTGAAGAGTTTACCCCGGATGAATTATTAGATTATGGCAAAGATGTTAATCGCCTCTCCAATCACCAACAACTGCAGCAACAAAAAGGATGGATCCCAGGGAGAAAATCACAACAGCTTTCTATAGCACAGGCCATTTGTTTAAGTTGCAGGGGTAATCATTTAAGACCTGTCTACCGGTTTAGAAATACTATTGTTTAAATTGCCATTGAAAGGGCCACATAGCCAGGGTCTGCAAATCTGGAAAGAGAACACCACAATTACAGCCTCAGCTGCCAAACAGGTTCCAAAAACAAAGGAATGAATGTTTTACTGTGACTAGAGCATCTTCCACTGACTCTCTCAACAATTTTCCATAACAGCTGAACATTAATAAACTTCATGTAACCATCTCATTAGAAGGTGAAGATTGTCCAATGGAGATTGACACCAGTTCATCTCTATCCATACTGTCCTGGGGCACCCTGAAGAGACTGATTCCGACCATCTCAAAGAAACAGCTTCAATTTTACAATCTGTCTTTCAAAGATTACCAGGGGCGTAACATACCAGTTATAGGAACAGGCAAGTTTGCAATTAAATTTCAGGATTTCAAGGGACAAATACCCCTTACTATTGTAGAAGGCACCTTATCTAGTTTAATGGGGTTAGACTGGTTTTACACTTTAGGGCTTAAAGTGACAGGTGTACATTGCACTCAAAACCAAGATATTGAGGCACTGTTAGCTGAATTTAAGAACATTTTCAACAACCAGTTAGGCCATTATGTAGGCACCCCAATTTCTTTTGCACTAGACCTAGCAGTAACTCCTATCAGATTAAACCCCCGACATGTCCTTTTTTGCATTAAAATCAAAAGTGGATGCAGAAATTGATAAGTTGATCTCCCAAGGGGTCCTGGAGCCTGTAGATTATGCAATATGGGAAACCCCTACAGTGACCCCTCTTAAACATGATGGCTCTATCAGATTATGCACAGATTATAAAAGCACATTAAGTAAGGCTTTGCACACTAACACTTATCCTGTGCCTGTAATTCAACATTTCCTCCATTCAATGGAAAAGGGCACCATATTTGCTAAGCTTGACATGGCCCAATCATATCAACAGCTGCCTGTCACTGAAACAACTGCTCTAGCCCAAACCATTGTAACACATAAGGGAGCGTTTAAGTGTAGACATTTGCAGTTTGGGGTATCTGTGGCTCCTGGTATATTCCAATGCCTTATGGAATGATTGCTGAAAGGTATCCCTGGCATTATACCATACTTTGATGACATCATTATTTCAGTACAAAACAAGCAAGACCTCCTGCAATGCCTTAGACAAGTCCTCACGTGCTTCCAGACCTCAGGACTCAAATTAAAAAGAGATAAATGCAAATCTGGTGTTTCCCAAGTGGACTTCCTGGGCTACCGCTTTGATGCCCAAGGGATTCACTCTACAGACTCTAAAGTTACAGCCATTTAAAAAAGTACTTGTTCCTACCAACAAAAAGGAGCTGCAGGCCTGAAAGGGCGGACCTGGTGTCACGACGATACCGCATACAATCTTGGAGGTCTGAGATTGCAGCCAATATCTTTGCCCCTGGATGGTCCAAACGGACTAAAACCATCCCGAAGAGATGATGATAGTGAAGGGCGCGTCTTGTACATCCCAGGGATATCGCAAAGTCCCTGGTTGATCCAGGAGAAGCCCTTTTGCCAGCGGCAGAGAGGCAGACATCAAAGCTGCTGAAGTTGGGACAACTCCAAACGAAAGAGGCTGAAAGAGATAGTGTGTCGGTTTGGTGAGAATTTTTCTTTTATTATTCTAAGATTTAAAAGGACCTTAAAGAACACCCTAAGGGGAAAAAAAGAATCTGTAAAAGTTTTGACAGAACTGAATAAGCAGCAGTTTTTAAACAGAAGTGTCAAAGTAAGGCTTTGCTTTTTGTTTGTTTTTTTCTTATGGCTGGACTTCTATTGTGATTTTGCACTTGCTAACTGGACTGGTTTTTTCTCTATTTATATTTATTTTTTCTATTCTTTTTTGACTTTGTAATATTTTAGGTTAGAGGCTCCCTTTAGTTATTTTTATATACTTGGTTTTTTTTTTCTTTTTAACTTCTATTACGTTTTATCTGGGAAAGGAGGAGGAGAGTGAGAGTAAAGAAACTTTGTAACACAGCCAACTAAAGGCTAGAAAATATTTTAGACGAAGCTGAGAAAGCTGAGAAAGAAAGCTCTGAAATTCTTTTTCAAGGACATTGCTACGTGATAAGATAGAGGGAAGAGCATGGGAGAGTGATATTGCAGGTGTTCTGGATTTCTATCAACAACTGAAACTTGGCTTTGAAGCTTGGAGAGAGTTATGACAAGAGCCTTGGATAATTAAATAAAGTGCAGTGTGTCCAACCGACACACTGCTTGTATATTTATGGAAGAAAATTGGATGTTTTTATGTTTTGTTTGTTTTTTGTTTGCTTTTAAAAATCAATAAAACTTAACCAAAAAAAAAAAAAAAAAAGGAGCTGCAGGCCTTTTTAGGTCTCCTAAATTTCTATATCTTATTTCTTCTGCATAAGGCTTCTATTGCAGAACCACTTCACAGATTATTAAACTCTCAAGCTCAAGGGTCGTGGGTCAAATCACAACAGGATTCTTTTGATGCTATCAAAGCGATGCTTTCTTCTGACAGCATATTGATGCAATTTAATAACCAATTGCCTTTGATCCTATGTTGTGATGCATTTCCTTATGGTATAGGTTCTGTATTAGCTCACGTATTGCCTAGTGGAGTGGAAGCCCCTATAGCTTATTTTTCAAGGACTATGTCAGCAACAGAAATTACTCTCAAATTGATAAGGAGGTTTTGGCAGCCGTTGCCCCTTTTAACGATTCCACAAATTCCTCTATGGCTGTCACTTCCATTTAATAATGGATCACAAACCTCTCCTGGGTATCCTGGCTGGTAAAAAATCCATATTTTGTCCCCTAGGGTGACCCGCTGGGCATTATTCTTGGCAGCATACTCCTATATCCTGCAATACAGGGCTGGAAATCATCTTGGACATGCGGATACATTGAGCCATTGCCCTTTGCCAGACAAAATTATAGACCCTGCCCCTTCTTCATCTATACTACTAATTGACGACCATCAATTACCTATTATAGCTGCAGAAGTCGTGAAAGCCTCCTCTAATGAGATTATTCTCTTACAGGTATTAGACTGGGTGATAAGGAGGTGGCCATAGCGGGCTGTAGATGCCCCACTTATGTCATTCAGAGCAAAGCAGCATGAATTATATACCCAACAGGGCTGCCTACTGTGGGGAGGTAGAGAAGTAGTTCCCAATATCCTCAAACCTAAGATATTAAACAGCTTGCATGAGGGCCATCCAGAAATAGCCCATATGAAGGCTTTAACTTGGAGCTATGTTTGGTGGCCTGCCATAGACTCTGATATTACCACAAGAGTTAGGGCGTGTCATATATGCCAAACATCTAGAGCGGCACCTCCAGCTGCTACTTCTGGGGAATGGGAGTCTGCTAAGTTGCCATGGGTCAGGGTCCATATTGATCTGGCTAGACCGTTTCAGGGTCGCACCTTCCTTATCATTGTGGACTCATATTTGAAATGGGTAGAGTTGGTCCTCATGAAGTCTACCACATCAGAGATGATCATCAAGACGTTAGATAGCCTTTTTGCAACCCATGGTTTTCCTGACATCCTAGTGTCAGATAATGGTCCTCAGTTTACAGCAGCGAACTTTGAATTATTCTTGGCACGCTGGGGCATTAGGCATGCCCTTGTCACCACTTATCACCCAGCGTCTAATGGTCAATCAGAGAGGGCTGTGAGGGCTGCCAAGGAAGTGCTGGGGCAATTAGAGGATGAGGACTGGCATTCTAAGTTGGCAAAGTACCTGCTAATGCAACACGTTATTCCCACCACAGTGACCAATCATTCCCCAGCAGAGTTATTAATGGGCTGAAAGTTAATGAACTGTATGGACAGACTACACCCCAGTTATGCCCCAAATGTTCCCTTCAATACTTTTAGTAGCGTTAGAGTTTTCCAAGTTGAGGATCTGGCTTATGCACAGAATTTTGTAGGTAATCCATTGTGACTGCTAGGGAAAATAGAGGCAGTTACTGGCCCTAAATCTTATAAAATAAGTCTGTTGGATGGCCAAGTTTGGCACCGACATGTAGACCATGTAAGGGGCCATTGGGCTGAGTTCTCAGAGGACCTGTCTGATAGTGAGCTGGCCAACACACAGCAATGCGAACTCGGAGTGGCCGACACACCAAGGAGTGAAGACCTACCTTTAGAAATTCCTCCATCTGAGTCTGAGTCAGCCAAGGAGAGGAATCCAGCGATGTCTCCATCATTGTCTGTTGACCCTGCAGGCAATCATTCTCCATTGACCAGGCAAGCCAAGTTGTGTAGGTCCAGCCAGACTGAATGACAATGAATGCGCTTGATTGGTGGGAAGGGATGTTACGTTTGGTTGAGCTGAGCGGGAAGTGAAGTCCATTCTCATAGGCTGAGCGGTCTGATAGCAAGCCATATAAAAGCAAGTGTCAGACTGCATCAGTTATTGCTCATGCCTGTCAGCCAACTTGCAACAGTAACAGCTATTGTAGTTACCACAGTTACAGTTACTCTTACAGTTAAATGTTACAATTACTAGTTACTAGTTAATAAAGGTTGACTTAGCATAATTGTGGATGTCGTTTGTACCTCGCAAAAGGAAGGAGTACAGCAACCCTAACCATGGCAACAGGCGAGTCAATCAGTCACTTCCCTCCACTTTGGGCAGCTCTTTGGATGGAAACAGAAAAAAGAAGGAAAACTGGCTACCAATATATAGGTCTCCTTCTTGCAATGGAGAAGGAAGCTTTTCCTTAGGCTGTCAGGCCAGAGAGCCAGCACTGCTTAAGGCATAAATGGGGTCAGATGATTTGCTTTGCAGCCAAAGAAAGTTGGGAATGGATGAAGTTGATTATGGCCTTTCCCTCCTGGATTAGAAGTAAGAGTCTATCAAGCTAGAAGGCAGTTTCCCCTGCATATCCTTTTCTCAGTTCTCTGAGCTTGAAAACATCCTAACCTTGCACTCCTTAGACAGGTTTCATTTCCCTTGCAAAGAGCCTTCCTGCATTTCACAATGTGTTTTGTTTACATATACATTTTATAAACAGTGACATAGGTTAAGAGGGGTAGAACTTTGAGATGACCGCTTCAACAATATATCAAAATCCTCAGTTTCCACTTCTCCATGGGGACAGAGAACACCCCAAAAATGTAATGGGCTCATATAAATCCAAAGACCCAGTTTCTAGTTCTTCCTGATTCGGCATTTGGACTTCAGCCTTTTGTTATAATGATTTGCAAATCATCATTACAGCTGACTCTTAACAGCAACCAACCAGTCTACTTAGTTTCCATGGGAACAAATAGATTCTACTTTACCTGATAAACCAAAGAGACATTTGCCTGGCCTAGCTAAGGTTATTAAGGTAATCTTTGGCCAGTTTTTATCCTACAATACTATGATTTCTAGAAATGTGATCTATCATCATAGATAGATGTATCATCACCTGATACTTCTCAGAAATTTCAGAAGCATGTTCATCTGTCTGGTAGAGGAAAAGGGCCACAAAAGGAAGCATGTGTGAGTTCAGGCATACATGTGTAGAAAGTCAGCACCCCCCCCCCCCCGAAGAATAAACTATTTTGGGAAATATTAAAAAGCCAAATTTTATATTTCCCTAATGGAGAAACATGTTTTTTAAGGCAGAAAGAAGTCTCAGTCTTTCTGAATGGCCCCCAGCAGATATTTTGTGCCTCTGTTAAGAAAGATTGGGCCAGTCCTATTCAGAAACCAGTCCCAATTCCCTGTCCTAAGCTAAGGAGGCCAACTTTTAGAAATGCAGATCTGGTAATCCATTCAGAAAGGTTGGGTCAAGACAGAAACTCAGATAAGCAACAAACAAAAGGTTGACAAAATTAGCTCAAATACATAGGGTTTGCATTTCCTCTTTTGCCTATAGAGCAAGCTATGACCCCTATATAACATGACCCCATAGGAATCTGACAACAACCAAGAGAATATTAAAGGACATGTTCTTGCACAGGAACAGGAAACTCAAATACAAAGCCCAAAGAAGGTAAAAAAACCACCCACTCTTAATTCCATTTGGTCAGCTGCCCAGAACCACAAACCAATGTGGTTCTGCTTCATCAATAAACCATCTTTCCAATCAGCCTCCATGTTTCCAGTGTCTTCCTCCCAGCTTGGAACTGAAGCAGATGGATATTTCTTCCCACAAATGTTTGGGTGTGTGACAATACCTTAGTTTTTGCACAACAATGTTCAGAAGCATCCTTAACTGAACATCATGGGGAGAGAGGTTAGAAGCAACGAATGAATCAGAACATCAGTTCTATTCTTTTGATCACATGTGATGTCATTGCCTATACATATGAGAAGCCTGAGATGATGGCAGTGTTAAATCTTTTAATGAAAGTGTTAGCCCCTGCAGATTCTTTTGGTACTCCCTCAAATGACCAAGAATTGAACTTTGGTTTCTGAAAATGATCTTTTCTTCAATCCCATTTAATGAAAATCTCAGGCGATGAAAACTAGATTCTTCCAAGAGCTATTCCACCAAGCATTGCTAGGAATGTAGATTTTACAATTAGATAATTTCTGAATTGCTCAGAAAATCCAGATCTTCAGAAAAGAAGCATGCTTTGATTGTATAAAGCAGTTTTTCCCCAACAGGATATCCTTCCAAAAAAAAAAAAAGGCAAGATGGTGATTGCAAAAATGCAATCAAAGCTCCACACGGTTTTTGTGCAGTTATCACAGAGCCTGTTGCTCTGGGAAGCAACCATCTTGCTTCCTGCATATGGAAGTAGAACTCAGAAGAAAAGGAGAACATGCTGTGGAAAGGGAACTTCACGAAGACAGTAGTGTCACAAAAACAGGAAAAGCCCAAGGGGAACATCAGGTCAGCTATAAAACAAACTTACAAAGGAAAAGAAATTAAAAAAAAAAGGTATTAAAGAATCCCTATAGACAAAAGCCGAAGTAATTAAGAAAACTAGACAAATAAGAAAAGGAAACAAAAAGATAATTTAGAAAACTCTTACAAACACAGGACATACCAAATAAGCAAAACAAACAGACAAAAGACACAAAATATAAATTGCAAAAGGGACAGACAGGAGATTGCCACAGAACAAATATGAAAAACTATCTTAAAGCTAAAAGAGATGAGAGAAAACCAATAATACAATCTGGCCACCCCTCGGAGTTTGCCTTCTGCACCCTGCAGAGTTTGCCCTCCAGTGGAAATAAAGACAAACTCAAACAGGATTTGAAACATTAGGCACAAATACAAATATTCACACAAAATCAACTTACAAAGGGAGAAAAGGGTATAAAAAAACCAGGGACTCACCATAAGAAGCTAGCTAGCCCAGGAACGCAGACTTCTCACTGTTCCCTGCCTTCCTGAAAAAATAAAAAGATCCAGCTTTCAAGCAGTTGAATCCTTGCGCTGGAGCTTTCCCAGTGGAAAAATCGAATCCTTGAAAGAAAGGCATTTTGACACCTTTCAACAATTGGCGACCATGAAGGTTTCCCAGCCAACCCTGCCACCACACCAGGCCCGCAGATCCAAACCCAGCTGGCATGGACCTTCTTTGTCTAGGGACAACATCCACGGACCCAGCCCAGAAGGTATACAGTAGTCAAGAGAGTCCTTGGGCTTTTCTGCTCAACAGCTGCTTGAAAGCAGGTGAGTATCGCTTCAAATTTATAATCTTACTAGTGAGGGGTGTGGACCAGGTGTGTGATTGTGGGTTTTCTCTGCAGAAACAGTGGGACCTCATCTCCTCTGTGATTACCAGCCGCACCCTAGCCATCTGCTAGCTCAAATATGAACTGTGACTGGCTGGATTTGGAAACGCAAGAGGTGCTCAAGGAGTGTGAGTCCTTCTGAAGAATGTAAGAAAAACTGAGTGGGCTGCAAAAGGAACTGGTGTTAGGAAATAAATAAAAAGCAGAGGAAAAATAGTCCTGGTGCCTCCCACAAGCAAAGCCCTGTGCATTTAGGAGGGGCCCATACCAGCTGCTTGCAAACAGAATTGGAAATAGTTTGTCTAAAAAAAAAAAAAAAAGCAGAAAAGATCCTTCTAGATCCCCACCTTTAAGGGAGATCTGAAAACTGATGGCTGAGTGTAGGGAGGGGCCTGTACCAAAGCTGCTAGGGGGCAGACGGTCCTCTGAGATCCCCGTTTTTTAGGGGAGGTTTTCTTAAAACTGACGGCTGAATTTCCCTAAAAGAAAGGGGCCCGTATTCTATGTGTAGGAAAACCAGAGTCCTTTCCAGACCTTTTTTGTCTGAAAACTGAGGCTGTAGCCCGGCTAAACCAAAGTAATCTCCACATCAGGCAGGGAATATGAGAAGTTATAGCTCGAGGGCAATGGAATAGACCCCCTTGGATAAATTACTTGAGGTTTGGGATGAAAGGCAAGTGCCTGTCCTGACTGGAATGCATAAAAAGAAGCAAAAAGAATTTGCAAAAAGTGGGCTTTATTGCAAGATTACACGGGTAGATAAATTTGTCCCAATAGTGGTACTTTAGATTATAAAACCCTGAAAGCACTTAGAACACACATTAAACCCAGCCAAATACCCTATTGGTACTGCTGGGCTGGAATGGCTAAGACCAAAAACCTGACCGAGAGAAAAGATCAGGAAAAACCTGAAACCCATTCCCTGGAAGAAAAGACTGAGACATGGATTATGGCTCCCCTTTTAAGCAAACCAGTGCCAGGACAGAAATAGGGGACAATTAGAACACGTTTTTACCCACACTCCCTTCTCTGCCTCTGATTTGGTCATCTGGAAAAAGGATACCCCAGCTTTCAGGGCTGATCCTCAAACAGTAATTCAAACCCCGAAATCTATCATAGACAGCCATAATCCATTCTGGGGTGATATGACCCAGCTGCTACAAGTCTTTCTAACTAAAGATGGACTATTAAAACTATTTGAAAAAACAGACCAAATAGCTAAACTACCAATATCCCTGGACAGGCAGCCTCAGCCTGCGTCACATGGCCAGTACATCACCCTGACTGGGACTACAATGATACCAATCACTGGGATGAATACACAAGAGCAAAAAATAACTTACTAGAAGCTTTAGAGGAAATAGGTAAAAAGCCTTTAAACTGGTCAGAATTTCAAAAAACAACACAAAGAGAAAAGGAAACCCTGATGCCTTTTGGGTGCGCTTGTCAGAAGCAGCTATTGCATATGTCCATCAAGACCTTAGCTGCCTGAAGGACTAAAGGATTTTAGCTTCATCCTTCGTGAACCAGTCCACCATGGATATCAAAGAGCATTTCCACTGCTTTGTCTCTAACTGGCCGACCTTAGAAATAGCAAGTTGCGCAGGATCGCTAACTTTGTCTATGATCAAAGAGACAAACTGAAAAAGGAAGAGAAAGATAGGAAAAGGAGGATAGAAAGACATGAGGACGTAAAAATGTTTGCTGTAATGCAACATGATGCCAGACAAATGCCAGGTAAAACCCCCTATAATTTGAGGAAATGCTGGCATTGTAATAAAGCAGGATGGCCCCAAGGCAAATGCCAGCATTGCTATAGGTGCGGACAGGAAGTGCATTTCAGCAAGCAATGTAGGCAACACCTTTCCCGCAACAAGTATCACCCACCACCTAGAAACAGGAAGCCAGGCAATAATCCAGTCCGTTACACTGAACAACAAAGCTTTAATCATCATGCACCACCCAGCGCTCTTTTTCCTCAAATAAATCATAACAATGGACCTCAATGGGAGAAAAGAAGGGAAAATGACCTGCCACTTTCCTGACTACAACATGAGAATGAAAACACTGAATTCATGGCTACCTTTAACGGGCTGGCTATTCCCCCAAAAAACGGCCCTGAAGGGGAACCCATTGTCACCATTCTTGTAGGAGCAAAAAAATACAATTGCTTAGTTGACACTGGAGCCACCTCCTCATTTATTACTGAACCACCATAAAAAGCTTCAGTGGCTGAAGGGGCTCAGGATAGCATAATGGGAGTGGGGGGGGGGAATAATCCCTGTAGAATTTACCCACAACCTAACAATAGAACTAGGACCTTTCACATGGACCATTCCTTCACCATTTGCCCCCAGTCCCTACTATCCCTACTAGGAAGGGATCTCCTATGTAAAATGGGAGCTACCATAACATGTGGCAAACAGGGGCTGCAATTGGAGATCCCAGGAAAAGGCACACACAAGACAATCATGCTGATAACCAGCAACACAGGGCTTCATAAAGATTTAGAAAGCCTGCCACCCTCCTTATGGGGCTGGGATGCTTCAGAAGTGGGACTACTTAAAGGAGCAACATCTGTTACTATCCAAGTGAAACATGGACCACCTCCATGCGTGCCCCAATATAAAATCCCTGCAGAGCCAATTCACCCCATAAAGGAATTTATACAAACATACCTAAAGCAAGGAGTTCTTATTAAATGTACCTCTCCCTGCAACACCCCCATTTTTCCTGTAAAGAAATTTACAGAAGACAAAGATGGAAACCCCATCTTTAGATTTGTGCACGATTTGTGCCTCATTAATAACCATGTGATACCAAGAGCCCCAATAGTGCCTAACCCATCAACTATAATCACTGAGGTGCCAGCCTCAGCCACCTATTTTTCTGTCATAGATTTGTGCTCTGCTTTTTTTAGCATTCTGGTGGACCCAGCATCCCAATATCTATTTGCCTTTACCTGGCAAGACTAACAATATACCTGGACTCGATTGCCACAAGGCTATACTGAGTTTCCTACCTTATTCTCACAAATATTAAGGGCAGACCTCTTCTCCATTTCCTTAGCACAGCAGTCCACTTGATCCAATATGTTGATGATTTACTGCTGGCATCTCAGGCCAAGCTAGCATGTAAAACAGACACCCTATACTTACTTGAAGCCCTGGCAGAAAGAGGGCACAAAGCCTCCCCTTCCAAATTACAATATTTAAAACAAGAAATAACATATCTGGGCTACATCATTGCACTAGGAATTAGAAAATTGGCCCCTAACCGGCTACAGACCATTTTAGCCATGAAACCACCCCAGACAAAATGACAAGTAAGAGCCTTACTGGGAGTACTGGGCTTCTGCTGCCCATGGATCCCCTCGCTTGGGGAATTAGCCTGACCATTCATTCAACTAACAGGCAAAAAACATGACTGAACCCCAAACCTTTGGACAAAACACTTCAGACCATGAAACAAACCCTGGCATCAGCCCCAGCACTCGGGCTACCTGACTACAGGAAACCGTTCACCTTATTCATCCATGAAAAATTAGGTGTTGCTTCTGGCATTCTGATACAGCCTTTTGGACACACACATTGACCAGTCGCTTCCTATTCTGTAACCCTAGATCCAGTAGCTCAAGGGGCTGTCCCCTGCTTAAGGGTCGTGGCGGCTACAGTCGAACTTGTGAAACGATCTAAGGATTTAGTGCTAGGACATCCACTATTGCTGAAAGTCCCCCATGAAGTTTTTGCGATTCTCATAAAAAGCCAGACACAAGCTTTCATTCAGCAGCATTTGGCTCAATATGAAGCTGAACTTTTTACTTCTGATCACATTACTTTTGAGAGATGTAATACTCTAAACCCAGCTACCCTGCTCCCCACAGAAAAGGAGGAAGGTAATCTCCATGATTGCCTCCATTTAGTGCATGATGTTGAACTACCCTGCTCCAATTTAACAGATACCCTGCTACAAAACCCCGACATTGAACTCTTCACAGATGGTTCCTCCTACTTGCACGAGAACAAAAGAGTAACAGGAGCACTGTAGTCTCTCTTCAAGAAATCATCTGGGCTTCCCCCCTCCCCCCTCCCACAGCACCCAAGCAGCTAAGCTTATAGATAGATATTGGCAATGATTTCCATCTACCACATCAAAGATATTGGTTGTGCAAGAGAAATTACTAAGTAGATTTTGGTGAATGATTTTGGACTAGAAGTGACTAAGATAGAAATGTTTGCTCTCCCTCTCGATGAGAGATGGGTAGTGGAAGAGGGCAATGGTAACTTTTAATTGCTCCTGTCATAGGCCTAGATAATTTTTTTATGACATAAAAGCTGCCTCAGTGGCAGCTGGAATGAATTGAGGCTGTAGAACAGAATTTCTAAACTTAGCAACTTCAAGATGTGTGAACTTCAACCCCCAGAAGCCCATATTTCTTAAAGCTGCCAAGCTTAATTCTCTCATGCTGACTGGAATCTAGGGAGTTAGAGTCCATACAGTTTAAAGTTGCAAGGTATAGAAGTAATATGTGTTTTGTTTCACTAACTCAATTGGGATTACTGAATATTGAGGCAGAAGCAATCTACTAAGCAGATTGACCAGGAGGTCTTTGTTGAGATGTTGATATTGCCACTTCCTTGTCTTGCATGTGATATGAACCAGGCTATCTTCTTAATCTGTGATATGATTTATTTGTTCAGGAGTATGATATTCTGTAAACACAGCAGCTGGGTAATCATGAGATGGATTATTGATTCGTTTTCTTAGATGTCCCAAGAAAGACTCTTAGTGTTTTTGCTGCAAAAAATTGAGACAATTATCCCTATGATGAAACTGGTTGCTTATTTAAGGCTAGCCCTTGATCTAACCTGATAATAATAAGAAACATGAAAATGGTTTATTCACACATAATTGTCATTCTGAGAATGCTTCCTATTTCTCTTGCATTGTGGCAAAGTTACCACTTATTATACCAGGCAAGCTGAGCTGTAGCCAGATAAGAAGACATGGTGCACCATTGATTTCAATCTCATGTGATCTACTACACAGCTCTAGAAATCCATAGTAGCTCAGGCTGGGTATGTGAGTTGGCTCAGAAACAGAGGGATGAGAGACAAAAATTTGGCAGCAGGAAAAGGGTTCAGTTATAGGAAATAACACTTGTCCAGAAGACAAACTATTGCTTTCTGGAGGATGAAAGAAACAGTTTCATGGAAGGTAGGGTAGTGGTGATATGTCTCATCCATCCAGGACAATATTTTTTTCAACTCAGGCCTCTCTGACTGAAATGAGCTCTTTTTGCTACCACATTCCATATCACTATCTTCTTGTGTTCTACTGTATTGTTAGGTCTACTTGAGGCTGAATTCCCAAATACTTTCCCCTCAACTTGAGAAAATAGCAAGAACTCTAGTTAGTTCCCACCAACATCAGAGAGAGAAGGTCTTCTCATTTTCCTGTCTCATAATACTTGCTAAAGAAGGCAACTATTGTAAACATCCAAGAAGACTGATTTAGATAGAGATTTTCCACAGGGAATAAACTGAATGAGATGTGAAAGAAGTCATTTGCTTTGATGGTTTTTCAAAAGAATTTGTGGAGGAATGGGACCAGTCCATTAGATAAGCTTGCTAATAAACCCTTCCACTTTTGCAAAAGTGAAAGCAAACTAAACTCTCTGGTGTCAATCATTACATGTCCATCTTAAATTTTTCAGGAAAAAATATTGGATTGATGTGTGAAGAACTTCAAGTCGGAAAAGCCTGAAAATAGCCCAAAGGGAAATAGCATGTTCTGCAGTTATTAAATGCTGTTTGTTGAGAGAATGAATGGTATGGAAGATCCTAAAAGAGGACACGACTGGCTGAGAGAAAATACTTGCTCTGTGCAGCAACTCACTTGTAAATATCAGGTGCAAGAGATGAATAACAACAGAGAAAGTATGATTTTGAAACCTTACATGTGAATTAATAAAAATACCTAATGAGCTATAACTGGTTGCTTTATGGCATAAGGAAAAAATTATATTTGGCTAGCAGCTGCACTCTTTTGAATTAAATTAAAAAAATTCAACAACTATAACATTAAAATTATTTTTCCCAAGTGCCACAAATGTCATTACTATTGATGCCATGATATTGCTGAAATAGGCAGAGACAAACTTTTCACCCATTTATTGGGCTTTTCTTGCTAAGGTTTCAGGGTTTTCAGGGTTGAAATTTTCTCAAAATCTGCTCTGCAAAGCTTAAAACAGTTTGACTCTTAAAATTTCTACTGCAAACTGGATTGAGCATGTTGATCCATCCCATTTGGGGGAATGCAAAAAAATGCAGAGGCTGTTATGGCCCAGGAGCTGTCTTTCCTACCTCTATGTCTTTGGTATATCTTGAGCAGGGCTACTACATCAAGCTATAAAAGTCCACTGCTAAATAGATCCAGAATCCTTTCATTCTGTTGCTACTCAGTGGCCTCCACATATTTGCCATTAAGATGTGATAGCCTCCTTCTGGTGCCAAATGTTCAAATCAAGCTCTTACTCAGATTAAATATATGATCTATTATAGGTAGTCCTCAATTTACAACCATAAATGGAAATGGAATTTCCATTACACAAAAGATAGTTGTTAAATGAATTGTGCCTGATTTAATGACATTTTTTCCATAGTTGTTAAACAAATAATTGTAATTGTTAAGTTAATCATACAGTTGTTAAGTTAATCCGACTTCAGTTGACTTTATCAAAAGTTGGGTGGGAAGATTACACATGGAAATTATATGATCCTGTAGATGCTGCAATTGTTGTAAATATATGCAGGTTGCCAAGTGCCCAAATTGTGATCATATGACCCTGAGGAAGAGGTTTGCAATAATCTTAAATGTGAGGACCAGTCAAATGACATTTTTCAGTGCTAGTGTGTAACTTCAGTTAAATAAATGGTTTTAAGTCAAGGACAATTTATCTGAATTTCCATTCTTATAGTTCAAAACAGAATGCATGCTTAGAACTAAAGGTGAGGCTAGACAAGAGACTATTCTTGTTCCCTTGAGGATCTAATAACTGAATTACAGACAGGAAATGAAATGAGCCTGCAGTCTGAGATATCCTTGACCAAACATTTATTCCAAGATCAATAAAGTTTATGTCAGAGCAAACATTTAAGATGGGCTCACTAGTTATAGCTGCCTGGGTTTGATTGATAGGCTGCTGGTATTTCATCCAGGTAATCCTTCTGTTTCCCCAGCCCTCTCAGTGCAATTCAGAAGCCATTTTGAAGGACTCATTTTCTTTGGTTGATTGGTTGGCATTTTGATCCCTATATTTTGATGTAGTATAAATTATCAATCACTTTTATTTTAAATCAGGGATAGCCAATCTACAGCTTGTAGGCTTTCTCTGATTCTGTAGGCTTCAAAATCTGTTATTCACAATTCAAGCCTGTATTGTAACTTGAATTTCAGGTGCAAACTGGCAGGTTTTAGTTAGTATTTAAAGAAAAACAATCTGTTTTAGGCCTGAATAGATATCTCCATTAAACTCAAATAATTTATTCATTTATCACTAATTGAAAGAAGAACAGAGAAAATATTTCTTTGTAACATCTTCATACTGCCGTCCTCAGCAACTTTCATAGCAGTAACAACAATAACAGAGAATTGTCACTTCCAGCTACCATAAAGGTTTTCATCTCAGTTTAATTAATGAGTTGTTCCAAGTGCCATTTTGAGATTGGCAATGTTTTAATGCCTTTTTGATGTGGTCATTTTTAGCAGGTCTTGGCTCTTTTAATTTTTTGGGCCCAGATAAGTGAGAATGACTGGCAAACCCAGCCACAAATGTTCAAGGGATCTCTAAATGAATCTCTATGTATTTAATAACTTAGCAATGAAAGGTGTTGCTAAGCCAGAGTTTTTTTGAAAGCCAATTTAATTAAAACATCTTCAGTCTTAGTTCATAGTGGGGGCAGGGGAGCAGTTATTGTTTTGGTTGTGGTGCTATCTGCAATTTATTTGCTCTTCATGAATGTATTCAAAATGGATGGGATGGTGATTTATGTAACCATAAACAGTGACAGCAAATCAAGTAATATTTTTATGTGCTACCTTTATATTCCTTCTTTCCTCCAGAAGCTCAAAATGTCCCTAAAGCATTATTTCTTCCAAATTATTCCATTCATATTTAATGGAGGAAAATGGATTTGAATTTGGTTCTATCTAATTCTGAACAAAATCTTAATATCTATCTACTCTAGCTGATTTAAAATTTGTTGCAAGTCATTTGAAGATTAAGATATGTTCATACATATGCTAATTATTTATAAACTATGTTAAGCCACTCTCAGACAACACACTTTATTGTGTAGCAAGTGTTTTTACCCTAGTCTGGTCAAAATATGTTTCACTCTGATATTGAAAATTATGGGTAGGCATCTGTGGTCTATCGGCCTGTTGATTTATGCTTATCTGTTGGTGGGCCACAAGGGTTATCTTCCTCCTTAAAATGTCTTTTTCCAATCAGTTCTTGCTGAATTTGTGGATACTTACATGTCATTTATCTTGTTGATCAGACAGATTTGGTTGACCACTCTTTTTGTTGAATGCATTTTCAAGAACTATAGGATTTCTTGAAGATCTCTCATTCAAATACTAACCAGCTTCTGACTTTGTTTTCAAAACAGGATATGTCAGGCCATGTATTGAGGCATTCTTCCTTCTTATCACCCATTTGTCAAGTATGCACAACAAATGTCACAGGTATCATGACATCATTATGTAAATGATGCAAATTATATAATGTGTGTCATTGCTACTTGACAACATGGCTTATGTGATACCATTGTAAAATACACCCTGGAGGACTATCTTTTATAGTAGGTGTCATGGCCACCAAGGTCCAGCAAAATGGAACATCCCCTCCCAAGAAGGTGGTTCAAAATTCTGGAATTCTAGGATTTGAATATCCACAGTTGCCTACCTGGGAAACTGACTGTCTTGAAACCAGCATGAGGTAAGATCAGCTCGCAAAACAGTTTTGGCTAAACCTTAGATTAGAATCAGAAGAAAGAGATCAGGAACAGAGACCAGCATTTATAGTTACTGTACTGAATGATTGATATGCTGTGATGGCCACGCTCGTAGATTTGGGAGATCTTGGAGATTAAATGGGTGACAATGAGTTATTATATACATTTTTCTCTTTATTTTATTTCCTAGAAATGTATACATCATTCCATAAGAATCTGTCTTTTACCAGATTAAAATTTGTGCCCATCAAATATGAATTGCTTATTCTGACTAGTGGAAATGGGACTATTGAATAAATCCTTAATCTTATTCCAACCCCACCCCCCAGCCCCATGCCTTCAAATCACTGGTGACTCCTGGTGACTACTGGGAGTCATCTCTGCAGTTTTCTTGGCAAGATTTTTAGAGGTGACTTTGCCACTTCCTCCTTCCTAAAGTTGAGAGAATGTTCCAAGGTCATCCAATTGACTTTATGCTTAAAATGGATTAGAACTTAGTCTCACTATTTCTAGGCTGGTGCTTTGATAATTATGCCACAAACTAACTCTCCTTAATCTGGAGGGTACCAAATTCTTTGTTTTACATATATTTTTCTAGAAACCAGCTTGCATGCCTCTTACCCTATCTGAGTCTCTCTGGAAACATGAAGATATATAACATATTTGTAACACAAGCAAGCAAAAGTTACAGAAAAAAAGAGGAGTGCCACAATTTCTGTCTACTGAGAGGGAAGAGAAAGGAGTGAAAAAATGCGGTGGGAGGAAAAAAGATAGAGAATGAATCAGAGTCAATGCCAAGAATAAAGAATAGGAGCAAAAGAGTAAGAGTTGGCCTGCCCAGACACTCAGACTGGCTCAAAATGGATTTTGGGCTTATTGGGCAGCAACTGATTTTCTTCTCTCCAATCTGCTGCCCAAAGTTACTTTAACTGGGGCTGTCAGGGATTGAATCTGGCACCATCTGTGTATGCAAATCATGTGTCCAACACTGTGGCATGATTGTGCTTCTCAATAGAAGGTTCAGGTTAGAAATATATTTTCAAGAAAGAGGCATGGGGATGAAAATGATTGTGTTGGTTCACTGCTTCCTTCATTTGTTTTAGGAATGAATAGAAATAGTATGTCCAACATTATTCCTGCTGAAAAAGATGTCTTTTCTTTCTTTCCAGTCCAATGGAAATATGTCTAGAATAAAGAATATTTTGTGCATCTGTTTTCTTTCTATGCCCTAAATGGCTTTTCTGGACAATCAGTTCTTGTAGTTATAATATTAGAATATTGGTTATGTGAATCAGGGCTGTCCCCTTGCAAGTCTGTACACTGTATGCAGTGTGATGACTTTGGATCAAGATTGTGATTTTAAAAAATGATAGGAAAGTTACATTGGGAGGAGGGAAACATTTTCATGGCAAATATAGTATATGGAGGCATATACTCATTTCATATGACAGTTGATTCATGAGCCTCCCTGCCAACTGATATGAGGCTGATCTATGACAAAGATGGCTTTCAAGAATGACTTTAAATAGCTGCCTTTTATCTCCCTTTCTCAGTGATAGTTGAGGGAAATTAATTCCTGTCTCAAGAAATATAAAGAACATGAAAAGATCCTACCTAGTCTGGTTACCTGCTTCAAGAGGATTAACCAAGTTCCACGGGAAACTCACAAGATATTGAGGGCACTAGCATCCTCCTGCTATTATTTAGGGTCCCTTCATCATGAAAATGTAATATTTTTATCAGATCTAGTAGCCAGCAACCATCACCTCCTTCCTGAATTTGTCTATGACCCTTGAAAGTAATCAAAGTTGCACAACAGCTCACATCTGTTGGCAGGGAAGTTCATGAATCAACTATTAATGTCATGAAATGAATATAGTTTGTTAGAGGAAATGAGCAGTTTTACTTTTGATAGAATCTGAAAAGTGTTATTCTCTAAGTCTTCCCACTTTGGGGAGATATCTGAAGTTTGCATCAGGAGTGGGGCAGGCAACAATGCATCATGTTGCAAGAGGAAGGGAGTAGGAAGAAGTCAAGCTTCATTTTTACTGGTCTTCTTTTTTTCTATCTCAAGAATGCAGGAGGAAGAGAATGAAGGACCCAGGTGTCAGTCTTGTTCTAGCAGCCAAGGAGAATGTGGTGAGAACTCAAAGTACCCCTCTGACTCTTGAGGACCTGGAAGGAGCTGCAGCTGTCCAGCCCTTCCTCACTTCCATGATTCATCTCCATATTTTATTGTTCTAGGCCAGTAAGAACATAATCTGTTCCCTCTTGAACTTAGAATGAGAAAGGAAATCAAAGAATTAGGAGGAGGAAAGCCATGGCTTGGAAGCAGGGAACTAAGGCCTAACCAAGAAGGCAGGAGGCAGATCAAGCTGATGCATATGGATGGGTGTTGCTAGGTCACTATTGATAAAGAGCCTTCTAGAGCCTCCTTGAAAATGCAAGTTACCTGATTCTCTAATGATGGCCAAATGTGGTTCTAGATTTATGCCTTGGTATGTTGGAACCCAAATGAAACAGGTTAATGGTGTTCTTGTTCTATAACCATATTTTTATAGATCAGGGACATCCACAAGATGTACAAACAGTCCAGAGGTGTCTGTAATGGTGCAATGGAAGCACTCTACTTTTTTATGTGTCCTGAGGACAACTCTGCCATTGGACTTTACAGTTTTGATAACTGCATAGAATCAACCAATGGGGAACTGGCAAGGGATTGCACCAAATAAATAAACCAATGCACATGCTGTTACTTTATTTAGACTCAGTTTAATCATATTTCCAGCATGACAGACATCAACTTACTGGTTATGTTAACATCATACATTTAAACCAGGACTGATAGTGACCTAATAGACATATTCACGCAAGATGTGAAGTGTAAATATGATTGATTTTTACAAGGTTTATATGGTTTACTTTTCTTGTGAATGATTCATAAAATGTATCCCCCAAATGATTTCATTTAGTAATTAAAAATATTGCAGCCATTTATTTAGAATGAAGTATGTTAAATATGCTTGGAAAGGCTGACTTATTTACCCCATTATCTGCCAAACTCTGCTTAGCCGAATTCAGTTGACTAGCAGCTCCAATTGTATTTTAAACTTGCTTAATTTTTTAATTAGCTGCCAGATCATGTGGTTAGCGCATATTATGTATCACATAACTTTTTAATGGGTACATTAAATAAACAAGCTAAGTATATGGTATACATGTAGCCATTTTGTATTCCAAATGGTTAAAAATGAAGCCTTTTGCATACACCTACTGTAGTATTGGACAGACCAAGTCGAACAGTAACACTTCCAGTAGCCCTGGAAAGAATGTACTGATGGTTAGATGAATAACACTTGGTGGTCACAACCATGCTAAATATGTTGGTACATAGTAAAATCCACAATGGATCAAGTTCTGATGCCCATGGGGGGAAAAATCACATAACCCACCTAGTTTCACTTCTTTTTTCTCACTTCCCTCCTTTTTTCAAAGGCCTGATTTTATTTTTTTTTAAAAGAGGGTGCTTTTTCCCCTAAGACTTAACATTTCCATTTAACTATACTTTTCACTTGCCTAATGCTCAGCAGTTTGTTAGAAAGGGTTCTGGGATTGTTAGAAAGTGGCAGGTTATTCAGTTTTGCATTAAAGGGAGAAAACAGATATGATCAGAAGGGTTCCCATGTAGAAAATGGAGTTGAACTATCTTCTGCAATGGAAAAGATGAATTATCTGTTATTCAAAGGGACTGGAGCAAATTCAAATGGGCAGAAATTACAGGGAAAGTTACTTATTATGAAATAGCTCTTTGAAGTAAGATTCATAACAAATCAAATTGGTCACAGAAGTGATAGGCTATTTCTTATTGGAGTTACTTATACAGGGTCTGTCTGTTAGGATTGCTGTAGTTGTAGAGTATTAAGTATTGAAGATAAGATACAGAATTCATGATTGAGCTTGACACTTCTGAGTACCCTTCCAACTGAATGTTGTAACATAGCGCCCACAGAAAATATTTATCCTGTATACCAGGAGCACAACATGACAGATTCCCACCAGGGAGACAAGGAATCCATTTTCTAGACTCTAGGTTGCCAGTCCCTGCAGGGCAGCTGTGTAACTGTCACTTCCTACATATTTATTTTTGAAATCAGTTTTTTATTTAAAATCTACCTGATTCTGATTGATGCAGCTGGAGCTAGGATAGGCTTCTACCTCTTGAGAAGAAAAGGAGTGAAATATTAAGCAATGGGATTGAGTTACTAATGCAAGCCTATTTTTATAGGTTTGCTAAGGACTTCATTTCTGTGCTGGGATTCAGATAAAAAGGTAAACCCCAAATTCTTCCCCAGAGCCAGTTTGGCCTAATGGTTAAGATACCAGGCTAGAATTGAAGAAGGCGGAGCCTCCTCACTGACAGACCATAGAGCGTATTTCTCTGCGGCTATGGTCCATGCTCTTTCGTTGGAGAGCCCCAATCATTATGATTAGGGGCTGAAGCTACCTTGGAAGGGCAGCGGAGTAAGGGGAAGTCGCAAGCCAAGGAGAGGGGAGCCGCATCTTCCCTCCTGGGCTTGGTCTTTTTCCCCCTGAAGACGACTGCAGCAGTGGTTTAAAATGGCCACCCCGAAGAGGACGACTCAGCTGGATTAAGATGATGTGCAGGAGGGAAGGAAGAGGTGGATAACATCTGAACTAGGACAATTAGGCAATACAACTAAACAAAAGTATCCCGGGATTAAGGTAACATGGAATTTTTAAGAAAAGAAAAGTGAGCAGCGAAATTATAAAGGGACAGGAAAAAAAATAAGAAAATATTTCTGACAGCTAAGTGGGGCTTCGAACCAGGAAAGGAAGAAGCCGGAACTAAAGATTTAACTAAATTGGACTAAAATATTTTGGCAATAAACAGGCATAAAATAAAGCTGGACTTAAGATTGTCAAAAAATAATAATAAAGTTTACAAACTGGAGACTGGACTGTATTGAAATATTGAGGTTCGAAAAACCCTAAATAAAAAATAGGGGAAAAAGGTGAAGACTTTGTATAATGGACAGTGCCACCTTTTCACAAAAATTTGAGCTCAAACAAAAGGGAAAACATCCTGTTTCTGAATGAACTTGTGTAGATATAATATTAAAGAAATATTGAAACAAAGTAAGAAACTTAGAAAGTAAAAGCAGAACTAGAATAAAGAAAAAAAGCAAGGAAGGACTGACTGTGGGATTGATTGATGTTTTTGGTATAGACCCTGGGCTGGAAGAATTGAGAACTTTAGAAAATTGAAAGAAGAAAGAAGGAAAGTAAAAGTGTTTTTTTTTTGTGGACTTTAACAATCATAAAATACAAGAGTGTGTAATGATATCTCTTCGGGAATTAAAAATGCTGTCATATTTGTATGTAAAGGTGATGACCTGGAAATAGTTGTCCACTAAAGAGATTTTTGTTTTTATGTGAACAAATGAATAAAATTTGTTAAAAAAAAAAAAAAAAGATACCAGGCTAGAAACGAAGGGACTGTCAGTTCTCATCCTGCCTAACACATAACTGTCTGGGTGACTTGGGTCAGTCACTCTCTGTCTAAATTCTCTCACAAGGTTGATGTTGTGGAGGAAAATATGAGGAAGGAAGAGTATTAGATTTGTTTGCTGTCTTGGGTTATTTATAAAAAATAATAATGGTGGGTAAAAATAAATCAATCAATATCATCTGGTCTTAGGGTTGTGAAAAACTAAATTAAAAACTCGCTAATCCTACAACTAACTGGATTTTTCTACCCCATCTTATAACCAGTTAAATATGGGAAAATAGAGTCTATGTGAGGTATGTACATGTTGCCAAACCTGAATGGGATTTGGCTTAGTATGTTATATGAATCCTACTATTGTGGTTCAAGATCTGAGGTTTGGGACTTCAGTGCAATGTTTTGATCAGGTCAACTAAACAAGAAGTCTCACAAGAGACACAACTTTGGTTCAAATTCAAACCCTTTACAGAAATATTTGTGCAACTATTACACAGTTCTATCCAGAAATACTGTAGTGTGTTATGTTTTATTAGACTTATACTCTACTTTTTGCCCAGAAACTTAGATAATATATTTAGTGATTTCTATTTCCACTTAGAACCCTGAAAGTGGCCCATCATTTTTTTTCCCTGTAAAATGAAAGTGTGAATCCAAAAGAACTTCTGAATGGTCTTTATTTTCTGTATTTCCCAGGGCAGCTAGTTTGCCAGTATGAAAAAAAACATGTTGGACATGGGAAGCTTTTGATTTGGTTCAAGAGATTCTTATATTTGTGTGTGTGTGTGTGTGGAAGAACTATAGATTACATTGTAAATGTTAACTAACCATTTTGCTTTCAGTTCCAGAAACTGAAAGTGAAGGGGTATCCTCCCTTTTTCTCGAATTGGAGCAACCTTGCCCACCCTCTCGAAAAACTTCGTGAGTATGAAATGATAAAAAATCGACATGAGGGAGACAAAGGACACTATTTCAGAGCAAGGGGCTGAATTACAAAACAGTATCCCTTGCTCCTTTTCCCAGGAAGGGTATATTCTTTATCCTGCTGCAGTCCTTCAGAGCCCCTAAAGATCTATCATCTGTCTGTAAATTATAATGTAATTTCCTGAGCAGCAGCATTATCAAGAGAGCAATGACTCAGTAAGACAGGATATTAGTATGATACTAAGATACTAGAGTAGGATCTCATATTTCCTCACAAGTCTTGAGGGAACCTCTCTGAAAGTTGCCACTGAATTCTAATCTTTAATGGGACAGAAAATTATTAAATACAGGTAATCTATGTCTGTAACAAAGTGTGCCCATTTCAGTCATAAGTAGTGGTAGTTATTAATTTAAGCACACATGCGATTGCCTCACTTAATCACAATTCCTGCTCTCCTAGTTGCAGTTAAGTGGAACATGGAGTGCGTGCCTCTGGGAGGCTTGGTGGGGGCCTCTGGGAGGCTTGGTGTATTAGGTCCAAGCCCACATGGCAATATTTCTCCTGTTCACAAGTGGTCTGCTGTTGGTCTCTGTAGGTTTCCCCCACCCTGAGGGACCCCTTGCCCCACTTTCCATCCCACTGGATCCCAAAGTCTTGGGCCTCCTTCCCCACTTCCTGGTCACATCTCAGTCCCTTTTCTTTTCTGAAGATCATCTTTGAGAAGAAGTAGCTGATCCACCACATGGCTTTCTTATGTGGCAGCCTTATGGTACTGTTCTAGAAGTGGGGGCCATTTTGGCAGTGACCACAGTTCTTGGATTGAGGTTTCCAATATGCCTCTTAATCAAAACAGAGGCTATAGGCGAGCATGAAAAATATCCATACTTGTTCACAATACTGTCCGTTCTCCTAGATTCAGGTCTGGCAGATTAGGCAAAGTCCTACCCAAATCACCATCTTATAACCGCAATAGCCAACCAAAGGCTTCTCAAAAGAGCACAAGCGGACAATGAGAATAGCTGGCATTTCTATGCCAAACTGCCTTCTGCTTTGTCAGGAAGTACTTTCTCAGTTTCTCCTGACAAGAGAGGCTACATCAAAATGGATGACTCTGAGGCATAACTCTGTACTATTAATGGGGCCTAGACACGACTTTCAGCTTTCTTTCTCTCCTTTAGGCGTCAGTATCTGAAGAAGATCATTGCTGAATATGAAGCCTTGGACATGGAAATGCCTTGTATCCGCAAGTTTCCTCGGCCACCTGCTGCCCGACCTCTTTGCCTTTGCTTGGAGAACCCGGTTAGTGTTAGTGGGAAAGACAGATTCAGGGCCCTTTCAAGTTGTCTGAGAAGAGCTGAGCTCTTGAGACAAAACCAGTTGCTTTTTAATTTTTCCCCCATGCCCAGAGATAAGTTAGATATGATGGGATTGTGGAAAATTCATTTTTTGTGAGCTGGCTGGTGTAGATTAATTTATTCTTTTAAAAAATCTGAGACAGATGTCATTGTTGTGCACAGCTGTGCATGAGGCCTGAGAAGGACATAAAGACCCATCCATAAATGCTGTAATTTTAAAAAATGATCCATTTACCCCCATTCACACTTGTATACTCAAGACTTAATTCATGGCAACTATTCACACCCATAACATGTGTTTGAGAAAATATAATTAATTGTGATCACAACCACATCATAGCCAATACCGTCTGGGGGTACATTAGAAACTTTGGCAGTTTCAGTGTCAACCTATCTGGGCAAGACTAGGTTATGGCTCAGCTATATCAACTAAGAGATTTTACAAAGGAGTACATTTTTTGATATCTGAGTTGTACACTGAGAAAATTTAATTCCTCAGAGTGAATGTTGAAGTTTATTAGCTGTCTATAATTCACTTGTGAATAATTTAGGCATAACTTCAGATAATAATAATAATAATAATAATAATAATAATAATAATAATATAGCAGCAGCAGTACCACTTATAAACTGCTTCATAGTGGTATACACTGCACTCTCTTAGCAGTTTAAAAATGTCAGCATATTGCTCCTAACAATCAAGGTCCTTATTTTAGTGACCTTGGAAGGATTGAATGCTGAGTCAACCATGAGCCAGTCAGGATTGAACTCCTGTCTATGGGCAGTTTGCCTGTAGTATTGCTTTCTAACCACTGTATCACCATAGCTCATATTCAGATATTCACTATGATGTTAGTTGAGAGCCTGGCTTGCTTAGAAAAGAAAAAGAAGATAGGGTGGGAGAGCAAATACTTATTTATGGGAAGAACCCAATGGAGAAATTAGTGAAACTTCCATATTCAAACATACAGGTACTCCTCCATTTAAGACCAGAGTTTCCATCATTTTTATTTATTATATTTATTCATTGCCCATCTCATAACAAACAAATCTGGGTGGCTTCCAGCATTCAAATATTAAAATTCTAACAAATAAATATATTTTAAAGAATAAAAATAGAAATCCCAATCAAGGTATTGTTAGGGTTAGGGTTAAGAGAATAGGATACATGGTGGAGCAGTGAGATTGGCTCTTAATTCAACAACCGCCTCCAATGTGATATTCCCCCATTAGGGCCCCAGGCCATCTGACATAACCAGGTCCTCAGGCTCTTGCAGATGTACAGAAGGGAGAGAGCCAATCTCACCTCAGGCATGCCCTTCCCCCATACCTGCCAGCTGGAATTCCTTGAGCAATGGACCCTGCAACATGCCTCCTCTGCTGATGTGGGTGAGGCAGGCCAGTCTCAGTGGCATGAGACAGTTCTTCAAGTAACCTGGACCCATGCCATGCAGGACTTTAAAGATAACCAATACTTTGAATTGCATCTGGAAGAAGACTGGCAGCCAGTGCAATTTGCAGAGCAAGTGGTGCAACATAGATCATCCCAAGGACCCCAGGAACTGCTTACACTGCCGCATTCTGCACTAGTTGAAGATTCCAAATTTTCTTCAAGCGTAGTTTCATATGGAATGCATTGCAGTCATCCAGACATGAGATGACCAGGGCTCGATTGACTGAGCACAGAGATTCCTGATCCAGGAAAGGTCACAACTGGTGCACCAACCAAAATTATGGAAAGGCTGTCCTAGCCTCGACTGCCAAGTGCTCTTTGAGCAGGAGTCACAAGACTAGGAGAACCCCCATGTTGTGAACTGGGTCTGTCTGGTGTAATGCAACCTCACCCAAAACTAAGTTGGGTAAAGTCCTGACTCTTGAAGCTCCATGCACCCAAAGCCATTTGGTTTTACCAGGGTTCAGTTGTAGTCTGTTGTCCCCCAGAGCCTCCAGAACTGCAAGAAAGTGGCACCACTTGGATCACCAGGGGTAGATATATAAAGTTGAGTATCATTAGTATATTAGTGATAAATACCTCAACCCGTTGGTGAATGATCTCAACCAGTACTTTATATAAATGTTACAAAGGAGTAGACAAGAGTGCAGAGCCCTATGGCATGTCAGAGGTGTGGTTGTGGGGTGAACCTTTCACTCCCTATCAACACTGATTAGGACCAACTTTGGAGAAAGGGGCCAAACCAACACAAAACTGTTCCACCCAGCCTCAAACCCACCAGCTGGCACAAAAGATACCATGTATTGAAGACTGCTGAGAGATCAAGAGCAAGGATCCTTCTACCCTGCTCACGCCAGAGATCATGTGTGACCAATCCTGTTTCTGTCCCACTACTGAATCATAAATTTGTAAAATTTATAAAACATGTATAAAGCATTTGTAAAACATGTCATCATGTGACTGGACCCAATTTTATAACCAGTTTTACCATGGTTGTTAAGTAAATCTGATTTCCCCAACTGGTTTTGCTTGTCAGAAGCCAGCTAGGAAGATCCATAAATCATATGATGGCAAGATGCTGCTCCGTCATACATGTGAGCCAGTTGCCAAGCACCCAATTGTGATCTCTTGACAGTGGAAGTCATGTGACAGAGGATGGATTGTACTTTTTTTTCTTTTTTTAGGCCATTGTAACTTCTAACCATTGTTAAATGAGTAGCTGTAAGTCAAGGACTACCTGTAGCATGAAATACGGAGGATGGCAAAGCCATTTTTGATTTGCCATTTTTCCTGGAAATCCTGAGTATTGTATTATCATTTCACATGAGTGGAAAACAGTCACTCAGAAATCTTGAGTGATCCCAATGTCTCAGTTTAACTTACCTTACAGGATGTTGTGAAGGAAAAATGAGGGAATAGCAGAAAATCGAAACTCCAAGAACAAAGATAGGGTAGAACTATTAAACACAAACCATAACAACTTAAAAGGTGTGTCTGAAGATGGGGAACATCAATGGTTGAGCACCGTTTCTAACTTTTAGCCTGAAAAGGAGATGAAGCATGCTGAAATCCTAGCAGCCATAGAAGCCGTCATTCCCAATGCCTTTGAAGCAGGTCTGCTACGCAGCATCCAATTTGAGAACATCAATGTAATCTGTGGAACTGCTGGGCGGAAGAATAGGTTGGTGTAGATATTCAACTACTCTATCCCCCAATTCTCTAGCCTAAGGCAAATCTGTTTAATCACTCAGTTTTATCTGGCTAGCTTGGTCCATGGCATCATAAAAAAAAAAAAGAATGCTTAGCTGAGGCAATACGTAGTTTCCTTCACTGACCAGCAGTCTCATCAAATTTATCTTTAATAAATTTAAAATGGACTTCAACTCCTAGAAGTCTCCTCCCTCACTCTTCTTACCCTCACCTTTCTCTTTTCAATCTAATCTAATTTAATCTAATCTAATCACCTATCATCTACTCATTCTGTCTATCTGTCTATCAATTAAATGGTCATCCATCTCAGTCTAATGACTTTGAATAGCTAACAGTATAAAATCTGGGAGCTATCATTTGATCTCCCTCCTTCTTTAGTCCTGACTCTTGTGAGAGACACTAACATTTAGGGCCCCATTTTAGCTGGGTTTGCTCATGTCTGTGCAGATAAGCAAAAGCTTGGGTGAATGCATTCAGAAAACGTAAGCTTGCTTAGTCTTTTTTTTTTTTAAAAAAATACTGCATTGTATGAACCCATACTGTTTAGTTTATCTATAACTCAACATATTATGCAAATTTGAAAAACAAGTTAATTCAGTAACGAAACTAAATGTGTTATAGTAACCTGGGTATACTAACTTGGGTTCCTGAGCAAGTTACTTTAGTTGAATAAGTCGTGTTCATTTATGCTCCTTACAATTATATATTCAGTTGAAGGTATGAGAGTTCAGAACACAATCCTGCTCAGTATTCTGCAAACTTGACAACTTTAAGAGGTGTGAACTTCAACTCCCAGAATTCCTTGGCTAGCACGAAGGACTTATTAAGAGTTAAAATCCACACTTCTTAATGTTGCCAAGTTTAAAAAATACTGATCTAGCAGATGAATAATGCATAATCTAGGCCAGGCCAGACCAGTTACCATTTTTCTCAGTGTATTTAAGAGTTTCCCTTTTCTGTTGCATGAAACATGCCAGTTGAATGGCAACTTTTGGAAGGTCGGTATAAATTATGCAGCCCTGCCATAAAAGAATAAAATTTCTAATCTAGGCAAAGGGCACAGGCGGCCTCCAGGACATACAGCCTCTATCTCCAGCAGTCAGCCCTGGGAGGGATTGTAAACTCGAATACTCTAAAAGCTGAATATTCAGCCTAGAAGCATATTGAATTCTTCTGAAAAGCCAGAGATCTGAATGCTTTTGCTTAACTGGGGAAGTTAGCCTTCAACAATTTGGGAATTTTGTTTGGGTCTGCTTCTGAGAACAGCCAGATCTGCTTCAGACACACTCCATTATGTTTGTCTCTGTGACATCTACACCAGTAGCTCCTGCCATTTTTGCCTATTGCACTGGGCCCCATGAAAGGGGTCATTTGAACTTTTTAAGGAATTATTCTGAACTTGTTGAGCCATGGGGTGCTGGAGAAGCAGTGGAAACTTCCTCCATAATAAAGCTTGATGAAACCATGTCCGTCAGCCATCTCCCTTTTCTTGTCTTCCTATGCAGGTGGCTGATCACAGTGTCAGATTTCCGAACTCGGAATCAGCTGTTATGTTCTGGATTAACCTTGGATGAAAACCATTTTGTGCTGCGACGCTGGGATAATCTAGTCATGGAGGACTATCGCATGCACCTTCGAAGATCCTTAGCTCGCCAGCGTCTGCTGAACACACTCAGTGACTCCTGGGAAGCCAGTCATTTGGATGGCATCTGACCTCCAGGAAAGATATGAATCCAAAACCAAGCAAAACATGATGATGGTGTCCTGTTTGAGCATCTATCTAATTTTTCTTTTTTTCTTAAGTTGGGAGAATGTTTCCCTTGAAAGGTTACATTCCTGGTTTTTATTCTTGGTCTTTCTAATCATACATTTGGAAAGAGGGTGCCCTCTAGAGGACCTCTGAAGTACATATTTTCTGCTTTGCCTGCCTATCTTTGAAGTAGGCAGCCTTGGGAGGAACAGTCACACTTTTGTGGGTGAAGTCTGTGGGAAGATTTATTTTCCAATGTTAATAACAGTAAAATGCTGTTACTATTTCCCAATGAAACTGAGCAACAAGACAGTCCATCTAATTGTGTGAAAAGCAGAAAAGTCTAGGACAATGTTTCTCAACCTTGCAATTTAAAATGTGTCGACTTCAGCTCCCAGAATTCTGGGAGTTGGAAGTCCATGTATCTTTTAAGAGTTATCAAGATTGAGAAAAACTGCTCTAGAAAGACCATGCATTTGTGGTAATCTATTTCTTGCAGTTTAAATTTCCAATTGCTGCCAAACTTGTGTTAGACCACTTTTTCTTTTCTGTTATGGTGAATTTGTATAGATTGAAACATCATTGCTTCATTTCTGCTTGTTTGATATAGTTTTTATTTATTTTTAATTAAAAAAAAAAACCACCCAATCCTTTCATGCATGCAAATTGCTGGAAAAATTGAAACAGGTTATGTTTTCTCCCTCCCATCCACCCCCTGGTGCCTGACCTATTCTGAGTAAATGTTAACATCTGAAATTTATCAGAGGACTCTTAATTTTAGAATCATAGAAAGTTATATTGCTGAATATTCTGATTTACAATTTGCATATAGCTTCCCCAAGTAGTGTTTGCCCCCCTCCCACCAACTTTCCTCATTCAGCTGTATGGTCCAGCTGTTACTGGGCAAGAAGTTCATGGCTGCAAGACAGGCAGCTAAATAATTTTAGACACAAATGTAATTATAATGTTAATAATAGATTGCTTTAGGCAATCACATTTCTTACTTCAGAATAAGCACCATTTGGTTTCAGAAAGTAATAAATTACATTTTAAAGTAAAAATTACAACACAAGTGTCTTAACTGTACAACTGTGTACTATGTATTATAAATTTAAAATACTATAATAAACTATAGTCAATGATATGGATGTTGTATTGGCCTCTGGCATCCTGGTCATCTGCTATGTTCTGAATGCCTCCCCCCCCCCCCCCTTGCCATCGGCAATAAAGCCAACAACTTCAACCTTGATGTTCACCTGCTTCGGAGTTCCCAGACTACATTTAGTGTGGTATAATTAATGGCTATGGGAGCAATAGTCCTTCTCGAGTTTTATACCTTCTCGAGTTTTAACTGGGGAAATCAGACTGAGCTGAAATGCTTGGCACTGTTTTGAAAGCTTCTCTTTCAAAATGTTATTAAAAATAATGCTTTCCCACTGGTGTCATGATTGCATGTTCCTTCTAAATCAGAATAGTTAAGAAATGGTTAATTGAAAGGGGGTGAACTGTCGGGAATGGCAGCCTCTAATCTAGAACTGGACAATGAAAATGGAGTATCCTCTCAGGGTGCCTCCAAGCTTACTTTTTTGGCAATGGGAAACAGCACCCCCAAAATAGTCAAATAATTAGTGTTACCAGGATAGTGGGATACTTCTACTGCTCTTGGGATTCTTCCAAATGCCCTATTGTACTAGCTTTGCATTAGGCAGAAATAGTCCAAGGATCATACAAAAATTAACACAGGGCCACACTGCTCAGAACTACTAGCTCACCTATTGTAGGCATGTTGTCCATCTTACCAAGCTAGGTGATTCTTGTGGCTTGTCTTCTTGCTCCTGGGCTAAATTTCTGAGAGTCTGAAGAACAGTAATCCCCAGCCATGAACTCTTCTGCAGTGATATTATCTGCATGGGATTTGTTATAAAAGATATTTCATTCACTGTTCCACCCAATCTTTTCTTCTGTATTCAAATTCAGTCTATATTGTATTTCAGTATTTCTCATTTAGAACACTAGACAGTTCCTAATGCTTAATGTGAACAGGTTACTACAGGTAGTCTTCGACTTACAAACATTTGTCTAGTAGCCAAAATAGTACTGGCACTGAAAAAGAGACTTATGACTGTTTTTCATACATACGACTACTGCAGTATCCCTATGGTCATGTGATCAAAATCGGACCCTTGGGACCTGGCATGTATTTCTGATGGTTGCAGTATCCCGGAGTCATTAGATCACTTTTTGCAACCTTCTGACAAGCAGTCAATAGGGAAGTCGAATTCACTTAACAACCATGTTACTACTTACCAATTGCAGTGATTCTCTTAACAACTGTGGCAAGGTAGGTGATAAAGTGGAGCAAAAGTAACTTAACAACCGTTTCCCTTAGCCATGGAAATTTTGGGCTCAATTGTGGTTGTAAGTCAAGGACTACCTGCACATCTAATGACTTCCAATGTTGATAAGGGACATTACTAATGGGGGTGGTGGAGACTTTGAATGGGGAAATCTAGCAAGGATAGAGCCTTTGATAGAACTGGCCTACCCCAGTCAAAGCATTTGGGGAAGAAACTAAGCTCTGCAATATAATTGTTGGGTTCCTTATCAAGTGTTCTTTGAGTAACGATCTGATCATATCTGCTGCCTGGTGCCTAAGCAGGCCATTGGGAGGACATCTCATGAGCTCCATAAATCAAGCACAGCCAAGTTTTTGGCAGAAAGGAACTTATTTGTTTCTAGTAGAAACCAGAGGTTCAGTAACTTGGTGTAAAATACTGGCATGGCAATAGAACTAATTAACAACAACTTCACTGAACAAGCTAGAATGATTTATGTGTACACAATTGAAAGCTTCATCTCAATTGTGCAGAACTACTTAACTACAACTTAAGCAACTACTTTGCTTGCTTTGATTCAACAATTCTAAGCCAGATGTTCTTATCAATATGCTGCAAATAATCCAGGATATTCAAGGATTAGGACTAGGTTTATATTCAAAAATAGCCTGACCAAATTGGCCACTGTTTGCTTTTCCCCTACACTGACTTATCAGTGGCAAAAAACCATAAAGGCGCTTTTTCCAATTTTCTGCAATGGGCTAAAATGATCCCCAACTCAGAAAAGTTGAAGCATAGTGGAAAATAGAAAATTATAACTGCAAGCCAGGAACCAGACTCAAACATCAGGGCAAGTGGACACTGGGAATCATTGAAAAGAATGTGGGATGGTATAAAGCTAGCATACAGCAAACCACTTGCGTATCCCTAGGGACCTGGTCTATATCCTCTATTCCCTTCCCCTCCAAAGACAGCACTGTATTCTCAAGCCAGAATTGGGGGATCCTAGATTTTAATGAAGTTATTTTCTTATTTTCTCAACTAATTTGTTTCCACCATTTGGTTCACACTAAATTTTAAGTTGTTTTAGGCAGGGTTGTCTATGGCAATGGTGGATGATATTATTTCAAAAAAAGTCAAAATGAGCATATCCATGCAATCAGAACCGCTCCTTTTTTACAGATGTGTTTTAAAAGATCAGGGCACTGATCACATGATTATGGTTACCATTTTGACTTTTCTTTTTAATCCCTGAAAAAAGCCATGCAAGGTTGAAAAGAGAGACAGAGATAATAAAATTACCTTTTAGAAAGAGAAAAAAAACCCTCTACTTTTTTTTCCCACAAGAGAGAGAAGACCCATTTTTGAACAAGAGGAATTCTATCAAGATACTTAGGTTCTGAGAAAGTTTACAATATAGCTTTGTTAAATAAGGTGAGTTTAGCTTTCACATCCAGAATTAGTGCTGCTATTGAACTAAACTGGTGAATGAGTTGCCAGCACTGAAAGTGAGTGTTCAAAAGGTGAGCAAAACTACCCCAACTGCTCCTTTTCTTCACTGCAGCATTCAGAAGCTGTAACCAAACTACCAGGAGAATCAGTTGGCAAAACTCTTTTGCCTCCCCAAATTCCCAATTCAGGGCATTGCTTTTTATTTCTGCCTGGTTTTCTGCGTTACTGTTCCAAGTATCGATAGTGAAGAACATTGCAAACACTTGGTTATAGCCAAGGGTCTCCCTCTTGTCTCAAAACACACATTAATGGATGCAAAGACACCTACAGAGAATCTTTGTATCCCATAAAGTTTATGTTTGCAAATAAAACCAGTAAATTACATTAGTTGATCTGCACAGGCATTGAAGGCAGAATCAGGATCTCCAGCCCTGAATAACAGATTTGGTCGAGGAAGATATAAAGGAAGTTCTATGGTGGTGGTGTGTGTGTGTGGGGGGGGGGGAGACAGAAACAAAGAGAGAGACAGAGAGAGAACATGTGAGGCAGATCTGCCTGAATGCCATAAGGTAATCTTAGGCAACACAGTATTAAATACATTCATTTCAAAAGAATCTGCTCACAGCATGAGGTACACTTCCTTTCAGAAAGGAAGGTACCAAAGAGGAAGGTTTAGGAATCCTGGGTTCAAAAGACATCTGGAGATAGAATGAAGGTGGCACAAAATGCCAGTTTTCCCAGGATAGCTGGAATTAAGTCAAAACAAACATCAAATGTCAACCCAAGCTAGATTCTAGAGTATGAATCTAATATGACTGTGATGAAAGAGCAAAGAGAAGCATCTAGCAGGACAGGAATCCATCCTCCCAGCATAGGAAGAGAGATGAACAGGTTCAATGGAGATGAGGAACCTTTAAAATAGGTGTTGGCCATGGGTCCTCACAACCACTTTTGTAGCCTCCATACTTGGGAACTGAGCTGAACCTTGCAAAGAAGAGCCCAGCAGGAATCTCAAGCATGCAGTGGAATTCTAGTAGAATTGGAAGCCACCCCTCTGCACTCAGGAGCCAAAATGTGTTCTTACCAGTGTTCTTGTAGGCTGAAGTTGAATAATTGAATCTGGATTATGTGGCCTCTCTCCAGCAATAACAAAAAATGAAGATGTGTTATGTATACATAGATATAGATATATTTGCATGTGTGTGGGCATGGATTGTATGCTAGTGGAATCTATTATACATTACACACCTGGATGCTACAAGGGCCAGGTGCTGGCTTGTGGGGAGGACAGAATAATCACCTTTTGAAATTTACAGGAGAAGATTAAAATGATGGAGGGAAACGTACCGACTCTCTTCTCCACAGCCACTTTCTCCACCCAGCAATCACAATAAAATTCAAAACACAACCCTGTCAAATGCAGGCATTACCACCCACCCCCACCCCCACCCCCACTAATCATCCCAGGGAATGGATCCCTGAATCACAAAGTCAACATCACATACTTCATTTCAATACATTAAGGCAAAAGGACTCAATGCCGTAGTTCTCAATGCTTCAAGGATCAGTCCAATAACCCCTTCTTCGCTCCACCTCAGAGGACCAGAAGTCCTGCTGCCCCCAGAGCCAAACCCAAGTAACATTTGGAGGAAATAAAAATTTTCTATGCAGTTCCTCAAACAACTTTTTCAAATGTGTGAGGCCTCACTTGGTATTCATGAGGACTAGAATCTTGACTAGTATTTTGTTAATGAAATAGCCAGACTTTTCAAAACCTGGGGAAAGCTTGACCTGTGCCCCTAAAGGAACCCTATCTTCCACTTTCATGTTTTAAGCTACTGCCTCCATACATAGTAGGGAGATGAGAGGCAACTTTTATGGAGTTCCAGTGATTCTAGAGGGAAAAACAAACTTGAGATGACAGGAGCAGCATTCTTTGGCCAAAAATGCCCCTGTGGAAGTCACAAATAAGCTGGGCCTATAATTCTTTTTGCCCTTCTTTTTAGGCAATGCAGAAAATTCTTCATTTCCCCAAGAACACAAGAATGGCTACTTCATCCTTCTGAAAACAGGAGTCCTCCTGGTTCCACGTTTAGCCCATTCAAATACCATCAGTACATGCCTTCTTCTAGCTTCTCCCCATCTTTATAATTCTTTTTCACTAGACATTTATACCCCCACACCACCCAGCATTCATTTTCCTGCCAAACCACCTACTCCACATTTCCAGTTACCAGTTCTCTTTTCCAGAGATCTGAGAAGTTTGACCTTTCCTCAGATTTTTCGTCCCTTTCCATTCTTAGGAAATGCAAGAACCTTGCTCCCAAACCAACACCCCATAACCCTTTCCAAAGTCTCTTTCCCAGAGCTGGACTATGAGCACATGTGGGCCACCCATGCAAGAAGCTGAGAACTGCAACATAAGACTCCTCGCCTGAAACTGAGGAGACCAGTACTTTCCTGTCTCTCAATAACATCATTTATGGAAGACATTCTAAAGTTTATTTCATTTTGCTCCCTCACTGGGGCCTGTGGATGAGAAGGGCCGGTGCGACCAGTCCGACAAGACAAGAGCCCTTTACTTTTGAGAAGAGTAAGAAGAAAAGATGGTCGCATAAAGGTGCAATGCCGGCAGCACGTCATTAGCCACACAGTGGGGAAAGGGAGAGGGAGCTATCACCACGTGGCACTAAAGTGTGGCATCAGTGGCTGCTGGACTGTGGAGGGGCAGGCAACCACATGCCTGGACCCAAGCAATGAGGCCACAAGATATGGAGCTGTGGCTTTTGGAGGCACAATAGAAATAGCCACATGGCATGTTCAAAATGTGGCAGCAAAAGGGTGACCCACAGGAGGTGCATATGGGTGGGACAGTGATGTGGCAAGAGGCAGCCTGAGGAGGAGGCACAAAGAGCTACAGGGCAATGCCCTGCCATCAGAAGGGTTAACCCAGCCATGCAAATTGATTGATGCCTCCACTCAAAATATCCTGCAGACCAGTCCATCATCACTCAGTGTTGTTTTGTATCTTTGCCTAAATGGACGAGGCCATTATTTTGTCAGTATGAGTTTCACCCCTTTCATCTTGTCTCTCATATCAACATGGTGGCTGGCTCCCTTCCCACTTCATTCCGTGGTCTAGTTATTTCTATTGGCAGTTTCTAGTCTTTCTAAGGATTTCTGCCACCTCTCTACATACACTTGAGGCCTTCAGAGTCCAGACTCAGCTTCCTTCTCCTTTATAGGCTGCAGGGAGCCACGCAGTATCTCAGAAAAACTGCTCATATAGATTTTGTGATCCCGTATTTTTCCCAAACTAGGCACAGGGCAAGAGTGCTTGCTGAAAACAGATGCTTCCTCCTGGAGATACAAGCTCTTGCAACCTTGCCCACACTTTTTGAGCATCATCCTTGCCCTGTATTTTCCAACAAGGGCCACAAGTTCCTCTTGTTTAATAAAAGCAAAGCTGACACTTTTATGGTTTGGTGAATATCCTGGCTGCCCATATAAACGTTTATTTGCAGAGGGGGCCTGCCACCAGTTTGGATTTTTTTTTTTTTTTTTGCATGCCTGGGTTAATTGTGTGATCATGAACAGAAAAGGGTACATTGCTGGTCTCAACAGGTGTCAGATGTGCAAGTTACCCAACATGATGGAAATGGGTATGTACACGCCAATATCCACGTTACACAAATATGGCGTGACTACACCATGTTCTTAACGATGGTGGAAAGGACTTTGCTGTCTGACACAAAAATAGTTTTCAAGGAGCAAGAATAGGCCAGCTATGTGGCCCAGATGTGATAGGGTGGTGGCGGCAGCTAGTGGTAGAGTCACAGCATTAGTGAGGTGCTGAAATGGGGCCACCACAAGGCCTAAAGCCATGGAATGAGTCTTGCAGACTTCTCCATAGCTCACAATATCTGGCATAAGGATTGGGAAGGTAAGCAAGTGAAGAGAGGTATACCTGCTCCCACTAAGCAACCTACTAAGGATCCCAGCAAAGAGCAGGAGCAAGAACTCCCTTTATCTGAATTGTATATTTCAAAAAAGCTGCCCATTGCTGGATCTTGGCATTGGCCCTCTGTGTATGGAGGGAGGGGGGACAATTATGGAACAGCTCCACTCCCCCCATACACTGGAATCTTTTTCTTTGGCAGCTCAGCATATGGGAGGGGGAAGGGATACTTCCACCATAGCACACATGTGGTCAATATATAAGATTCCCGCCCCATTCCCACTCCAAGTTTGGGTTGGTAGTAGGAAAAACATAATATGGAAGGAGACCAGAGTGGGAGAATTTATCCCTATCCTACATTCTGTCCCTTTCCAGCTTCTTTTGTCTTTGCTACAATCTGGAGCTAGAATGTTGCCACAGACACTCCATAGGTAGAAGAACGTAAGAGATGTTTCCCTTCAAACTTAGTTGGAGAAATACTCAAATGCACATCTCCATATTTGGAAGTACAGAAACATGAATCATGTGCAAATGGAAGCGATTCTGAAATGAAAGTAATATGAAGCCTGTTGCTGAACCTGAGAATGCAAGTGGAGCAGGAGCACAAGAGCATGGAAGTATAACATGCATGGACTAAACTACAAGATATATGAAGGAACAGTATTTGCACACTGTTATGGTCAGGATTGTGTGTACTCTGTGGTAGAAAGAGATGGGGCAAGGAAGAGCCATTTATTTAGTTCAATATTATGTACTGAGTGTCCTACATTTGTCCATTAATGAGCCCTATAATACACAAGCATCAAATACAATCAAGTTTCCTAAAAATATAGACTTGAGATTCAAGTGGTCTCTCTGAAAAGTATTAATCATATTAACAGGAAGTGATTGGTAGTGTCTGAGATTATTATAGAACAGAATAACAGAGTTGGAAGGGACCTTGGAGGTCTTCTAACCCGCTGCCTAAGCAGGAAACCCAACACTTCAGACAAATGGTTGTCCAACATCTTTTCCAGTGTTGGAACATTCACAACTTCTGGAGGCAAAATGTTCAACTGATTGTTGTGTCAAGAAATTTCTCCCTAGTTCTAAGTTGCTTCTCTCCTTGATTAGTTTCCACTCATTGCTTCTTGTCTTGCCTTCTAGTGCATTTTTTTATAGGCAAGCCAAAGCCTCTGATTAGTGATCACCACACAAAGTATCAAGAATGCCTTGAAATGCAGATTACATTCTATCTTTATACTAGATCTTATACTAGTGAATTAAATGCACAATATTTTATGGGAACCAACCCACATTCTTCAACTTAACTATAGGATTAAGCTATGCACAATCCATTCCTTAAGTTGGTTACTTAATTGGAATCAATCATTACAGTAAAAAAGAATAATTTCACAAGGTTTTAGCGACATTAGCAAAGGAATGTGCCATTTCCTTTTATGTAGCTTTTACCCACAAGCTTTTTCATAGGATCAGCACATTCAATCTCTTCCCAACAGAATCAGAATACAAAGGACCGTCCCACCCATTTGAAATGTCTTGCAAATGGACATGTTTGTGGAATATTAACATGTGCTGTTCCGTTTTTCTTATCCTATAATAATGCTAGCATCAGTCTCTGCAATGATGCCAATTCTAAGCAATCCTAGCTATAGAATTTCATCAGTACTGATCTAGAGTGCAGCCTCTCAGAAAGGTCAAGCCCACTTTCTTTTGTCAACACAACGATAGCCTCCATTTATAGGCAATGCATGTCCAGCAGGCAACAGCTATATTGTTATGCCTGGGTTTAGTACTATCAAAAATATTTCCCATCTTCCCAAAAAGGTCACAAGCAATGAGCCAGAACTGTGCGACTGTGGAGTGGAAGACACACCATGGATTAGAAGCAGGGATGTCAAAATCCAATCACATTGTGGACCGTATCTTGATGTTTTTTGCTTTTGCGGAGCAGGGGTGGGTATGGCCTGTGCGGGCTGTATCCAGTCTATGGGCAGCTAGTTTGACAGGCCTGAATTAGAGTCACAGAAGTGTGCCTACTTTGAACAAGTATTTCATCTTATTTTAAGTTAAGCTTGATTCTTGGTGACTTCATGGACATTGTCTATGCCATTTTCTTGGCAACAGTAACATTGTGAAATTGCTTTCTTCTGGGATGGTGATATACCAGTGCAGTCTACTTTCTTGGTATCTTCTGAAGGAGCCCCATTTATCTACCAATGTAGCTTATCTTCCTATTCCAAAGTCAGCCAGGTGTTGCTATTTAGGCTCATCATCCAACATCCATTCTCTATTTCCACTGAAAATTCAGAAAGCAAGTTTCTAACAGTTAATAATTACAGTATTTATCAAAAAAGATATTAAATTTAAGACATCCTTCCTGGACAAAATGTAGGTAGGGAGAGAGGGAGGGAGAAAAAATCCTGTGCAATGCTCACCTTCCCTTTCTTGACAATCTAGGCTGTTCTCCCTACCCATCAATAAATGCTTACATATGACCAATTTGTATATGCATACACATATATGAAGGTAGATATTATATAAATATCTACAAAAGCCACATCCCCAAACTGGCCAACATAAGACACAACAATCTGTTAACTTACACTCAATTTGCATAAACCAACCATTTTCACACAGAAACAGAGATTCCCTTTTCTTCTTCCAGCAGAAACAGCCAAAACGAAAGTAACAGTAACATAGAAGAGGGTAAGAATAAACTTGATGGAGAAGGCAAAAGAGGAAGAGGTAACTGAAGTAGAAAAAGGTGAAAAGAGAAAAGTAGGAACAAAAGCAATAATAAGGCAATGAGATAACTGAACAGAGATGAAAAAGAGAAAAGCCCAATTTTGGCATCACTAATAAGGTTGAAGCTCACCCGATGAACTCAAGTGATGGCTTATCTTCCAAGGCACCCATGCTTTTCAGTAGCTATTTCTAGAAATTCTTTTTATCTAATATGAAGAGCCCATTCCAATTCACAGATAATTATCGGGAGGAGGAACCCAATCTTCCTACCAAGAAAGTATGGCACTTGAATGATCTGAGGTCCTCCCCAAAGAATACTTTGCAAAGTAAGGAAATATATGCAAATTTCATTTTCTTGTAGCAGGTCTCTTTTTTTTTCTTTTTAAAGGCAGAGTACTTAACAATCCTGGTAATTGTGGAGATGTACAGAGCAAGCTGTTACATGGCTGAATGAATTGATGTGCAAATAGCAGTTGCTACATAAGGGCCATCAGCAACAACAGAAAGGATGAGGGATGGGGGGCAGGTAGAAGCTGTTGCACTACTAAATGGCTAGTACCAGCCATCTGATTGGAAAAGCTGGTGGCTATGCTGATGCAGAATGAAGAGCAAATGTATGTGTACAGCTATAAACACACACCTGGAAAGTGATGATATGCAGGTTAAGGGTTCATACACTCATGTCAATGCTGTTGGGCTGGATATATGAAATGAATAAATTGCTACATGGCAACGCAACAGAGAAAAGTGCACACCCGTGAGGGTGCCCAGGCAGGCTTTGGTGAGCTTATCCAAGATCCCCCACTCTACCCTCACCCCCCACAGGGTCTCTTTTCACCACTTTCCCTGTGCCCGGCCCCGCAGCTGCAACCCTTCCACCTCTTTGTTCTCCCCATGGTGGAGGTCCATTGTACATTCAGGCAAGAGGTTCCCCGGGGCAGGGCAATTTCCCCCATCACCTCTCCAGAAAGAACTTGAGGGCACGGGCGATGTTCATGCGATGCCCAACTCGCGTCACGCCCAGGTCAATGAAATCTTCCTTGGTGAGGGAAGGCAGATGAGATCCATCGATTTCGTTGTCCAGGAAACGATCACGGTGTTCCCCCAGCTTCAGGTACTCCAGCCAGTCAGCCACATCGTATTTAGTCCAGAAAGGCAACGGCTTGGAGCCGAACGGCTTGTCCGTAGCTGGAGGCAGGAAGTGGGTTGGGGACAGAGAACGGCTGCCTGAGGGAAAGCTAGGGAAGGGATGTTCACCCCCAGAAGTGGGTGAACCACGGAGATCAAAGACGCCAGTATAGATGGGCACAGAAGGCAGGATGGGAAGAGAGGAAGGCCTTGGGGTGGGGCTAATCTTGTGCTCACTGGGCAGGGCAGCTGGACTCGGAGCCCGTCGCAAGGCAGGACGGATGTCAAAGTCCACACTTTTGGGATGCTTGCCCTGGGGGGACTTAGGCCAGTTGTGGAAAAGACTGCTTACAGGTTTGGAGGAAATCAGTGATGGGGATGTCTCATCTGGGAGCCTGCAGGGAAAGAAGACAAGGAAGGTGAGATGGTTATCATTTACTAGGTTCCCTGTTGGAAGAGAGTAGTAATCCTTAATCTAGCAGGAGCTTCCAATTAATTTACTTCTATGATCTTTTACTAACATATTTCTCCAAGGTAGACTTCTGGTTATAGTGGATACAATTTTTAAACACAGTAATATTCAATAACAATAATAGATCCATTAATATTAATCTTTTTTATATTATCTCAAAGATGGGGCATTCAGTTCCAATGTTGGAATTACTACTGAAGAAATCTCTGGTTAGGAATTCTAGGAATCAAATCCGAACACACCTGAAGGGTGCCATTATGAAGAAACCCTTCCTTGTTGCTAACTTGGGAGAAATCTGTGGGAAAATCTGGAATCAGTGGCAGATACAGATCACTGCTGCAAAAAAAATGTAACATGATCGTATATTACTGGAATAAGTGCTTTATAGTCATTGATGGATTAAAGAATATCATTACAATGGAAAAGGAATTAGCTGAGGCAAGAAACCCACACCAAACATGCCTCAATTGCGATACAGAAAATAGTATGGCATTGGAGGAACTTCATTGTATTTTCCCAGCACTGAAGTGATTGTGGATGAAGGAAATAACACAGCAAATGAGATTTTATGATATAATTATGTTGAATGGAAAGAAGAGATCCCCAGTGTCCACATCAATCATGTGTGTTGATAGGTGTATGGATGCATGCAGTATCTACAGCAGAGTTGTTTCTCAACTATGCAGCTTTCTGATATGTGGACTTCAGCTCTCAGAATTCTCCAGCCAGTTACATTACCCAGGGTATCTTGGGAATTGATGTCCACATATCTGAAAGCTGCCATGATTGAGAAACACTGACCTATAGCATAACATCTACTTTAAATGAGCAGAAAAAGTCACAAGCAGCTTTAATAAAAAAAGAGATGAATTTGGGCTAGGAAATTCCATGATATAAAAGAACAAACATGTAAGGATAAGCCCATAATCAGCAAGTCAGTGATAGAAAAATTGGTTACTGGATCTCCTCCATTACCCATTCTTTATCTAAAAAACCAAGGTCAAGAATTTGACCTTCCAAAATGCATTAGGATTTATGAATCTAAGGCTGTGCAGGAAAGACCCAAAGCCTGCTATTTTATACCAGTTTAGGACAACAACAGTTATCTTTCATTGAAAGTGGGAGGCAATATATCAGATTACCATCAGGCTGGGCCCTTTCTTCCTAGGAATCCTGAAACATTCCGTTATGATGGCTTGCACCTTATTCATCTTCCCCTAAGCTTCAGCTTCAGTTCAAACAGAGAGTTGATAATTTTTTAAAAATTGTTTTTCCCTTTAAAATCCATTTGGTAAGGTTAAGAACTTTTCCTTTTGTGTTTAGGCACAATACAGTTCCCCTCTTTGCCTCTCCCAGCTGTTAGGCTGACTGAGACTACAGAAGAACCTCTTTTCTCCTTCATCCCTCCCTGTGGACTATTGGGCTGACTGGGCGTTCCAAGTAAAGAGGAAGGTAAAAGTAAAATATCTTGCATGAAACACTGAGTTGGTTCTGATGACAATACTTAGCCTAATTCAGACCTGGAATTGATGGAAGTACACTTTAGAATGTGGTCTAATCCTTTGCAATGCAAGTTTCATTGCAAGCATGAAAGAGGATTCAGCAGGCATATATGGTGGAATGGCATTAACTTGTGAAACTCCATAGGACAAAAGATATCTATTTCGATTGCCTTAAAGGATATTAGGCAAATCCCTGAATTATAAGGCTAGAAAAGGCTATGAGTCACACTGGCTAAACAGCACTAAATATTGACTACTGGGGAACAGAAATAAGGAGACATAGTATCCTCATATTCTAATCTTGGAACTTTACGGTAAGAGGACTTCCAGAATTTGGGAGTTGAATTTCACAACTTAATTGAACTCCATTCCACCAGCTGAGGTGGATAGATTTTTGTTTTTACAAGTTAATATTCCTCCCAAACAAATGTGAAAACCACTACACTGGAAATCATCTTCTGACACAGATCTTACCTCCAAGAAGGAAATCTTGCCACTAATGACACATGCATGCAAATGTTTGTTTGTAGTACACAGCACACATATCTGCTGATCCACTACAGCTAATGCAGCTATGCATAAAACCGATCAAGATTGCAATATGTTGTCTAAGTTACATATGCACAGAAAACAAAGGTGATTTGTGGATAATGGGTTACTTTCAATTTTGGTGCTCGAGAACCTGCAAGTTTTGGCATACCTGACCAATCTCTCAAGAAATCAGGAATTTGGAAAACAGTTTTGCATATTATCACAAAGTTACGGTGGCACAAGGAGCTGCCTTTAAAATGAAAATCCCAAACTTATTTTCCATTTCTATCTTCGACACAAAATGACTTTCACAAGAAATCTCCAAAAGGAATTACAGGTAATCCTCACTTAGCAACTGTTTGAAATTATGATGGACCCCTTCCTTCCAAAAAGTTTTTACAATCCAATGCTAAGTTCTGATGTCCATCTTCCACTTCCCTGCAGATCTTACATGACTGCATTTTAGGCACTTGACAAGTGGCCTTCATTTGCCACTGTTTGTAGCATCTAACGGTCACATGATTGCATTTTATTATTTATTTATTTATTTTCACCACAATCCAGCATTTACTTCTGGCAAAAAAAAAAAGCCCATTGTGAACAATGGTTCACTTAACAACCACATTTGTCTAATGATTGTTGCAAATAAAGCATAGAATAAGGTTAATCAAGTATCTGCTTAACCACTGGCACAATTTATGACTGTAATTCCAAGGCTCAATCACAATTGTAAGTCAAAGACTACCAGTATCGGGCATAATATTTATTCCCTTCAGTAATGTAAATGACTGAACCATAGAATTCATTGTACCTTTTGAAAAGAATACAAATACAAAAGTGATTTCTATTTAACTGAAAGATTCCTGGCACATTTCTTCATATCTAGGGTTTTTTAATGCGATATAGCTAGAGGTTTTTTAAGGGTATGCCATAGAGCAGGTGTGTCAAACTCAAGACCCAGGGGCCGGATCCAGCCTGAGGGGCCACCCTAGAAACAGCGAAGGACTGCAGTGCCTCCATTTTCTCTAGCAGAGGGTTGCAGGCGGCCATCGCAGCCGAAAAAAGAGCTCGGGATATAGTTTTCACTGGCAGAGCACTCAGACCACCACAGGTGTCCCCGACACAAGGGACATCAAGCTGACCCCGCCCATCCTGGCCACGGCCACCTTGGCCCCGAGGTCAAACCCAATCCTGATGCAGCCCTCAATGAAATCGAGTTTGACACCCCTGCCATAGAGTTTGTAACTTCATTATCTGTACATAGTTAACACCTTGCAAATTCCAAAACTTAACATTTGGATGAAATCCTTATCGTCCGTCAGAAGGCACCTTTGCCTAAATGTGTCCACGTGCAGACAATAAAAAAGCTGTGAACACATACATATAGGAGATTTTATAAATATATACATGCATTGGTAATCAAGCCATTTTGGACATGAGTGCTTGATCGTGCCCATAATGGCCATGTATGCCTAAGAACTCAAAATCTATACTGTCCTGTGGATAACAGCAACCAGAAAAATGAACAAATTGTTCAGCATGTGCACATAGCTGTAAGCCAGAGTTGTACACCAAACATATGTACGAAGTACCATAAGTAGGCACCAATTTGGACATGAAGTATGAACTGCTTTGCATGTGGCACAATCTTGCCTTGTGCTGCCAGCATATCAAATGATGTAATGGTAATCAAAAAAAAGCAAACAGAAAACAACAGAAATCAAAACCAAGCAAGCACTGACGGGAGAATGAGAAAAGGAGACAAACCCAACTGAAACACGAGATGCAGCATGCACGGGGCTGGCTTCCTGCTTCCTGTTCCTCCTCCTCCTCCTCCTGCTCCAGTCGACTAATACCTTTGCCTCTGCAGGGAGCTGGGTCTCTCGGAACCAAAAGGAGCCACAGCATCAGGTGGTCGTGACCACGACACCCCGCCCATCTGCTGCAACTTGGTGCTCAGCTCACTAATGATGCTAGCTTTCACGGTAGACATGGCCGATGCCTTAGGCTCTTCCCACGGCAGTGGAGATTTCTGTGGCAGCTCTTTGCCAGGCTCAACAGCTGCTGGCTGCTGGTGGTATGGAGGAGCAGGTGTGAGGGCAAACATGTTTTCAGTACATGCTGAAACTGAAATGGTGGAGCTGGTAGGGGTAGCCACTGGCAAGCGGCCTGGAAATGGCCGGGAGCGTAGTTTGGTCTGCAGTGGACTCTTGTCTATGCTTCCACCACCGCTACCACCTACTCCACTACCACTGCTGCTGCTCCCCCCAAAAGCCTGACCATCCAAGTAGGTGATGTAAGTGTCCAAGAGTTCTGTGCCCTCCCCAGACATGCTGGACAGCGTTGAGACGCTGCTGATAGTCTCTAAGTGATGATCACTGCTACTTCGACTGTCCACCTCCTCAATTCCTGAATCGGTTACTGCTTCAGGTGCTTCTGCTGCTGGGATGGCAATGGATGAGACAACAGAAGAGAAGTTGACATGAGGAGATTCCTTGGTTTCTGCTGTACCAGCTTGGGTCAAGGTGGCCACCTCACTGTCATAGGAGGTGAGACTAGATGCTGTAGAATCTAAGGTGGCAGGGGCAGGTGGAGCAGCCGGAGGGGCTATTGCTGGGGGCAGTTCACTAGCAGCTTTGGGGGGAGATTCAGGTTTATCAAAGCTATTGGAGAACTCAAGGGGTGGAGGAAGTGGCTCTGAGAAGACAAATTCATCATCCACGTCAATGGAAGGGGCAGGTGGGGGCAGCACCAACAGCGGGAGCCCATTCTCTTCTGCCACTCGCTCCACTGGTGGAGCAGCCACTTCAACTTTCCCACTCTCCTGGCTGCTCTCCTCCTCCTCCTCCTCCTCCTCCTCCTCTGCTGGGCGGCAGTTCTCTACAAAACGCACATGTAGCTCCAGCTTCTCTCCTTCTTCAGGCCGTTTTTCCCAAGGAGTTGATCTAGCTGAGGTGGGAGGGGGCTGCTGCTCTGGTTGGGGGCCCTCCTGCTCCTTCCGGGATGATGTAGACAGCTGGTGATGAGTCTGCTGCTCTGATGTCTCCCAGAGGCGCAAGATGGAACTGCTGGGGGACTCAGGAGTTTTAGGGGCCTCCCCAAACCGGGGAGAGGGTGGGCGCGAGTGCCTCTCTTCGCGGCTCTCTTGTTGAGACTGAGACTCCTTTAAAGCCCGCTCACGTGCAACTAAAGCAAGTCCCAAGGGGGATCCAGGATCTAAAATCTTGCCAGTCAGTGGGTGAATGAGAGGAGTTGAATGTGGCTGGAGCTGTGGCAAGAAACTTGAACATACAGAAGTGAAGGCACTGGTAGTGCTGGCTCCATATGTTTTAGCGCTGCGAGACTGAAGATAACTAGGGCTGCTCCCACTACCACTGCCAAATCCAGAAGCCATGTTTAGCTGAATGTATGGCTCACTGGAAAACATACCTTCGTCGATGGATTTGGAATGGCGGAGACGGGGAACAGACATCTGCTGGGACTCATCATCTGGTTGCTCAGTGGAGAGGAAGAGGGCAGACTTGCGGCGAGCCTCACTATACCATTCACGGTCTCGTCGGGCTGCCCCAACTAGGGCTGCTCCAAACTGACTGGTGAAATCCATGCTGTTATGAAGCTGGAGTGATGGGACAGGCACCACAGGCTCTGGTTGAGTCTCTGCCTCCATGCTGCTTCCCTGGCTACTACGCCCACTGCTACTGGTTGAAGGAGCTTTAATTATGATGGTGGGTATTGGGATGGAGCTTTTTTCGGACTGTGTGGATGACTGAGATGGTAAAGATGATGCTTGCATCTGGGAAGAAGAGGTACCCTGCTGCTGGCGCTGCTCATCCTCCACTTTGGTCTGCTTGACCAGTGGACCTTTGCGGCGCATGGGCTTGGTGGGAACATACATGGCGGTGCTGGTTGCCCGAGGGGGCAAATTATAATATCGCAGGTCAGGGGTGTGGCCCCTCCACCCACGTGCTGTGGACCCTTCAGCTCCTTGCTCAGACTCTTGGCGGTAAAGAGACATTTTGTCACGGACACGAGAAGGTGGCTCATATGGTGGCTCCTGATGAAGAGAAGTGGAATACAGCTTGGCCTCAGTGCTGGGATTGAAGGTGGAGCGGGCTGAGGGAGTAACTCGACCAGATGCAGAGGGTGATGTACTGCTGTATGGTGGATCAGGAGGGGAGGTGGTTGGAGGTGGGGGAATGTCTTCGGAACCAGGGACTGAAAGGCTGCGGCTGAATTTCATAACAGGGGGAGCGAGGTAGGGCTTCTCATCCTCAGCTGCTCCTGCAGAGGGAAGGAATGTTACCATCACTGCATCCAGCTAGCAGAGATTATTTCTTCTCTCCTTTCTCAGCTCTTCCTTATTTATTTGGATGGGATATTGGCATATTTCACATTTACTATAAGCTAATCCCATACGAATGTTTTCTTTTACTGATTGTTATTGTCCCCAAGCCATAAAAATGTTTTTCATGCTAACCCACCAGATGATAAATAGTTAAGATTATTCTGTGAAAATTGCTGTTTCATGGATAAATGGCCATACTTAATTGGACTGGAGCAGCAGCACATTTTCTTTTGGCTTACTATGGCCACAGAATGGGAATTGGTTAGTGGGTCTCCATCAAACATATGTACAACTTACACATGTTCATGAATCCATAGGCAAAGAAAAAATTTCCCCTTTCTTCTCTTCTGTAGTGATGTCAGTGTTTCTGAGGAAAATGACTACCAGCTTAATGAAGTCAGAGCTGCTGATTTTCCAGGAAGCCCTGTTTCTGCAAAACCAATGACCACAGACTTTTTTTCATTATCAAAACCAGTGTCATATGGTCTAGCTTCTGTCTGAGAGGGCTCCATGGACACCAAACCTTTAGGAAGAGACTAATTTCCTGAGTTCTAGGTTCCTGCAAGGCCTAATAAGCACACACTCAGTACAAATAAGCCCACTCATTACAAGGGGGAAAATGTCAGGCAATCTGTCCTCCACACTGAAAGGACTCTGGCTACTAACCCCCCCCCCCAACCGCTTCCCAAAAAGGAAGTTCCAGGAAATTGGCAGAAGATGAAATACGGTTAAATCAGACAAATAAGAAAGGGAGAATGTCTGTGGCAGGGGAAAAGATCTTATAAGTCTTCCTAAATTTCTTTTCCAAGCTCAAATATAGTTCTTATTCATACCCTCCACACCCAATCTCACCAATAGATTTCTGGCGAAGCATCATGCCAGGGGGATGGCTACTTGGTAAGTATGATGGACGCTCATAACTGGCCTGACCCAGATGGTGTTGTTCAAAACTGGGCTGAAACAAAAAGAAAAAAAACAAGAGAAAAGAAAGCCAAGAACTGGTAAGATGAAATGATAAAATATTTATGGGAATTAGGAAATGCCGTGCTCAAAATTTCTTTTAATAGTAGTGAATTCAATTGTCCAATGTTGCAGACATAATCCTTGCCCACTCCCTGGATGCCAATCTCAAAAAAAGAAAAAAGAAAAGTAGAGTAAGTAAACCCCTTGGGAAACAATGGCTAAACTCTTCAATCAGAGCACTGTCATTAGAAGAATAAATATAGTGCTATGTTTTCATACACATCCCCAATATAAAATCATTGAAATAAATGCTTTCAAATAATGTCAACAATACTTACTCTATTAGCACTGCTTACTAACATTAACAACTAATTTACATACTTATAACATTCTTTCCAAGATATCAAGAGTTTTGTATATGTTCTCCTTCTTCTCTATCTTATTTTTATAGCAGGTTATTGAAGCAAACTTGACTAAGAGAATGTGAGTAACAGGCCCACAAAATACATTTTGTGATTAAATAGAGATCTGAACATGAATTCTCTACAACAAAGGTAGTTCAATGGACTAACAGTTACTGAATTCAATCTCCCTCCCTCCTCTTAAATAGTAAATCTTCCATCTAAAAGAGATTCTAATTTGGAGAACTGAAGTAGACCTCACAACTTTCTCATGAATACAGCTGCAGTACCAAACAATCTCTTTCTAAAATTAAAGGGCATTTTGGTACCTTTTTGGCATAATATAGATGGCTAACAGAAGCCCCAAGTTGAAATACTTTCAGATATTAAGAAGAGTTTGGACCTGAACAATTAAAAGCAATCAGCTCTAACCCCCACCTTTGTTCTTGCAGATATTGCACAATTTTGACTGGCATGCACAAAACTCTGCCTCTCTCTAACAGCAACTTCTCACACACCTTTCCAATTATAGTCAATTCAACATCTGAAGTAATCCATGTTAGAAATACAAACTGCTTTTTAAGACAAGGCAAAATCACTGACATCCTACCAAATTCTATGTTCAATGGAGTCTAGCTGAGTTTTTTTCAACCCAGCACAGATCCCAAATACCTTTTCAGAGACCCAGTGACATTAAAAATCACTACTGCATCATAGCATTTGCGAATAAAGAATTCCTCAAAATGTACAGTAGGTATTAAGTGGCAGCACCTGATCAGAGGCTGCTTCCAAGGGCATTCAAACAATAATGACAACGGATGGCAACGGGCAGACCTTCTCTTGCTCATTTGGCATGTATCCACAAAGGTTTATTCAGTTGCCTGGTACATTTAGTTTGAGGAATTATTTATTTACGAGTGTATAAGAAAATATATTTAAATAATTTGTTGTATCTATACCCATACAAAGATCAGAATGATGCAAGCCATTATATTCCCTACGATACTCTATGGATGCAAAAATTGGCCCTTGAAGAAACAGGATAGAAAGAATACTGACTTTTTAAAATTTGCTACTGGAGAGAACATTATGGACTGCCAAGAAGTCAAGACAAATAGATGATCAAGCAAATCAACCCAGTGTTCTCACTTGAGGCAGGCTCAAATCATTCTACTTCAAACATATTATGTAAAGTTTTAGTTCCCTGGAGAAGGCTCTAATGCTGGGAAAGGTGGAAGGAAAGAAAAGGAGATAGCCAGCAGCAAGGTGGATGGAATCATGACAGTGGAAATGGATGCATTTTTGCAAGACATAAAAAACCAAGTTAGAGGCATATTGTTATGGAGAAAAACATTGTTTATATGGTCGCTAAGAACTGACACTGATTTATTTGCCACAAAATGTCAGTGTATGCCTATCTATGTACTTAGGCATATACATATAAGTCTCAATGCTCAGAAATCAGAGAAGAGTTTCCTGTAAAAACCGCAACAGCAAAACATTTTAAAGAACTAAAAATAAGTGTCAGCAAGCTGAACTAATCTTTATGGGTACATACCTAAGAAGGCAACCTGAGAAATCACAGATCTGTCCTGTTGTCACACAATACCTCCTTTGGTTGAGTGCCCTCAAGAGATATTACTTGATGGTTCAGTGCCTGGAGCTTATAAGTTGAAGATATATATTTAACATAATGCACACCTTCCTCTCTTGATTTTTAATCAATATATTGATAAATGAGAAGAAAAAGGGGATAAGCCATGGTAGAAAAGGAACTGTGGGAGCAGCAAAACAGGTAGTAGTAGGTGACAGTGCTGCCAAACAAGTGTGAAAAAAAAATTGGAGAAAAAATGCCAGAGGAGGAAACTAACAATCCCCTCAAATTTTACAGGGCTGTGTATGTTATATTAAATTTAAAATGTTTTTTTTTAAAGTGTTTGATTTGAAATTTAAACCTTTGCTCTGAAGAAAAGAAAAATACAAGCAACTGTTAAAAGTAATATGTCTTAGCTCTATTTTTTTTCATTCATCGTGGCAGAATTTCAAAGCAATTAAAAAAACACAACACAACACAAAATCACATCTTTTTCAGGTCCATGTTCTTGAGTAAGACAAACAGCAGATAATTAAATGCTTGAAATATGATTCAGGAATGCTTTGGACTTCACATGTACAAATAAACTTCTCCTATTTAAGTAGGCCCAGTTTTTTCCAGCTTCTACACAACCTAAGAATCTGCTGCATTAAATTATATTAAAGATATCTGCTTAAATATAAAGCAACCCTCTGAACCATTTTCAAAATGGCGTAACCATTTTCACCCCCACCCTCCAATAGAAAACACCTCATGGCCCTGTGGAAACCTGGTATCTTCCACAGGGTACCGCTTGAGTGTCCATCTTACCTCAGAGGAAAAATAATTCTTTGCAGTGCCCCGTGTCTTCCCCAAGGAAGGAAGCCCTCCACTTCCACACCCATCCCCAACACTAATTGTCTGTTGAGCTGCTGCCAGAATCTCATCTAATTTATCTGCAAAAAAGAGGAAAGTCATCATAAGAGGGCATTAATAGCCAGTGCTTTAATTGTCAGTCCTCCTTTTTTAAGCTGCTACTTAATAGAATCTATACAACTTTTGTTCCTTTTCTCCATCTAAAAATTTAAAACTATGTGAAGTAAGCAGACTTCACTCCCATGTGAACTGTTATTATTTATAATTATTAGAACCCCCAAGTCCTATTGATATATTTTAAACATTGAAGGAAAAAGTACATATTCAAGATCTGGATAAGTTTTAAAAAATCTGGCTAAATTTAAATTAGGGGCTAAACAAACAAGGTTGTTTGTCTCAACCATTGTTTAGTAAAATTAGGGATATGAGTGGCTCTATCTATGAAGCTCTACTCGCCTTCCTTTGCTAACCAAATGATCAGCTGTAGGGTAGGTAGCAAAGGAACAAATCATTGCTTCCTGGAGCCCTCATGGATTCATAGAAGAAGACTATTTGCATTCACCTCTGAATACTTGCAGGAAAAATAGCTGTTTACTAACAGCTATTAACAGTAGAGAACATGGTGATCTGGGAAGTGAAGGAAGGAAGGAGGATCAGGTTAAAAGCTCTCTGTTCTCTTCAGCAATCCCACATTGTATGTACAAAAGCATACAACAGAATGGATGTACAAGAATGAAAGAGAACACTCAAGGACATTTAAGGTAGAAGATGTGGGGGAGAGGTGTCCCAGACTCATTCACCTTTTTGGTTCCTGAAATGTTAATGGGAAAATGGTGTGGCCTCCAACATGCCACCCATCCCTGGTATAAATAAAAAGGATTACAGTATTAGAAATTTAGTTTGTAGTCCAAATGAACAGATAAAAATAGACCATAAATATTCCTAGTACAGGATGACAGATATTACATGGACACAATTGACATATCTGATGAAAGAAACTCTACACATGGCCAAACCATTGTAACATCTTGCCAAATAAGGCTTCCATATTGCAAATATTTCTACAAGAAAGAATTGTGCCTGCTATAAAAAATACTGTGTTCTAGAAAGTTCCAATGATGAACACATTTCCTGTCAGCCTGCTTTGTAATTATCTTTTATTTTCCCCCAAGTCCTCTCTGAGAATCTTTGAAAAAAAAAATGTGCATTTTTACCTATAATTCTCAAATGCATTTGTAGTGTTGCCATATCAAGGAACGCTCCCTGCTTGGTTCCCATTGTGTTTTTCAAACTTGTTCTTGGGAAATGGCAAGCAATGTAGGGGACTGCTTGCAGTGGTGGCGTAGGTGTTGCCATTGGGGTTCAGATATTTTGGGCTGCATTTTTGTACAGAAAATGTAATACTGCAATCCCTGGGAAACAGAGCTCCAAGCAGTTCTTAGCTCCATGGACTGAACCAAAGGGTGCTTGCTCTCTAGCATTGTTACAGTCTGTTTGAGCATCTAAAGCCAGTAATAAATCAAATTTAGGCTGTGTCCTCAATTGACCTGCTTTTTCGGTATGTTACTCTTTGGCAATCGACTCCAAAGCCAAATGTAGCCTTGCAAGTAGTAAGAATCTGATTACTGTGATTTATTTAACAGTCCATGGCTTACTACAATACATGAACCCAGCCGCATCATCTTATTTTTCAATCTATTTTTTTTTTTCAGCCAGAAGACTACTTGGAGTATCAGAGAGTGGGCAGTGGATTATACATGAATGTATGGAATCGGTATCACTAGGAACTGGTGTCTCCTTTCTTCCCTTGAGAAAGGATAACTGAAACAGATGTTAATGACCATTTCAACTGCACTTGAGATAGCTGCAAAGAGAACAGTAAAGCTCTCCCAGTAAGACTATAATAAGGATCATTGAAGGAATGGGAGAGGAATTAACTGTTTCCTGTTCTCCAGGGATCTCGATGAAAGCTGTGCTGGGGAAGAAGGCATACAGAAATTTCAGCCCTTACGGATTCTCTTCTTTAACCACAAGAGGAGCAATTGTGACATCAAATTGTTTGTTCCATACAGGCCTCTTCGATCTACCATTTGACCTATAATGCCTTGAAGTGTGTTTTATTATACTTCAACAGAGTGCCTGTGAAAGCACTACAAGGCACTGGCTTTCAAAATGAATTATTTAAAAAACAAAAATGACTAAACTCTTATGAGACAGCCAATATTGAAAAATATCTTATGAAATCTCTTTAGATTTAGGGTAGCATTTTGGCCCTTGTGACACTGCATGACACCACACAGGGATCACTTGTACTTTAAAAAGTTACTGATCCTTGCTTGGCCTGCAATAATAACTGAATATAAATGGTCACCAGAAACTAAAATAACACGTACATCTAATACAGGTAAACAGATTGAAGCTTTTTGTGAGCATCCACCCCAGATTCTAAGGATGCGTTCCCCAAGCAAATCACTACAGATATCTCCTCCCCTGCCCCTTCCATGTACAAGTTACTGTGCTAAGGTATGTTTGCGACTCACTCAAAGCCATCTGATAGACAGTCCGCTTCTTATCAGTGCCCATCGCTGGCTCGTAATCTGTAGAGACGACAGGAGGGAAGGATAGTGGGAGTGCGAGATGCAGACTGGTGATGACGTGTCACAGAAAACCACCTTCTGGAGCTGTGTGTGCATGGAAGTGGGTGGTAGCAATGGATAAGAGCATGGGGCAGGGAAGTGTACAGAGCAGGGTTGGGTGTAGGAGTTAATGAGAGAGAGGAAGGTGGGTCAGGGTGCGTGTGGAGTGGTGGGAAATGTGTGACACTCACCTGTTTTCTTCTTCCAAGGGGAGACTGAATGACGGGAAGGAGATAGCAAGAGGGGGAAAAAATTAGCACCTTCAGTTGGGCAGGCCAGATAACTGGGAAGGAGATCTGAAAGCTCCATTACATTTTGATAGTATTGACAGAAATTTCCTGACAGCAGGAAGAATAGGTAGGGGGAGAGATGGAACTGAAGCTTTAAGGGGTCTGCTGCTAAGGAAGAAGGTTAGGATTCCTGCTATTCAGGGCTTTAGTCAGAAGCCTAGTTTAAATTAAAAATAAAACCAAGTACAGAAAAAGAAACAGTCTTAGCCACTTGGGAGGGAGTTGAAAAAAAGTGAAAAGCAGAGTGTACCAAATAAAAAACAAAAAGTAAAACTCTTAAATAATTGTAAATGTATTAGACTGTCTACCTAGACATATGTTCTGATTATTTTGGAATGTTTCTTTACCACTTCTAGATTTCTTCACTAAAAAGTAACATCCTGTGGGCCATGTTCCAACTGTTTCTTTTCCCAAGCCAAAAACATTAATGACGGCAAGGGTAGAACCAAGATGTGATCAAACTGAAAGATAATAATGTTTCAAAAGTAAGAGGCCTATGTGTGAGTATGCATGTAATGTGTACATGTAAAATCCACTTAATATTTCTGTTATGCCTGGAGCAAAATTCTCGAGGGCAAGGGGGCAGGAGTTCATCTTTCTCCACTGTGGCAGGCCAAGATTTTGGAAGTTCCAGGCAAGCAGTGGATGAACAAAAATAAAGAGGAAGGTGACAAAAGAGAAGCAAAAAAATGCTACTCCTGTCCTGCTCATAGCATGACCCTCTATGCGGAAGATCTACCAGATTAGTTTACATGTTTTTAAGAAAAAAATCTTACTCTCTCTGCCCCCACAATTACACTTCCATAGCTAATACCTATAAATGTGTCAAAACAAACTCCTACTCCACAGATAATGGTTGCATTTCTGTCCAGCATATTTGGAAGATACCATTTGGGAAAAAGCTGGCTCAGCATTTACACAGGAGAGCCTTCAAATGGTCCCTGCAGGACTCTAAATGGGTTATCAAAAAACTATAGTATGAAAGAAACCATGTGAATCTTCTCAAAAGGATATTATGGTATAATATACTCCCCAAATGACAAAGATGGTTCCCCTAGAGGCCTATACTGACTTGTTTACGGATTTGTCCAGATGACTTCTATTCTGTAATTTTTGATATCTTAACAGAATTAATTCATATGACAATTTTCAGGTTACCGCACCTGTCCTCTTGAATGCTTTGAGGCATCTGTTCTGTATGAAAAGGTGTTTAGGTGGTGACAGAATGTATAGGAATAACACTCATGAATTTTGAGCCATGCTAAATTTTTCCCAGAATTTGAATATAGCATGTCATGACAGAATGCCCATCAAAACTCAGTAGAAAGTCCACTGAAAAACTTCCCTAGTTCCTCCATCTTATTAGTCTTTTTTTCCTGGTGTGTGTGTGTATTCGTGTTGAATGAGAGAAAAAAACAACAGCTTCCATTCCCTTGTTCCCTTCTTCTGGGCAACTTTGTAAATTTAACCTGTCGCGAAAGGGGTTATGAATCAAGAAAAATATGGGCATTTTCCCAGGGAAAATTGCATTGAATTCTGCAGCTACAGTGGGGAATACATATATAGCTACATATAAATTTGGCATGCATTAATTCCAATAAATAATAAAGATATGTTGAATGGAAAATATTCAGTATGATTAGTCCAGTTTAATTTAATATTTGCAGGTAACCAAACGCATACCTGAAAACCTACAAAATGGTGCAACGCTATTTTTGGCAAATTAGCATCCATATCAAAGTGTAATTATTTTTTTCAAAAGTGACAGAAGAATACAAGTTTACAGACTGTATTTCATGTCTAATATGATGTAACCTCCCGTACTACTATAATGGATATATATGCATCATCAATTTGGGCTTCAAACCACTAGAAGATAGGCCGCCCCATACTTTTGGTACAGAAAATGGCAATTCACTGGCATCCTTACCCATTTCCTCCAACTCCGATGTCATAGATTTGGAACGCAAGGAGATGGCTGGAGGGGGCAATCGTCTTGTCTGCTGTGGCGCAGCTAAAGTAACAAAACGAAGCAGTAGGTTGGGATTTTATCCAATTATCCAAACTTGCTCCAACTCCCCCCACTAATTTCCCCCACAACTCATTTGTCTCTTTTGAAAAGAATTCTTGGCTTGGTTCACAAAATCTGGTTCCTGAATAAATTTATTTGTTTATGCAATATATTAAAGTACAAAACCACCAAATGGTGTTAATTCACACAACATGGCTTAGTCATTAAAGCATAAAAGCTTTGCATGTGGTGTAAATGCATGTACTTGGTTTGCTATGCTGTGTGAATATCAATCCATGTTTTCACCTCGGCACTCTTCTTAAAGGTAATGAAGTCTATTCATCTCTCAAAGAATGAAGATACTACTTGTTAGCAAACTACAATCCAGAAAGAAAGGCAGCTTAAAATAAAAATAGAAATATCAAGTCCTAGAATAACAGTAAGGCGTTATCCCTTGAAAGGAATTAGTCGCTTGCCTCTAAAGAAATGTTTTATATATTTGTATCCTGCCTTTATTGTTTTTAAAAATAGCTCAAGATGATGAACACATTCAACTTACCTTCCTCCTCCTATTTTTCCACAACAAAAACTGTGTAAGGTGAGTTGGGCTGAGAGAAAGTGATTTGCCCAAGATCACCATGCTGGCTTTCATGGCTATAAGGAGCAAGGGCACTAAAGAGTTAACTATCTCAAATGCCCTGGGCCAGTATATTTCTTAAAAGCCACTAAAAGCTCTACAGCAGATTCAGTGAATCAACCATTAGCCCTCCAGTTGTGATTGAACTTGAATTTACAGCTTCAACCATATGGGTCAATAATGAAAGATAAGGGTATTGTAGTAAAAGTCCACAGGTTCCCCATCCCTGCATGCTATCTCACTCCTTTCTGAGGCATATTAACACCTCAAGAACCTTGCTACCCTCCCAATAAAATCATTAACCTTAATGCTTGAAGTGGGAAATATTAGCAGAAAAACATCCTTGCCTCCTAAGTCCAAGAAGTTCACCATCTAGAACAGGGGTATGAAACTGGATTTCTTCGAGGGCCAGATCAGCATTCTCTTCCACAAGACAGCTCACAGGAGGAATGAATGCCTCCTGCAGCACTCAGCCAACCAAAACGGGGTGAGGGGAGGCCACGCATGGGCTCCCCATACCCAGTTTTGGCCAGCAAAGTGCTGCAGGCTGTCCAAACTGAAAACGTGGTGCAGGGTTGCACGCACCCCTCCATGCCCCATTTTGGCTGGCAGGGTGGTGTAGGAAGCCGTCCAAAGCCCCCCTCATCCCGTTTTTGCTAGCAGAGTCAGTCCTTTGCTATTTCCAGATTGGCTCCACGGGCCAGATTTAAGCACCCCAGATCTAGAAAACCTCAAAAATATACAGTCATTTGCCACATAAAAAGTTATACCATTATTTGTTATTTATTTATTAAATTTATTTGCCACCTATTTTGCTGTGGCGTACTTTAGGCTACTCTACTATTTCTATTGGCTAGTTATGGTCTTCCAGCTAAGAATCTTTCCCAATTCTGACCATATTGCAAGATGCCATTGTTAATCCTAAGTCTTTCTGCATGCATAGCAGTTCTCTCCCCTGCTTCCAAATCCATCCCCCTCAGGATAATACACACCTATTAAAACGCTTTTCCCCCACTCAAGGCAACCAGAATAATCTCAGAATGGTACCTTTCTTCCTCATGGCCTCCTCCATCTCTGGATTCCGTGTTACCATGACAACTTTCACCATCAAGTTGTTGCCCCCTTGTCGAATCATATTGACAACTTGTCTGTGACCAACTTTTACCACATTTTGTCCATTTACCTGAAACAAAAACTGACATTATCCATGTGGGTGTGGAGTTTTGGGGACAGCAAAGAATGCCTCAATGTTGTCAGTTTTTAATCATGTGGCCTTGTTATCACTAACATCTCCAACTAGTTCCTTGCCATGTATTCTAATGGCTCTACAGAATGAAGTAAATTACTCTATGCAACCTCTTTACCCAATGTGCAATTAATTGATAGGATTAATTTAACAAAATCACCAGCAGTTTAGGTTTAGATTACCGATATGTTAAATAAGTCTTAGGCTGATTCACAGAAGGAAAATTTATCAAAGGATGTTATTCATGGAAATCTTTTGAAACTTCCATGTTATAGAGCAGTCTATCGCTAGTACTAGCTCCTATGGGGAGGACAAATGGCTGCACATTGTGAGAAAAGAAAGGGATGGAAGTAGATTGAAAATGAAATTCTACGTCTGATCCAACATCATTTTTCTTTATGATCAATTCTCGTTGGTGAAAGGATCATGCATGAGTATGTAGGAAGGTTGTAATGAAAAGTATGAATTTTCAAAATGTGCTGATTAATTCATATCATGAAGTATGATAACCCTCCAAAAACACACATCACTAGTAGCTACCATACAAATGTATACTTTCAGAGAAGTAAAGAGAAACCACACCAGGGAAATAGAGTGACAGAATTCTTTTAAAAATTTGGAATCCGATACAGCTTACCAAATAAGAACTGATACATATCCATATAGCTGTGTCAAAACATAAAACACTACTGTACTGAGAGCTGGAAAGCACCTGCAATGCTATGGATTGTTCTTTTTTATATAGAGCAGCATTTCCTAACCTTAGGAACTCTAAGATACATAGACTTTAGCTCCCAGAATTCCGCAGTCAGCATGTCTATATTTAGTCACAAAGAAACAAATGTAGATATATAACTTTATTTCTGTATACAGTCATGTAAAGTGGCCAGGTACGAATCTAAAAGAAATTGACGTAGGATTCCTGAATGGTACTTCCTTCCTTGTGATTCCATTTCTCACACCTTCAAGTACCATTTTATCATTATACCTTTCAACAGTACTTGACCAATTCATCAAAGCTTAGTCAATCTCATCTTTTCTCAAATATCCTGGCACTTTTCTCCCAGTATGCTATTGCCTCATCCATTTCATATGAGAACCATCTGTTGTTTGGGAAATTATCTTTTGTTGTGAGAGCCACATTTTGTTGTCTCTTCCAAATTCTGGGACAATTCCAAATGCTTTGTAAGCTTAACCAGAGCAAACCTTCCTGCATTTTTAAATTCATGTCCATTCTAACAAATACACAGCATAAAACTGTATGAGACTTTATATCAGCTAGCAAACACATTCTGACCTGACTGAAAATCCGTTGTTCATTTTCTAACAATGCTAAGATTTGTAGAAAGAAGTTCAAAGAGGAGTATCAGCATTGTAGCAAGCCATACCTCAATGAGAAAATCACCCATGCGGAGACCAGCTCGCCAAGCCACACCTCCTTCATCCACTGATTCCAGGTATTGTAGAGCAGGAAAAGCAGGTGTGGGAGTGAACTCCTCAATTGGGGTCTGCGCTGTAAAGAGAGAGAGGTGTGAAAGGATGCATCTGGAAATGAGTCCTTGGGAAGCTGGGGAAAACTTACAGCCACAGAAAGTGCGTAGGTTTGGAATCTGCCTTTGGATTTCTGTCATACCAACCTTCTAGGAAACTGAATCAAATTTTTGTCAAACATACAAATCTGTTTCTACTGTCTCAGAGCATGGGCACAAAACTCCTTTGTCCTCTCATTTTGAGCATCCAACACGGAACTCCACTGAACTTCTTATCTGGGAGAAAAAGGAAAGGTTCTAGCTAACCACCTATTTGGACACCTTTGTTGGAAAACCAAATTCCATGTCACATTTTGCACCCATTTCTGTTGATTCTGATGCATCTGCTGGTAGCTCCACAACATCTAGGGGGAAAAGGACATGGTTCCAATGGGAACTATTTATTCTTTATCAGCTCTTCCTGGAGACATACAAAATTGCTGTTAAGCTTGTAAGTTGGTGGGGAATCACTGTGGAAATCCCTCTGCATAATCAGTCAAAACAGCTAGGGAACACCCTAGTTTCCAAGGATGACCTTAAGTCCCCCTCTCACCCTTAGCCCCTCTTAGCACAAAGCCAAATCCTTCGTTGTCCTTCTTCTGAAGCAGCACAGTCTTCTCTTTAATGATGTAATCACTGTGAAAGAAAGAGATGATATGATAGGTTAGGAGTCATATAGATGTTAAAGGAAATCCTCAATTCTATTGACCAGTGCAATTCTCAATTGACCAGCGCATAAAGAAATCAGAAGGCAAAATACGGGTTCTGTGTTACTCACATATTGCCAACATAGCATCATTTGTGCAGGCAATTTGTAGTGTACCAGGTCTGTACAACATGCAAGCTCTAATTCTCTCTTCTTCCTATTCCCTATACGAAGCCCTGATACTGCAAACATAGCAGGCACCTGCTCTCTATAACAATAGGATCTATGGGCCAGAGCCAATGAAGACAGCATTGCTTTGGCCAGAATTCCAAAGACACTGCACAGAATTTTGGCTGCATTAAGCCCCACACTGCAAATGCAAATACTACTTGCTCACTACTCAGGGATGAGATACTGACTAAGCCCTGAAAGTCTCAAAGAATCTCCACAAAACAAGATGCAAACGTTATATCCTCACTACAAAAACAGCATACAGAAGTGTCTCTGTTACTGCCTACTTGAGAAATGCTGTACAAGATGTGTAACATACAGCTTTATCAATATATATATAACAAATAAAACATAATCTCTTACTGCAAATATTTAATATATTGCATGAGATTTTACCACTAAAATAAGTAAGATGGCTAATATAAAAATGGCAAGATAATGCATTTATGATGTGATATTGCTATATACAGGAAATCTAGCCTGCTGCTCCAGGAAATAATTGTGAAACATAGAATATAACAGTGTATCTTCATGGTATTGCACTCCCTTTACATCTCCTATTCTCAATTTTGCAAAAGCAATACAATCAGTTCAGGCAGTCACTTGCTCTGGCTACGAATATAGCTTTTACAAACATTGCACATCCCCTACTCTTTTACAGGGCTCCAAGCCTTCAGATACAATGTGCATTGCTCCATATGAAAGCATGAAGTACAACAACAACAACAAAAAAGCTTAAAAGTCAAGATGAGCTCCACACCACAGAACAAAAGCATGGTACTTAGTTGTCTCGTTGTGTGGTCAAAGCTGGCATTCTCTCAAACAAGAGAAAAATAGTTCTCAGCACAGAACAATAGGAATCCAGACAAGGGGCACTAGTTCCTTAAGTGCCAATTCTACAGTTGGAGTGGCAATGAACAGCACTGCTAAATTTTTCAAGGCATCAGATTTCTTTCCAAATCCATAAAATTTCTTTTTGCTAGTGTGAACTCCAACTACATGTCATACATGCTGCACTATTTTTCTTATAACAACTATGTCTAATATCCTCTATGTTGTACCAGCAGGTCACCCACCGAGCCATTCAAAATCTATAATCCATATACAATAATGCTTTAGTATTTTTGCTTCTTCTTCTTTAGCCTGCCTAATATTGTCCAAAAGATCAAGTACCTCGGAGGCCATATTAGCTGGTAGGCTTGTGAATTACCCAGGCTATACTTATTTCTGCTTGTGTTTATTCATATTATTAATGCACTATTTTTTTCAAATTATTAAATTCTTTTTATCAGATATTCCTCAACTTTTATAACTGTAATAATCTAAATGAACTGACTTTATACAGGTAGTCCTCAACTTACAACACTTCATTTAGTGACCGTTCAAAGTTACAATTGCACTGAAAAAAGTGACTTATGACCATTTTTCACACTTATTACCATTTTTGCAACATCCCCAAGGACACATGATCAAAATTCAGACATTTGGCAACCGAATCATATTTATGACAGATGCTCTTCCTTAGTCATGTGATCGCCTTTTGCTTCCTTCTGACAAAGTCAACAGGGAAGCTACATGCACTTAATAAACTATGTTACTAACTTAACAGTGATTCACTTAACAACTGTGGCAAAAAAGGTCGCAAAGGGGGGCAAAATTCACTTAACAAATAAACAGTGATTCACTTAGCAAGAGAAACAGAAACTATGAGCTCAGTTGTGGTCCTAACTTAAGGATAGTTATATACATTATTTCTAAAACAATTTAAATGTAATACAAGCATGGCAAATAAGAAATTTTATAGAACAGGCAAGACAAAGAGGCCAGAAATCTAAAAAACAAATTGTGGATAAATAGGCTTAATTGGAAAAGTAAGAAAAAGGAACTTCAAGCTGCCAAGTACTAGTTAAAGAAACACAGCGATCTCTGTGAATTAAATAAGTGTGATGAAAACTAGAAAAGACTTAAGACTAAGTAGCAACTGAATTAAATCTCAGGAGAGATAAGATGACCAACATCACAATATTTAAATAACCAAACCTCTGATTTCTAAAAAAAGAAAATATTATTATGGACGGCTTCTTTTACTCTGATGCATTTTGATTACAAGTATCAATAGGGAAGCTTACTAATTAATCTCTTTAATACCTATTGCTTATACAATAAGTTGTAATAAACTTAAATGTTGGTCTCAAGATTTGGATTGGTCAATAACTCTCGTTAAGATCCTACACTGAAGTTCCGATTATCCTGGCCTATAAGAGGGAGTAAGGGTCAATTAAACAGAACTTCTCAACATTATGTGTAACAAACCCATACCTGCCAGACTGTATTGGCTTTGGTAGATCACAAGTTTGCAGTTGGCTTAAATATTCACTTAAATCTGCATCGAAATATAGTATTGGAGCAAACAACAGATTCAAAAAGCTGGTATGTGAAGTGAATAAGAAAACGGAAGGATGCAGACTTCCTAATTTATGCAGATTTGCACATATGTCCTCCTTCTCAGATATATTTCACTTACAGAGATATTTCTATAAAGGGCCTAACACTGTCTCTCTCACATAGGCAGAAACTGTTGCAAAGAAATGAGATTTCCTGGACAGAGAGCATGATTAGTTGTAGTGAATGCACGCAACCCCAGCTCTCCCAATCTGGCATCTCTAGAAATATTAGATTATAATTCCCAAAGTTTTCAATGGCACTGGGCTGAGGAAAACTAATGTGTATACCAACATACATAACAGCATAACTCTCTTATGATCAGAAGTGAACAAGCATGTGATCCGTCAAGTGCCTCAAAACCTTGCACAAATCTAGCCTCATCCCATATTGACTAATGCTTAACGTTCCCCAAATATTTTTAGAATTTAAAAAGAAACCAAACAAGATTTGCAGCCTCTACTTCTATATGGGTTTCCATGAGAGCTCTCTGGGAAACCCTTTGGATCTTTCTTACAGCAAAGATCAATACTTTGGGCTTCTATAAAAACAGGAGGAAAAAGCAAGTGACATTGAAGTTCTGGTGATATGCATGGAACATAAGTACCAAGCCAAGCCTTTTCCTTTTGCACCATTATCAATTTTATAACTAGGAATTTTAGGACTTTCTGGTGTCTCTAAATCATGATTTGTTGTATTCTCACTGCAGGCCCATGGTTGCTGAAATCTAAAACTCAGAAACTTCTTCAAGTTCAGCAACCTCTGGAGAATCACAATTTTGAAGGAGGCGTATCATGGAACCAGAGTACTTTTTGCAAATAGGTTGGTGAGTTTTCATTAAGAGTCCTCTCGACCAAACATATTTAGACACATCACCTCAACATCCTGATATAGCAAGCTATAACTGACAGACTAGCTTTCCATTTATGATATAATCATATGCAGCGAGTCCTTGTTGAACAAGGCCTTAGAAACTCTCCATTCTCAAGGGTCCAATCTAGGATACAACCAGATGAGCTTCCCGCTGCTGCAGTCTTCAACAATGCAGTCAACAATGTAAAAGGACCTGGAATCTCGACTTTCTAACTAAAAAGGGAAAGTGCTATCTTCCCTCATTAGATGAAAAATGTGAACAGGCTGGTTTATGTATTCAAAGAGTAACATGAATGTACTATAAATATGATAATGCATGGGTTGTATCATATTCAAATGTCAATGCAGGCTTGCATAAAGTTGCATATTAAGTTATGTGGGGGTTTGGGAAAAAAAATCACATTTAAAATATACATGCAAGAATCAGCACATAATATCTGATTGAATACAACAAAGCATCAAAAAGGTTTCCATTATTACTAAACACATCTTCAAGTACCCACAGACATAAAAGTGAACATATACTTAAAACCGTATATAAGCACACGGAAACATGACATCTTGCAGGATGATGTTTAAACTTTATGGAAATGTACTGCCTTTATGCACACATATGCAGAATAAAAAAGAACATATTTTAGTGCACGTATAGCACTTAGCACATCATGCTTTACAGGCTTGCTGTTCAAGCTTTTATGTCACAGGTTAAAACAAGCTATAATATACAGAGTATGCAGACAGAATGCATGAATAACAGATAGGTACATGCGTAATATTTTAATTTCTTGTCCACAATAGTCTCAGAATGTTAAATAGTTTAGACTACAGCATTAATCAACAGCAAACCTGCATACAGTGAATGGCACCCATGCATGCCCAGTTGCAGATACACACCCACAGATGTTCATACACATACACAAAGACTTCACAGGCATATATGGATGCATGGCCACACCACGGCAAACACCCAAAATCGATTATTAGATTGCTTTCCACCTTCCTAAGTCTTCATGTACAAAGCACACCTCCATACAGACACCATGCCAGCCATTCCCACACATTTTTAAGCTTTCTCTATAGAGGCAAAAATTCTAAGCAACTGAAAATACCCAACAATCCTGATCCATATGCAGAGCTGCATCCGTACATGCAAACCTCCTTACTGACGCACGCCCTGAACGCACGGACTCCTTTCCAGAAGAGGCACATATTAATACCCTCCTCCCACAGCATGAACGCGCGCTCGCATACCTAACATCTCTGGCAGGCACCTTCAACCCACCGCACACCGCCAGCATCTCTCCTGCACCCCCACCCCGCGGATCCCATTCGCTATCCATCCATCCATCCGTCCATCCATCCGTCCATCCGGGCGGGCGGGCACGCGCAGGCTGAATGGCCGGATGCATGGAGTAGATTGGAGGAGGAGGAGGAGGAGGGGGGGGGGGGAAGTGCTGCGCGTGGAGGAGGGCGCGCGCAGGGAGCCGAGCCGGCAGCTGCGCCGGATGGCTGACTGAATGGCGGCATGAATGGAATGGCGGGCGGGCGGGCGAGCGGGCGCGAGGCGAAGGGATGAATGGGGCGCAGCAGCTGAGGGGCCCGTGAAGCGTGAATGACAATCGGCTCCGGGAGCGGAGGGGAGGGGAGGCGAGGCATTTCGCCGCTGCCGCCGCCGCGCGAGCCCGGGCCTCACGGCCGGATGCTTGCCGATCGGCTTGCTCCTTCCTCCGCGTCCTTCTATTACCGTACCTGTAGATGTACCAGACGCTCCGGCGCCGGGGACCCAGGGCCGGCCAGCTTGAGGAGAGGGCCGGCTGTTGCTGCTGGTTCCCGCCGCCGTCGTAGCGGGCCATGGTGGTGGTGCTGCTGCTGCTGCCGCCGCTGCTGCCGCCGCCGCCGTGGGGCCCAGCCACATTCTAAGGGGCGCGCGGTGGAATGGGGAGGCAGGCGAGCTGGGGGGGGGGGGGGGGGGGGCGCAACAGCGGCTGCAGCAGCACTAGCAGCAGCGGCGGCGGCGGGAGGGCTGCACCATACTCACATCATGGCACCGCAGGAAAGAGGACGACGAGGCGGCGGAGAAGAGTGGGGGGCAGACAGGCCAACCGGCCGGCCTTGTTCACGGGCAGCAGAAACCTCGTCCCAACGCCGCCGCCGGAGCAAGCGGGAGAGCGCACGCCGACCAGCCGGCACGCTTGCTTAACCCCTTGCGCACAAGAGCACCCGGCGACGCCACGGCACTGCAGGAAGCGGGCGGGCGGGCGGGCAGGCCAGCCAGATGGTTGGGCCAACCAGCTCAACTCGGCTGTGAGAAGGGGGTGTGAGCTCCTCGGAGCACGAGCAGAGCGCATCGTTCGTTCAGAGTCGCCTGTGCACAGACCCCAACTCTTGCTTCCACAGCACTGTGCAACTTGCAGAGAAGAATTGATTTCCGCCAAAGCCATTCACCTTTGCGACAGGTTTAAAAAAAAAAAAAAAAAAAAAAAAAACACGCAAGTGCGGTCCCTTCCTACATTCAAGGTACGCACTAAGCTAGGTAGATGCCGGTAAAACAAAAGGTGTTTTGTCTCCTGGTCGTTTTGAAGATATTTCATTACAAAATGGAATAGGACAGACAAAATTCAGGCGACACAGAATTGATAATATTTTCTGTATTTGCCTCTCTTGTGCAATCAAATTTCCTGTCTGGGTTCTAAATAGGCAGAACTAATTTCTCCCTATTCTGTTCAATCAAGGAGGACAAAAGCTGCTAGATTCAACACGTCTGCTTGAGGAGAACTGCTTCAGCTAAGGTAGCAATTACCTGCCCTGCTGTAGATTTCTCAGAAGTATCTATTGGGCAGATGCAAAGCCAGAATGCTAATCTACCCTTTTCAGTCTTAATTCAGCATAAAACCAGAGATCAACCAAGCATATGTCTCCCACAAAACTGCTCTCTGCCAAGAAAAAGTTTAAGAGTTTTATTGTATCTAAATTCTCCCTTGGGTCACCCTCAGCTGGTAACAACTCTACTTCCAGTCTGCATTCATAATCTTTCATCCAAGCACTTCCCAATCTTGACCTTGGCCAAGCATCTGAGTTAACTAAGGTCAAATGCAACCCCTTGCTGAGGTTCTCCTATCTAAATTCTTTGGGAAAAGAAACCATGCTTACAGCTCTGGGAATCTTACATCACACTGGAAGAGAGTTTTAGTTGTACAGATTCTTTTTATGAACAGCCATCTGAGGAACTGGTTGTCTGACTTCTGTTGAGAGACCTAAATCTACTCTAGCAGTCAAGGCTCTTTCCTGTGAAGCAACTGTGCCAATTCTGGCAGCAGATCCATCCAGATGGATCACTAGCATCTTGTACTACTGACTGAAAGGCATTGTGGATGTATTTAATCTTTTCCTTCTTAATGGTTTTTTCTTTTCCTGGTAAGAGAAAAATCAAAAGGGGTTATAAATGAAAAGTGCCGTCATCCAAACACCTTATAAAATTTTGTTAATGAAGCAGAGTGATAAAAGTCTAGCTTTTCTTGGAGCTAAGGGAGTTAGTATCAAAAATCTCCACTAAATGCAATAAAGGCCAGCTTATAAACGGCCTTATTCCACTTTACTATTTTCAGAATAAGGTCTAATAATTGCTTAGTGTTATCTGGGGATATTGGATCATTACACTTCTTGTATCTTTACAGAATCTATGGTAGATTTTTTGCAAACATCATGGCACATAGGTCAGGGCTGACACTTGGCCTTCCTTCTGAGCAGTGTAGTTTATAATTATATTGCCTACATAGTGCTACAGCCTAGCTCTACATGTTTGATTTCAGAAGTTGATAGCAGGGTTATGAAATGAGATTTATCTTAAAGCACAAAGGCACACGTTATCCTGAGTTGCAGTTCTGTGGAGATATATTTGGGAGTATGCTACCCTGAAGTCGGTGTGGTTTATGAACTACCCTTATTAGTAGGAACTTTCCTTAATCATATATTTTTTCCTACATTACAATCTTCAGACACAATTCCACATACCTAAAATGTGTAATTCTTATTCCTGTAAAGATATTATGTCTATGTACATTATTCATACATATAAGCAGGAAGATTCCTAAAAGAATTTTTACTCATCTGAGTGGATTTTCTTCTGGAAACCTTGATGCAAGGAGGGTGTTGTTTTTTTTTTGTTTAAAGGAACAGCATTTTTGGCAAAATCATAGGATGCTAATCTACCAGTAGGTATATGTGGGGTGGGATGAGGAAAACATTAAATGATTGGTGAGCTGATGACTTAAAACAAACTTTCTTGTTAGGCTACAAAACAGTAATCTAGTTTTTGATTTGCGGCTACAGAATAAAATGATAAAAGATGCTTTCAAAATATACTACATTCTTGGAGAAACAGAACAGAAAAGAATTCAGATATCCTAGTCCTAAATGCAAGTATTTGAAATCCAACCTCTCTAAAATGCTTTATACAGATATTTTAGGAGCAGCTGTAAACCTGATAAATTAAAACAGCTTTCCCCAGAATTGGGTTCTGAGAGCTGAAGCTAACTAAATGCATTGGATTGGAGAAAGCTGCATTAGAGATATTTCCCAGAGGTCTTGTTCAAATTCTTTGGAAAATGTACATTTTTATAAATCTGTGAGGAAATATACTTTGTCATTTCTACAATACTACAAACATAAATGTTGCATGCTGTAATGGATGAGCATATGGAATGTATGTACAGTAATGTATATAGAATCTTGTATGGGAACACATAGATATATAGACACACTCTTTTGTGAAATCACAAAAGAGCTATGATATATATTCATTAGCTATGATAATTATCACTCAGGCTACACATAAACTGCACATTTCATATAAATGTAGATAATGAAGCTCTATTAATTAAGAAGAAAAAACAGAACTTTAGAGAGAGGGTTTGTTCTGCCTAATAACAGCCAGCATTGGTTTAATACTTTCTTCTCTGGATAATTTTATGCTAGGAACTAAGAACTAAACATGCACACCATCCCAAATGTTTTTCCTCTGCAGCATTTCAGGTAAGTATTTATCTTCACAAAGCTACAGCTTATCTCGAAACAGCAGCAAGTGTGATTCACAAAAAGCCAGTAGAAATATTCCAGGAAGAGAACAAATGAAAGCAAATGTGTATACTGGTTAAAATGCCAGAGTAGGAAAGGACAAAGATTGAAGTCTACTCTCAACCTCAGATGCTCCTGAGGTGACCCTAGGCCATTCACTATCTCTGAGTCTGATTTACAGAGCTACTATTGTGTGAAAACGGGAGGAGTCACCAGCTATATATGCCACCTTCAGCTGTTAGAATATATGATAGGCTAACAATCTTAATTCATAAAAGTGAATTGATACTTGCATCTGTCTGACACAGTATACAGGTTGAGAAACAACTGCTGTGTTTCAATACTATTTTTCAACTGAACTGAACATGGGACAAAACAAAAAATGCATTGTATTTGCATTCATCATATATTATGCTCAGTAATCTCTCTTGCATTGTGAAGAATTAATATACAGTCCTTAATCATATAAGGTGCACAAACTGTCAAAAAAAAATGCTCTTTCTCATCTTTTCCTCTTTCTCAAACACAAGCAACTTTCCTGAATTCCTGATTTGTCCTTATTACATTTTTTAACTTCAACTCTTCCCATTTCCAGATTACTGTAGTATCCTCCCCAACACACAAGATCACCCCCCTCCTTTCAATTTTGTTCACACTCATTACAGGATAAGAACGCTTAAAAAAATTAGTCAATACTGTTGAAGAGGGAAATGTCTCCCACTACTTTGAGCCCCTGCTCCAAAGTACTTATATAGTCCTCTCCCCCACTCTTACATTTTCCCCTCCCCACTGACTTCAAACCCTGCCCACTCACCCAGCCTCCTCTGGCCCCATGGTGCTGCCCAAATGGCTCAGGTGGCTGCTGGCCCCCTGGTATGTTCCATCTTCACTGTTTGGCTGAGAGCAAAAGTTGCTGCCTTGGAAAGTTCTGGGATTACATGGCCCTGGTAGGTAAACCCCCAGGCAGCAATCATGCAAGCCCTGTGTTGAATAGCTGGAGGGATGTGCCTGCATAGGATGTGCAGACCCCGAAGCATCGCAACTGAGAGCTCTGGCTGAACTGATCCTGCTTTCAGATTGAAAGCCAGCTGAGTCTGGGACATACTTCCTGCTTGCAGAGCTCAAGGACATTTGCCAAAAGGATGGAATGCAGCACAGCCAAATTGGAGCATCAGAGACTTAGAGGCTCGGAATAACTGAGTTCACTAGGGAGCAAGAGCAGAACAGAAGGACCCAGTAGGACAGGAAGGGCGGGAGTATGGTGTTGGAGTCCAAACCGAACTGTGGAAGACTGAATTGAAACTGAGAGTCATAGTTGGGAATCAAGGGCTGTTAAAAAGCGGAAAGAAGCTGCTGGTGATGAAGAACATGCTTCTAACAGCATGTGGTCACAAAGGAGGATACTAGTGACAATAGGGTAGATAGGTGGGCGTTAGCACCAGAGTTTCCTAGTCAAGTATGAAATATTGGGTACAGATGGAACCTTTTGGGGGCTGAGGGCTGCTAGGAAGAGAATTGGGTGCTGGATGATGCAAAGTGGGCAGGATTTCTTCAGACAGGCAGACAGACAGATGTGGGGATAGTGAGGAATTGGAGAAAATTTTCATTTGTTTTAATTACTGTATTCACTCCAAAATATTTAGTCATTCGGCTGTTTCAAATCTTGTTTCGGTAAAGTGACATATAAATTACATAGTAAATAAATTACAGTAAATAAATAAAAGGAAGACAGGGCTTCTCCCATTCAGTTATCTCTGAAGTGGGAAGAATCGTTTTGTATTAAGAGAAATGAGGCACACTTTACTTAAAGGGAGCAGACTAGAAAAATGCATATGAAGGCCATGGTTTTAGGGGGGAGGTAGAGACAAGTTTATTAATGGTATGAAAGACTGTTTTATATAAAATTCTAATCAGTAGTTATTAACCCAATTAATATTAATTTACCATGTGGGAAAGTGGCTTCTAGTCAGTGTTTATCCATACATACGCTTGCATATGAGTAGATACATATAGATAATTATGTTCCATTATACACATAAAAACGTATTGTTGCTTATCTTGTTTTACTGTTCTATAATATTTGGGAATCACATATCCTCCTTGATTCACTGCAGAACTGTGCAGTATTTCAGACAGAATTAAATCATCCTCTAGTCAGCATGTAGGACACCAGAATAAGGGAAAGAATATAAAATGCCAATCTCTCCTAGGATACTAATTTCATTTCAATAGGTAAATATATTGATACTAAGCTGCTAATATAGCTTGCATGACTTTTAAATAGGAGTATTAAATCTTAGGTAGATGCATCATGTATTTGAAGACAAACTATACTTTACACAAAAAGTTAAAATAGTCCTTGGAGGATTGTTATTAGGTGAGAACAACATAAAGCTTTTTTAAAAATGTGTTTCCTTAGCCATTACCTCAAATTCTCATTTTTTTCTCCATATATGCATAAGATGCCCATGTAAATACAAGATTCCTTATGAAAAGCTGTATGGCCACTTAAACCAGTTAAAGTTTATCAGATAAATACAGTTTTGGCTGCAGATGACTTGTGTAATCAGAGTCTGCACCTGACTTTAATCTCCTCTGGCACTGCTGCTTGGTTCTTTTCATTTGTGGGCTGACATAAGGTATATAAACTTAAGATTGGAGTGTTTCTACAGGACTTTTAGTTTAGGCTAGCTGATTCCTACAGCAACCTTTTCAAGTAGGAGGGACAATAAAATTAGGATCATTTGTCCTAGGCAGGACAGGCAGCATAATTAACATCTGATCTACACTGTGGAAACAGCTTCAAGTTTAAAGGAGCCTTCTGTGTTCAGTACTTTCATCCGTATGTCTTCTAAGGAAGTGGCACCAAGTACCTCACGTCTTGCAATTTCAACCCACACCACTCTGGGGTGCTGTAAAGAGTTTCTACTGCTGCGTGGTAGTCAGGGAGAAAATCAGTTATTCCCAACGGTTCCTTTCCAGAATTCTCAAACCCTTGCAATTATGCCCATCACTGATCCTATCCCTACTATATGTACAATAGAAGCAGCATTGTTGAACATGGTAGAATAAGTTGTATGGATCCTACTTGCAGGTATGCAGAATCACTTTTCTGAGTGTTGCATTTTCTCAAAGCTGGTACCCTTCACATGCTCTGGGTATACTGAGAGTTATAATTCCAGCACATTTGAAAGACATGAGTTGGGGGAAATCTGTTTTTTCCTTTCTTAATAATTAATTATCTGAATTGGGTTTCGTGGTTGTTGTCAAGGACACTGGTAGAGGGCAGAGGAAAAGGGCACAATCTTTTATGGGACAGAGAGGATCCACCCCAAAGTTCTTTCTGCTAACATTCCACCTATAAATTTAACTTAGTAAAATCATTTGATTTACTGAAAACATCTTAAGCAACCCTAGATGTCCTAAAACACCTGATATAGCATTGTTCCCAGGAAATTTGAAATAAGGAGATGCTGAGTCAGCATCTTAGTTAGACCGGAAGGATTAGCCCTGAAGTATTGATGCCAGGTCTGTGTTTTTGATTCTTTGGAATTTGAAAAGGGGAAAGAATATAAAGCCAGAATTTTTGAGATACCTGGAAACAAAGTGGCAGAGTCTTTGCTTAGGCAAGTGAGCAGGCAAACCTCTGGGGCTGTTTGGGAAAGCAGCAGATGAAAAAAAAAATCCATGAATATCTGGATTAGGAACAGAGCATTGAATAATTTTTATAGAAGATATCTATGATTTTTGGATTATTTCACAATGGAAGATGAGTTTAGTTAATAGCCATTGGGGATTGGACTGGGCAGGGTTTTTCCCACAATACATAAAATTATTAAAATGAGTCTTCTCCCCTCCTAATTATTTTCTTTTTGCCCTTTTACTGGTTTCTAAGGTGAGATCTGGGAAATATTAAAGCCTTGCCATAGAATGGCAGAACAACTACCAAACCTAACATACAGGCTAACAGGATGCTGAAGATGGAGTGGGAGGCTCTTAGTCAAATGCTGAGCCAGTCTATTCTTCCTTAATTCCAAGCTTCTTGTGAGACTAATCATGGTACAAAATAATAAAGCACTTTCTAAATTACAAGTGCTGTGTCAACAATTCACATAACTCAATCTGGAAGTAGTGGGTACTCTTATAATTAGTTTAATAACAGAGATTAAAAAAATTGGCTGTCTCCTCTACATGCAAGCGAAAACAGCAGATATTATTTTGTTAGTCTTCTGTTAAGCAGAGAAAGTGTCCCTTTTGCATGTTCTGAGAAATATAGAGGGGGAAATAGGATCATTTTCCATTGCAGTTTCCAAAACTTTTTCTGAATTATTATTAGCCTGTGGTCATAAATTAATAGCAGTTTTAGACCTAGCCACATTTAAGCAGGAAGAGATAGAAAAAAGAATAACTATGAATGTGCAATTCACATCAGCTGCTATCTAATTCAGCTCCTTTAATAAGCTCAAGACTAGCGAGGAAACTAGTGAAGTTAATCAATAAGGTTTCTACTATTAGCAATAATTAGTCTTTGAGAAAACTACTTAGCTATAAAATTTACCATGTAAACAACTGACAGCATTTACTTGCATTCCAACTTATTTCACAGTTTTTGGGAGGGTGAAAAATGAGTATCTATGTATGAAGAGCTCTATTGCTTTGACCACTTTAGGAGAAAGGGGAAAGGGAAACTGGACCTTGATTATTGTTCAGAAATGTTACTTATTTTTAGTCATTCTTCATTATAGTTTAAGATATTTTAAGGAAAGGGAGCTGAAAGGGGAAAAAAAAACCTTTTCAGGAAACCAAAAGAAAAAGCCTCTCAGTTTCATAGACACTAGCTCTTATGATAAGGTGAGCTACATTAGACCAATATTAAACTTGTAATGTTTAAAACTCTAACACAGGACTGCCATTTTGCAGAAATAGCTAACTCACTAGTACTGCTTTGACTGGTTATCATATCTATTTTTCTTTTTTTTAAATGTTAACTCATAATTCCACTTATGATGCTTTCAAAGATTTAATATAATCACTAGACTAAAAAGGACCTGAACCATACCATGCAGTCCTATTTGACAATATATATTTCCCCTATCCTTCCCCCTTCCCATGTTCACACAATTCATGCTATTAGAGCAAACTAGATACATCACACTACTACTCATGGAACAGATCACGTGAGATGGCTCATGATAGTGACCAACTCCATTCTGCAGGACTATAAGTAAGTAGTATATAAGACCAGTTTCTCTTAATCCATATAAAGAGTTATTTTTCAAACATAAATCAAATCCTTCTGACAGAGAAACCCTATGCAAAGGTATTAAGCACACCTGCTTTGCTCAGTGGGCCATTCTAACAAGGAAATATGTGTAGGTTTGCAAACTTCCTTGAATATCTTATAGAAGTGTATCAACTGCATGGAATATCTTGATTCTACCTGTGGCTGTTTCAGATTTACTGAATTACTAAATATACAAACAGTTATTCCTGAATCCACTAGACCCTCCAGAATAAAAATCACATGGTAGCCTTAAAAATGCATTGGATAATAGACACCAGAGCAGGGAAAATACATTAGAAGGAGTCTAAAGTTCAATACAGAAGAATTAATGAGGTCTGGATATGTGTATAATGAAAGAAAATAGTGCATCCCAGCCTTCTTCAACCTGGCTCTCTTAAGAGATGTTGGAACTGCAATATCTAGAATTTGTCAGCCAGCATTCTGAAAGTTATAGTACCAAAACATCAAGAGAGTGTCAAGGTGGGGGAAAGCTGTCACAATTAACATTTACCAAAACTTTTTATGTATTATCAACTGCATACCTACACATTTGAACTTTGTATATCACCTCAGATAATCTTTGTGGATCATTCACTCACCTTGGGGCATCAAAGCTGTCATAGGAACCAACTGTGTAGTGTCTGAAGAGTCTTTTGGCTTTATCGCTGCGGCTCTCTGCAAAGCAAAGTGGAAAAGCGATGGGATTAGAGCAGAGTGGCATATAAAACCAAAGTAGCATTTTCTCTGGGTTCAGGACACTTTTCCTTCAGTAGCTGCTCAGTGGCAGCACAGATTTAGGGCAGCTAATGGTGGCAGAGTGAAAAAAGATGTCCATGGAAAAAAGTCATGTTAAAGAAAAGGAATAAAAGGAAATCAAATGCATACTTCCAACTTTCCTGTAAACTGCTGCATTTTCTCTTAATAGTTATACAGTATTAGTTACCAGCAGACATCTATATTTTGTAAGACATCATGGATGATTAGTATTAATGATAATGCATACTTGAATTTAAGCCAAAGATGGCTCATTAGAGCCAGTTCCTTTCTTGGGCTTTCTAAGCCCTCTCCCATTGCATTGCTAATTTTCGATTTCCTGCTAAAATAGAAAACATAGGAAAACCATTATATAACTTCCAATAGACTTAATATAATTTAAGTGATAGTTTAATTTAATCCCTCCACCCCTCAAATATTAGCTCATCCCCTTTAAATCAAAACCCTGCATGTTATGATGCTTGCTACTCCTCAAACAACTGTGAACTTTGATCACAAAAATCTTGTCCATTCCTGTCAAACTTCTCACTAATAGCTATTATTAGCATTAGAATCTAATAATATTCTAAATATTCTAAGGGTTTGGGCCTAAAATATGGAAGAGCATATCCCTATGTCTCTTTTTATGCCAGCAGAAAATAAACTATCACCAAGATAAACTCCAAAAGGAGACAAAAAGGGACACTGATCTATTTTTACACATTTTGAAATAACGGCTATAAATTTAAAGAGAAATCTCCTTAAATTACTTAAGATATTGTGTTTAATTATATGCAGAAAACGAGTCTTCCAGTTTTTAGTTAGACTTCCCTGATCCCTTTTTAAAAATATTTTTTTAAAAATCCCATCTTTATTTTATTTTTATAAATAACTCAAGGCAGTGATTCTTTTACCTATTCTATTTTCCCCACAACAACCCTGTAAGCTCAATTGGGCTTAGGGAATGATTGAGCCAAAGTTTTCATTTCTAAGTTGGGATAAAAAACTTTTAACTAGCATAACCCTTGCCCCTATTGACCAAGGATTCTGGGAGTTGAAATCCAACACATCTGGAAGATAGATGGCAACAGAGATCTATAAAAAGTGATCATGCAGAACTTTAAGGTCCCAAATTCTTCTCTTGCTTTCAATTTCTTAATCCTTTAACTAGTTCTTTGAGAGAGCACATCCCAAAATAGGGCAGGGATGGGAAGCCTGTAACTTTCCAGATATTTCTATATAGCAATTTCCATCAGCAATAGAGTCTAGCTGGTCTGCTGAAAATTATGATTCATGACAATTGAAGGGTCACAATTTCTCAACATGTGAGAGATATTACTTTATATAAATCACTCTCCGCTGCTACTATTTGTGATGCTTCAAATGCATCTCTCTGAAATTCTCCAACTATGAAACTGCATTCTTTCTATAGTGAACCTTAAGGCACAATCTGTGTATAAGCTGCTATTTCACACACTGCAGCTGGTACAGCTCAAGTGTTAAGTGTAATCGCATATTGGACAAATACTGTGTATAACACCTTTTTTGTGGTTTTAAGTATTATCACCAGATCCAGGCTGTGAAAATTCACTAATAAAAATATCATTGTCTGGATTTCAATGAACTCCCATGAATGGGGAACAACTACATAGCAAAACATTTTGTCTGGAAACTTATATGAGAAGATTTGAAAACAAAAGCCAAGAATTATTTCAGTAGTATAAAGTGTCATGCATTGGAAGCTCAAGTGGGTGTAAGTGTTCTTATATTTGTTTGTAAAATGTTCATGTGTACATGACTGACAGAAACAATACTATGTTGTACTACAACAAGTAAGGCAGCATTCTTCAAGCAGAATGCATTACCACAAAGATGTCCAAATGGAACCAATTTTTGTTCCTGGCTTCTTGCTTTTCATCAAGCTGCTATTGTGGAAAAAAGGAATTGGTGTTGTCCTGTTAGGGAACGTTCATGTCCTTTTCATTCTTTTTTTTTTTTTTTTACAAAACCCAGCATTTTGAAAGGGAATCTATAGTGGAAAGATAAATAGATCTGAGCAAAACTACATTTTGCATATGTATATTTCACCATATTGTAATCCTCCCACATGTTTTTCAGATATCAATAAGACATGTAATATCATGAGTTCTGAAGGCTTTGGAGGGAATTAAATACTAATGTAATATTTTTGGTTGGGCATTAAGTGTTAACGGCAATTTAAAGTGACTTTAAAATTTAAAGTGACGGGCGAAGGGGAGGAGAGAAAGAATTAAAAATTTAACAAAAAAGAGGCCCCACTATGTGGGGGAGAATTCTGGGAGCTGTAGTTCACATCTTAAAGTTGCCATGGTTGAATTTAATGCCTTGTAATAAAGGCTGCTTTCCATTTCTCTTTCCCCCACTTCTCTTTCTCTTTCCACCCCATAAAAATAGGAATATTCTGGGACACTTTCCTCCCATAACATCTCCATGAATTGCAGCTCCATTTTGATTTGTTATATTTTCAGATGTATAAGCCCATTTTACATCACAGCTGCCAATTTTCCCCTAGCACTGCCAATGAAGTAAGCTATGTCAGGTGTTTTCAAACTTCTCTTGGAGATGGAACCTATTGAAAAAAATATCCAGAATCTTGATTAAGAGCCCAAGAAAATAAACATAATTGAATAAATCTTTTTTTAAAAAAAATATTTGTGGTATCCTTCAATTTCTTATGGAACCCTGGAGTTCTGTAGAACACAGTTTGAAACTCCCAGGCTATGTTGTGATGTAATACCCATCAACAAAAAAAAATGTGTGTGTGTGTGTGGGGGGGGGAAATAGTAGAGTGACTATATGCAAAAAAAAAAAAAAAAGGAGGGGAGGGGGGAACAAAAGGCTTCCTTATTTATGAGTGTTAATCATAATCTAAGCAATTTCTAGAAATTTTGCTATTCTACCTTCTCAAAATGATGAAAGTGTGTCCCCATGTCGCAGGTGAAAGAGTGGTACTGGCAAAATGGTCTTTGGTACAAATAAAAAGTGAAAGTTCCAATAAGCTATTATGTCCTTTTCTAAGTTACTCCATTCCATTAATCATTCCTAACCAAGCATAACTTTTAAAAAAATCAAATAAAACCAATAGTCAGTGCTCACCAGATTTACTTAATTCTTTCTTCTTAGATTTTTCTTTCTTAAAGACTTCTTATACATTTAGAAACTATGGGATTTCCTCTATCATACTGCTACCTTCTCTTGGTACATGGGTGATGTATTGTTCTGACTACACAAAGATTTGCTCTTGAAAAAACTGAACTTGCTATTATGTCCAGTAAAAATGTCAAGGAAAGTGTCTTTGAAATGAAATGAAACTATTTAGCATAATGTTTTCTGATTAGTAATGGGACATAAATTTACTCCATTTCATGAAAAGGGACACATACTGGATGAAGTATTCAGAAACAGTAGAAAGTGAATTGCCATAGCTTTGCGTGTGTATATATGTGAAGATTTCAGAGTGTTGGTGATCACCTCTAAAGTATTATATAGCTTGCTGAGACCACTTACTCAAAGCAGAATCTGCCCATTCTAACACTGCCTGTACAGAAAGATAGTTGAGAATCCTCATTTCTTGCAGGGTGTATGGGATTCAGAGCTAGGCATTCCCTGTGGAAGATCCCTTCCTATAAAACATCCTCCCATCAAACGTGAGAACTAAACTCTCAATGAGAAAGTTTTTTTAAGGTTTTTTTCCCCCAACAGGGAGTGAGGTGACAGTAGATAAAGGTACCTGAGTTTGGGATGAATCTCTGTTGCCTGATGTTGTATAGCAGTATAACATTATGACCATAATTCTTTAATTGCTGGTTACTTTTATTTCTGACATATTGATAAATTTTGATCATGTGGATGGTATTGCAACATATTTCTATATTCTTAGTCTGACTTAAGAGTTAGGTGATTGAAGCGGCATAAAAGCACTTGTAACAAACAAATAAAGGCATCATCTGGAATACCTACCTTGCTTCCCTTCCTGGGACTTGTTGGGTACTTCCTCCACGCAGTCTGAGGGGAACCAGCCTACACGACCCTTTACCTGTCCCTCCCAGAAGCCGCCTTCCCCAACACTCAGCACTGCAAAGGAGATAGGCATTATTAGGGGCATAAAGAAACTAGGGATTGTATGAGGGTAAGCCAGTGGTTTTGTCATTTCCCTATAACCAGTTTAGTACAAAAGCTTAGCCCAAATCTACACCTAACAACTTCTATCATCCTTAGGTGATCCACAGTCTATTGGCCTAGGTTTCCTTAGAAGATTATGTGCAGAATAACCAACTGAATTTAATTTGCTGCTTTAAAATTTTTTTAAGGCATGGACTATTTTTGAAGCCTATACTAAAATCTTGCCTTGAGATTTCCCAGATTCCAGCACTCTTAGTTGAACAACAATTTGACTGTCTGTTGGATCCTACTTGCCTGTTAATATAAGGATACAGTCCCCCATCATACCTTAGAAAGCCAAACTTTTAGTGAGCCAAGGAAAAGAAATGACTGATGAATTCAGCATGTATGGCTGAGGGGTGGGAAGAAGATAGCATTGCGGCTCTTAAACTCTGCCACCTGAGCCCCAGCGCATTGTAGCACAGAGCACTTTCAATGAAATTGGTTCTTTTTCCTATTTGCTTTTTCAGATGCTGTTGACATCCATCATCTTCCCCTTGCATTTTTAATTTTGTTCTACAAAATAGCATAGGGGATTTACACTCATGGGAGGGAAGAAAGGTTAACTGCAACGGAAGCCTTCTGGTATTAAACTCACCCATATGTGTCCACGGCCATAGTTACGTTGTTCTAAATCTTAGTTTACATTTCCCTCAACTGGAAATAAATCAGAGAACAAAGAACATCTAATGGCATGAAAGTCCTACCAACTATACCTGTTAAGATTCCTCCTTCTGTATATTAAATCTGCAGGAGGCCTTTGGTCTTCTGTATGTGATCACCACTCTGTTCTAGTCCACATGAAAACCTGAAATCAGGCCTCTTATCTTAGGATGTGCAGTATCCCGCCACTCCAGTAATTTCATAGATTATCTGCATAACCATCAATTTAGGGAAGAGCCAAGAGCATGAAATAGCTCTTAGCTAAACAAGAGATTAATTTGGATATTTGTAAAGGCAATCTGGCAGTTTACTAAGCAGAGAGCAGGAAAAAGAAAGGGCCTGAGAAAGATAAATTTATTTGTTTCCTGTAATATCCATTCTGGGATTTGACCCTCACTGTTACTGTCATGTCAGCTTTTATATCTGAAGCAACGTAATCATTCACAGAAAAGAAGTCTTCTGTTGCTAATTTAGAACAGTAGATTTTTGGCTTGTATTTTTTAAATCGAACCTCAGATTTAGTGGACCTTACTGCAAGAGACACAATCTTAAAATGAAAAAAATTATGAGCATAGATATTCAACCTGAACACAAACAAATAAAAATTGGACATGGTTTTTTGAGATTGGAGATAGGACCATGCATGAGAAGTGTAACAAATACTATAAGCAATATACAAGTTTTTAAAAGAAAAGATATAAACTAAAGAGATTACTTGCTTTTCTCTACATACTTTAGGGGAAGTATTCAAAGAATCAGTAAATCAGAATTGGGGTCCATTATGCATTATTTAAGAATATCCTTCATTAAATATTACAGTCTCTGCAAGTGAAAAGGCTGCCTTTTAATTTTTACTTCCAAAGTTAAAGGATAAAAAGAACTATGAAATTATTTTACCAGCCAAAACCTCAAGATTCAATCATCTCCATCTAAGTGATCAAGATTATGCAAAAGCCCTCTGGCCTAAGACTCTAGAGATCTAGTTCCAATTAGGTTAGAAAGTTCTGGGTTAAGAGGACAAATAATATGAGTTTGGATAACACAACTTCTCATCCTCCATTAGAATAATGCATATTATCCTTTTTTTCTATATCAAACACTTCATTTTACAAAATTCTAATCCTGCTACCGTACTATTCTCTAGACACAGATACACACAAAGGAAAAGGCCATAAACCACTCACATGTAGCTGGCTGATGCACACCAAGACATTGTAGACACCAACAAGAAACCATGTACACAAACACAAGCCAAGCCTCACAAATAGCCTGGCTTTTAAGCTGAGCCAAACACAAGGTTCTCAAAGCATGAAGTAGGAGGCAGCTCCCCCCCCCCCCAAATTTAGAGAGGTCTAAAGTCCTTCCTACCCTCAATCCCACCTCCATTTATCACTCTTTGTTTCCATATTCTATTAAGGATTAAGTATGGTTTTCCTTACTTGAGTGGGATGAATTGTATGCATGTTTATCAAAAAACATGTGGAGCAACTTCTGTTTTTTTAAGTTCCTCACTTTTCTCACAATTAAGTCTTCACCTGACCTACTCCCTTAGCAGAACATTTCGAGATGGTGAAAATCAATAAGGCTTGAAGGATTCAAAAGAACTGAAAGGGATGGATTAAAGAGCCTTTCCTGCTGCCCTTCTGCGCACTTTAAAGAAAGTGAAGGAGATTTTGAGAGGTCAAGTCAAAGTGTCCTGGACACAGGAATCTTGCCCAGACATCTTCCATCAGGTGATTCTCAAGAATCAGATCTCCTGATTTTTTAAAAAGGATCTTTCTTGAAGAGGACCAAGTTTCTTATTCCTTCAGTTCAAGGAAGCTCACTACAACAGAGTTTGAGAACCTCTGTGCTAAGCCGAATGATTTCTCCCAAAGAAGCCGAACAATACTGTAGACTCATGAAGAATCCCTGGACAATCCAAGGGTGTGCACAAAGATCAACGTACCCTTGATCTTCTCGCCCTTGCTGATGGAGAGCTCACCCTCACCCTGTGCCTGGTAGGGTTTCACAGCCATGAATGTGCGGCCAGGCACAGCTGAATAAAGTTTCCGCTTCACACCTCGACTACTCAGTGTACTGCTTCCAGCAGATTCCTTCTGGTAGCCACTGGAACTGCCAGGAGATGGAGGGAAAAAGAAACCAAGATAAAAGCAAGTACAATACAAAAAATTACTTTGGATTCCTCTTCACTTTTATAGGAGCAACTATCTTTTCTGGCTTATTCTATTCTTTTTCTAGTAGCTCTATTAGAAGTAAACTAAAGTTAAGTGAAAAAGATGCAATTTTCATCTTTGCCTTTGCTTGAAATAAGTGCATGCTGAGTACCAGAAATGGGATTATAGTTCCATGACATCTACTGAGCGGTCAAAAAGGCAAGATGGTCGTTGCAGCAGCACAATGAACCCTTAGTTCTTTGTATATGATGATGATGATACTGATGATGATGATCTGACCCACAGATGTTGTCCATTTTTCTCCTTATGAAGAATATCGATAGCAATAATACTGAGACTTATACTGCCCACAGTGCTTTACAGCATTCTCTGGGCAGTTTACAACATCAACATATTTTTCCCAACAATCTGGGTTCTCATTTTACTGATCTTGGAAGGATGAAAGACTGAGTCAAACTTGAGCTTCATCAGGATCAAACTCCAGGCAGTGGGCAGAGTTTGCCTGCAATACTGTATTCTAATCTCTGTCACCAGGATGAGTTCTACCACCTAAGTTCCTTTAAATGTTACTGTACCACAACTCCCAATAGACTTAGTCAACTTAGGTAGTGGTGAAAGAAATATAGTTCAGCAACATCTGGTGAGCTACATACACACAGGTAGCCCTCGACTGTAATATAGCCTGGAATTTCTTTTGTCTTGTAATTTTTTTTATTTTATTTAAAAAATTAAAATATAAAACTCTAAAAGTTTAAAAAAAAACAAAAACCAAATATACAGCAAACAAGATATAGAAAATGCAAGAAAAGAAAAAGAAAATGCAAGAAATATAGCTAACTAAGCTCTATGCATATTATCCCCCCGGTTAAATACTGATTGATGCATCATCGCAATATTAATTTCCCACCCTTTACAAAACAGGCCCAAAATATTTTTAAACTATTAAATCTATTTGCAAATTACTAACCTATCACCTACTGTATATTCTGTATACTGTATATACTACTATATTAATGACAAAACATTTAACAGGTAGAATAATAATGATAAAATCAACAAAGTTAAAAGTTTCAAAATCCTCTATAAACAAACTATTGTTTTAATTAGCTCATGGGAAATTTTCCATGGCATCTTATCATTCCAAAAGTTAACATTAATTTGCTTTGGATCAAATATCTATGTTTTTTAATTCCATCTTTTATCAGTTGTTGTCTGATTAAATTTAATAAGTTCATCTCCAAAATCAGTCTACCTTCCCAATAAACTCCAGATAAAATTTGTTCCCAATTATGTGTGATAAATCCATTCCCCCATCTCCTTCGATCCTCCTGCATTATTAATATTACACTGTGGAAGTTTTAATTGTTGATGTGTGATAGTAAATCCCCAGGTACTCTTGACAAAGGCAACTGAAATAACCAAATAAATTAACAATACATATACATTAATTTTAGCTCAAGATGCTCTCTGTGTTAAAAATTCAGAATCTTGGTTCCATGATAATTCTTTAATCTTTCTTTTGCCACACAACCTCTGGGAATAGTAATTTTTTTTATATTACAACTTTTCCAAAACAGCAAAGCTTTCTGATCACGGGTCATCTTAGAGAGTCTTTTGTTCTGATATTTGTGGACCTAATTTTCTTCAGACCAAGTCTTTAAGTCATGTGCTGGGCCACCAGTCTAAAAACTAGATGGAAAGAGCCTAAAAAAAGTAGCTGGACCCAGAACTAAAAATAATTTCCATTTCATTTCATTTAAATTCAATTAAGCAATTTTAAGTTGAAAATACAGATTCCCTTTATTTCTTCCATTTGCCACATCAGAATTAACACTTTAGGCCTCTTAGGGTATTTAGGTGGGACATTTTTGACATTAGAATCCTTCCTTCTCTTCCCCCAAAGAACCCCAAGAGCTGGTATTACTACTGGGGAAAGGCTTCAGGAAAACCACCAGGCCTTCTTATTTTGTTAAGGAAGAAATGCAACAGCTTAACACATTTTGAAGTAAATAATTGCATGAAGTGGGGCCAGGCAAAAAGTTTAAAGAAAGAGAAATATACTTTTTAAAAGCTATCTTATTTAGAAGTTTGAGGTTAGTATTTTGTATTGTTTTAGATTTTGGGGGGTATGTGTTTGTGAACTTTTGAGGCAGTAAAGTCCCAGGAAATTTGGCTAGAATTTAGCTTTCTTTTTTATTATTTGGGTCCCTCATTCAGCACAATAGGTATTGGAAGCTTATCATTGATATTTGAGAATAGGGGCAAGGAGGAGAAAACCAGGTTCATTCTAAATTTGAACATAAGTGGCATGATTTTTGAGGAGCTTTTTTGTGAGAGGGGTGCAACAAAAGATGAGGCTGAGAAACAATGGCTTGCGCTCCATGGATTTCCTACTTCTAATTACTCTCACTTATATGCATGCACCACTTAAGATCATAAGCCCATAGTGACTGCATGGCCTAATTTTAAATCCTTCCCTTCTTCTACCAAACCCATCAGAACATATCTATTTATCCAAACCAGTTCTTCCAGTATGAGCCTCTAGTCTTACCTGGGTCGACCACGCTGTTTTTTGGCTTCATCTGTGTGGCGTCCCCGTGATGGTGAACGACTGCGAGCACCTCGGGGACTGCTGGAGCTGCGCAATGTCCCTGTGGTGATCTTCTGGCCCTGGACTGCAACTGTGGCAGGTGGGATAGATGGCTGGGCATAAAGCATCCAGTCTGGGAGGTTCATGCTGGTATCGCTGTTGGCTCGCAGCAAAGTATGTGGCACTGTAAGGTTCTGAGGGCCATCTCGGCGCCGGCTGGCATATTGGGGAGTCTCCTGGAAAGGGACTAGAAAGAATGGTAATGTTAGTAAAAAGCTAAAAAAGAAAAACGGGGAGAGCTGATGATGGAGGATGATGATGCTGTGCTTTAAAATATGCAGAAAATCCTCCTTTGAATCTGAGGAGTCAAAGCAGGGGCTTGAAAAGATTTCTGTTTTCATAGCTCAGGCTAAACTGTCTACCCTGACCCTTGCCTCACCTGCTGATGAAGATATATGATACCCATTTGTTCAATCTGGATCCTTAGATCCTTCTGGTTCTTGATTTTTCTGAGAGAAGAGAGAAGGGGGCATTAGAGAAGAGTGTGCAGTGGTTAGAGTGCAGTAATGCAGGCTACTTCTGCTGACTGCCCCCTGCCTGCAGTTTGGCAGTTCGAACCTCACCAGGCGCAAGGTTGACTCAGCTTTCCATCCTTCCCAGGTCAGTAAAACGAAGACCCAGATTGTTGGGGCAATATGCTGACTCTGTAAACTGCTTAGAGAGAGGTTTAAAGCACTGTGAAGTGGTATATAAATCTAATGCTGTGAAAGTGGGGAACTTAAGGAATGTGAAACGAGGAAACCCCAAGGGGAAAGAGGCTGAACAATTCTTTGCCAAAGTACCCTTTGCAAGACCCTCTTTTCCCCTAGCAAGTCTCTACTATAATTTAATTGCAAGGTTATAGCTATGAGTGGTGTACTGGCTGCATAGTTTTTCCAACTGCAGGAGGAGGACACAAAGCTGGTTATATTTCAGCAGGAGGAGTTGACTGTTGGTTATGGATCTGGTAGATGGCATGTAGGTCTGAACAGGAATCCTCTTAAAGGGGCTCAAAGTTGAGAAGCATTAATGCTAATTGGCTCTGGTATTGCATGTTGACAGTTCGGGTCACCAGGGTGCTCAACTTTGGTTCTACAAAAAGCTAGAAAAAAAACCCTGGAAGACAGTTTGGTGAGGGCAAGGTAATTATTTGCTTGAGGAAAAAATGTCAGGAACAACAGTGCAACGACTAGGAAGAAAGAGCTTTGCACTGAAACAATGGTCCTTCTGAAATGAAAAGCAGATTCTCTGTCACAGAGTCCAAAAGATGTCAAATTCCTGTCAGCAAGAAGAGCTAAGTCACATACTAAAATTCCAGCAATATAAAACCTCAAAAACAAGTGAAATTCCTAGCAACAGCCATCACACTTCTTATTATTTTTGTCTCCCTAGAGATAAGGCAGCAAGAGAGGAATGGTATAATCCATATTCTATTGTACTCATAAAGGCTTTTTAATTGTGTTTATTTATTGTGTTTCTATGATTTCTAGCCTACTTTACTAACAAAAATAATCCAAACATTGCCATATGCATTTAGAATGAGACAATAATTTTTATAGGAAAGAAAGCAAAAAGCAAGGTAAATATCATTGGTACAAAAAGGCTTTAAACTACATTTAAACTATTTCATTTCCCAGGGTGACTTTCCCCATATCTCTCCACAAAGAACTTGTTAGTTTTGTCTAAGTTCTGAAATGTTTGCCAATAATCCTTAGCTTCTCTGGAGAACTGTATGTTCAGGAGTATGTATATGAACTGTATATTCATATACATTTTTATTTGTATATGTAAGTTTGGAGATGTGGTGGATCAATAGCTGTGATATGTACAAAAGTAGGCAATCCTTGTTTAGCAACCAACAATTGGAACCAGCAACTCAGTTGTTAAGTGAAGTAGTTGCTAAGTGAAACCACAACAGCATTTACCATCTCACTACAACTTTCACAGACTGAAAGTGAGGATTGACTATATTACTTTTTCATCACCCTCATAAGTTGCTAAACAAGTCACTAAACAAGACTACCTGTACTTTTGTAGACAGTTCACATCAGTCTCTTTTCCTCAAATCAAACTTACCTACATCTGAATCTCGATGGCTTTTGATCAGCTCCCCCAACTCAAAATTTCCTGCAATGACTGCAACCTAAGATAGAAAGAAAATGTACCCATGTAAACATAATCTTTCTTGCTGTACCTCTTTTTATATATATTGGTAATTAGAACTTGAAGTGCCAAGATGCCTACCAACTCCCCACCCAAGAAGTGCCACCAAGCTTTCCAAACCAGTACAATTTTAAAACCCCTGAAATCTTGTTAGATTTCAATATTCTTGCCCAGGTATGAAAAGTGGTGTGAAAATGCTGCTGTCTTATCTCTACATACAGATAATCCTTGATTTGTAACCACAATTGGGACCAGAATGTGCTTATAAAGTCACATGACCATATTGCTTAGCGACAGCAATCCCAGCATTCCTTGTTGCTGTCATTAAGCAAATTCCATTGCCCATTAGACAAGGACCCTCCCCAATCTAAGCCATTCTGGGCTTGGTTCCACCCAACCTGCGATTTGGTAAAATAAGGAACTATCTCCAACTCCCCTCCATCTTCCTATCTTTCCCTCTGCTCTTTTGGCCACCTTGCACTCTACCTTACGGCTTCTTGGTGCGTTGTGACTCTAGGATTATAAGAAACCTGAGCACAATGCAAAGCCACAGCCGCCTCTGGAAACCTCAGCCACCCATGCAGTGAAATGCAAAGCCACCGTGTCGTGAGAAGCTCCATCAGCCCTGTGTAAATCTAAAGTAATTTGGGAAGCTCCAAGAGCAGAGGCCTGGAAAGCCAGAAGCATGGTGAAAAACCAAAGCAGTCCAGAAAGCTCCAGCAATGCGATGCAAAGCCATAGCTATATCAGGAAGATCCAGCCACCCCAGCCCAGAGACTCTTGTTGCTCTGCATTTTGAGATGCCAACTAACCTTCTATCTCCTTATTGCCACTGCAGATGTGTGCCTGTTTTGATTCTACAACAGGCAACTGCTGGCCACATGTGGTCATATTTTCCAAGTCTCACAAGGAACTGTCTTGTGAAGGACCAGGCTGGGTATACTTGGTCAGCAGTGGGATCAAGAAGACGGCAAAGGGCATCAGGATTTCTAGAGTGCAGGAGCCCAAATGGGCATAGATGGGGTAGAGATAAGTGGATAGCGAGAATTGAAGCACTACCGTGACCATAAGCGTGAGCAGACTATCAAGCATCTGAATTTTGATCATGTGACTTAGGGGAGGTGCTGCAACAGCTGTAACTTAAGGGATAGTTGTAAATCCCTCTGTTCAATGCTGCAGTAGCTTTCAATGGTTCCTGAAGGACTATAACTCAAGGACTACCTGTATGAGAAATAGGTACTGAAAAATCCCTAAGAAACTGCTTATTTCTCAAGAGTGATCTTTAATTCAAGCTGGGGAAGATGACCATTCTGCTTCAATACATCTGACTAATACCAGATTGGCAAAGGCTGGCAAAAGCAACATCCATGCTTACAAGGAAATGCTATATGCAGAATCTACCTTCTGATGTCTTCAATACCTTATTTTATTCCAATATCATCTGAGTCCGATGTTGAGCCAATGCTAGGGGGACATGAGTCGTTCTCAGTTTTGGAGATTTGAGACAAGGAGAGGATAGGGCTCTACTCCTTCCTCCCAATTATCTCCTATGTCGCACAGATGATGATACCCTGGGACTGCAGTACCAACTTGGGGACTTTAATGTCAAAATCAAGAATTTACAGAAACTGGCAAGATATATATACCAATTTCCTTGAGAAAAAAATATGAACAAATATTGTACTATGATGTCTGCAAATTGAGACACAGGAGTCATGACACAATTACTCCTTTTCCTAAAATATCAAATTAAATCTACAAACACCCACATTTAGAGGCTCTAATGCAGAAGCACTAGAAAAGAGGAAAGGTCAGGGGCTCTGCCCTACGATGCCTGGGATCAAACTGCCAACATGCTCTGCTCTTATTCTCTCTTGGACTCAGCTCACTGCACACCTGGAAGGCAGTTTGACCATGGTTGTTCTTGATCTCTTTGTTAGCTCCTCGGTATAACAGGATTCGGGCACAGCTTTCCTGGGAAATAGAGATGGGAGAAGAGAGAAAGGAAGAGAGCCCAAGGAGAAATACATAAGAGACAGCTTCCACGTTCAGCAATTTCAGTGGACAGAGGGAGAATATTAGGAATTTTTAAAGATGGGGCTAACTTTGGTTCATTTTACATTTCAGTGGAGATTAACTCTGCACTTCTTAAATGTATATTTTATGTATATTATGTTAATTATATGTTTATAATGTTTTTAGGAGCCTTTGTGGTGCAGTGGTTAGAGTGCAGTTTTGCAAGCTACTTCTGCAGCCAGCTGCCTACAATTTGGCAGTTCAAATTCCAGCAGGCTCAAGGTTGATTCAGCCTTCCATCCTTCTGAGGTGGGTAAAATGGGGACCCAAATTGTTGGGGGCAATATGCTGACTCTGTAAACTGCTTAGAGAGGGCTGCAAAGCACTATAAAGCGGTATATAAGTCTAAGTGCTATTGCTATTATATAATTACATTACATTAATTATATCATATTACATTTATTATATATTATATTTCTCAGAATACTAAATTTTGAAGTTTGAACTTTTGGGCCTACATTTGGTATTCTGAGAGAAATAAATGGCTGCCATGGAGAGAAGTCACCCATTACAAAATGGTTGCCATGGGGAATGGTGCAAAGCCCATCATAATAGATTCATTTTACAGAAAATAACACTTAGGAAGCTAAAGACAATGGAAGGCACTGATTTCTGGTCAGACCTTATATTTTACTTCCTAAAAATGTCTCTTAGTCCATGTGGGTATAAAGAAATTCAAGAAATAAACTCAGCAGGGAGGTGAATTCTAATGCTTCACTATGAATTACTCCCCATTAACTGAAATTAAAATTTAAAATGAGGCCAGCAAAATGAGCAACTGAGCATAAACCAAGTAAATTGAGGATTTTGCCCCTTTTGACTATGGTAAACCCAAAGATCAAATTATTCTTTCTTCTCTCTTTCTTCACTATTACATACCTACAATTCTACAATATATGAGAATCTCTCATTATATATATTGGGCAGAGTGGGACTTGAGTGTTTGGCAGAAGATGATATTTCATCAAGGGATGCAAGATTTTGAAAAACACTGGGAACCACCTATGTGTGAGCTGGACAGCTATACAAAATTGTTTATTAAATAAATAAATAAACAAACAAACAAACAAACAAACAAACACACACACACACATACATAAATACATACATAAATAAATACATAAATAAATAAGCAATTTAAACAAGAAAAAAGGTGGCTTGCTACATATAAAATAGGCATGGTTTTCATCTTATAGTTGTGGCTCCCATGTTAACTTATTTGTGTATCCTTGTGAACAGCTCCCCCTTGGATTACAATTCTGGGCATATCAGTATTTTTCAAAGCTAAAATCTGGAAAGGAAAGCTGCATTTGGGTGAAATGCAGTACTAATATTAATATTACTGGAATGCTTCCAAATTGGCCTGGTTGCCTTCAAGTAGCTTTCAGTATCCTCACCCTCACAAAATGTAATGGAATATGGGAAATGGAGGATGGGGGAGGACAGAATCCTTTTTTTTATGTTCCTCTAAACCAGGGGAGCTAAACTCGCGTCATCATGGTGTTGTCACATGACATATGACTTCTCCCCCCCTTTGCTAAACTAGGCGTGGGCATGGCCAGTGCGTGATGCATCCAAGCTGCGGGCCATGAGTTTGACACCTCTACTCTAAACAATGCTTCTCAACTTGGCAGCTTTAACATTGGTGGATTTCAATTCCCAGTATCCCCCAGAAGGTATGCTGGCTGAGTGATTCTGCCAGTTGAAGTCCACATATATTAAAGTTGCCAAATTGAGAAACAATGCCCTAAAACATAATTTTAAATGGTTGTTTCATGTTTAGTTAAAGGAAATTTCTCATATTAACAAATTCCAGAGTAAACCATCAATTTTACAGGAATAGATTCCTGGCTTCACTGGCATGCTTTTTTAATATTCAAAATATGTTTTGCAAATTTGGAGGTATACACTTTTAAAATGAGAGCCATTTGGTGTTGTGGTTAAGGTACTGGACTAGAAACTGAAGACTGTGAATTCTATCCTGCCTTAGACACAAAGTCAGCTGGATGACCTTAGACGAGTCAGTTCCTCCCAACCTAGGAAAGAGGCAATGGCCATTTTCTTGCCTCGAAATCTATAGGGACATGTCCAAACAATCTCTGAGAATTGGACACAATTAAATGGAAGAAAAAAATTAAAATAAATAAATGAACCTTTCTTTTCCGTTTAATGGCAGAAAATCCCAAGAAAAGCAAATTTAGATTTTGAACCTACACCCAGATAAATCCTATCATTTAGATGATGAATGGAAGATGATGGAGATTATCATTATAAAGGAATTCACAAGGTTTCTTCCCTCTGTCTGATAAACTAATTAATGAAAAATAGTTCTGAAACATTGGAGGAAAGAAGATGTATGTTGTGAACTGCACTGCTAATGACATTAAATATCTACCATGAAAGTTACTGTATTGTTATTTTTATAAATAGGTGCTATGTGAAATACTGCCATGATACAGATGAAGATATCTTAATTATAAGAGGACATACATTATAACCACTCTTTGTAAATTATGCCTAGAATGAAAGGGTGGCTTAATTCTATACTGTCTGACATATAAAGGAATACTGAATGAAAAACTTCCAGATAAGCAGATTTATTTGGGGAAAAAGGAAGCAAATGAGAGGAGGGAGGAGGAAGAGACACAGATGTTCAAATAACAGTAATAAAGTCAATCTAATTTAGTTGGTTTCATTTTATCTACTTGAATAGATTATTGCACTTCACAATATATGAAGTTATTTACAGAAAAGATGGGCTAAGGAAATGTAAAGTTTCTTGCAAAATACTTCTGGTCATCTGATTGTATAATCCCAAAGACAATAGACTAAGTGAACCCACATACATTTATGGGGGTTTGAGGACTATGACACCTAGCCTTCGACATGAGATAGAGGGCAGGCAGGATCTATAGTAAAATAAGCTATCTATCTGGTGCTAGTGGTCCAGATAGCCTTTCAAATTTTACACAGAAAAATGGTTTCAACAATAGTTTTCATCTTCTGAGAGACAAAAATTGTCTCAGGCATTTGGACAACTATTTGAAATGTTATAGGCCAGGGTTACCTGCTTAAGCAGAGGGTTGGATTGCAAGACATCTAAGGTTCCTTCCAACTCTGTTATTCTAGTATTTTGTTTATTTGGAGTAGGATATAGGAAATTGTTCCTATTATTCCTCATTGTGCAACTTACTGTTATTTGCCATTCACAGCCCCATTTTTGCAAATTGGTAACAAAACATATATATTTTAAACCAATTAAAATATTAAATCTGTTAATTAGTTTAGATATAAGGGAGAATTAAATTGGGAAAGTGAAGTGCAAATATACACCTAGAAAAATGATCAAAAATGCGGGTATCAGCCCAGGAGAAAAACTGGGAAATCAATTCTATGTGAAGGCTAGAAGTATTTGTGTCAAGAATAGAATCTTGCAAGTTTACTTCTATTTTCCTTCCCTATTTTTTGTACCCACTGAACCAGGAAGACATTGAGATTGGAGACACTGACATTAGGGAGATTATCTCCAGAACATTGCTTCAGCCCCTTTTGCCTGGATAATGGTTCCAACGTATCACTGTCAAGATCATCATCCTTACTCTCTACAGCAGGAGTCCTCAGCAGGAGTCCAGACTTCCAGATGCTTTAAATTAATTTATTGATTAACATTGGAGTAGTAAAAAATAATCATTCTTACCTTGTTGTAGAGTGCACAGATGTGCAATGCTGTATTCCCGGATGCGTTCTGTGCACCTGGCTCAGCACCGTAAAAGAGCAGGTGTTCCAAATGCTGGGAGTTTCCATGTTGGCAGGCCTGGTACGTGGAGAAACAGAGGTCAGGAATGTAAGGAGGGGCTAGATGGTCAGATAGACAGGTACAAGTCACAGTCATCCCCCTCAATCTTTAGATTTCAAGCTAGCCCTAGCAGGAAACACATCCAGGGCATAATACATGCGAAATGGGGAGGAATGGTGGGGGGACTTGCTGTTAGGAAGTACTTTTGTTACACACCCAGATATGATGCTGCCTGCGCTGACCCCGATACGAAGTGCCCAATCAAACGCTGAGGTCAATATGTAAGCCGTCGCCGCCCACCCACCCGAAGATGCAAGGGGGGGAATTAAGTCTCCCCTGAAAAGTCAACCTAGCCATTTTTTCAGGGCTCAAAAAAAAATAAGACCCGGCCTTATTATATGAGAAACATAGTAGCTCTCTTGCCCACACAACTGAGTTACCACACATGGAAATTTGGGATGGCTGGATTTTGACTGGTATGAAAGACCTCACCTGGTGTATTTCTTGCCAGCCATTCTCATCAGTGGTGCCAATGTAGGCTCGATTGTACAGAAGAAGTTCACAGCAGTGGGGGTCACCTCCAACCATAGCTGTATGGTAGAGTGGGGTCAGCCCACGGCGGTCCTTATAATTGGGGGAACCACCCAAGTCCAAGAGTGCCTGTGTAAGCCAAAGAGAAAAATATAGCTGAGCAATAGTAGCATCAGTCCAATGTTAACTTCCTAAGTGAAGTCAATCTTGCTCTATGGCAATTTTGGGGGCATCAAGTAGCATTGGTGGTAACACATTGACCAGACCATGTTTTTCTTACTTTTATTTTTAAAATCTGTTATTTCAAGTCACAGTGCCTCCAGAAATTGTGGATGCTTCAACATTAAAAAAAGATTGAACAATAGTTTATTTGAAAAGGTATAAGATTTCCTGTTTCAGCAGAGGGGTAAACTAGAAGACTTGCAACATCCCTTCGAACTCTTGTTATTCTATTTACTCTTTCTCTTTTGCCAGAAGATACGTGGATGAAATCAGAAGTTTGCTTCCAAGGATGTCTCAGACATTGGCTTCTCTGTCATTTCTCCAAAACTGCAGTAAAAAGCTTCCTCTTCTCCAAGTATATTAAACCCAGGGCTTCTTACATTTATAATTGCATTATTAGCCTATAGCATGCCAATTTGGGTCTTTATGTGCTTCTTTTGCCCTTGCTGTATATAGATAACAGATCTCTCTCTCTCTTTTCTTCTCTCCCTCCCTCCCTCCCTCTCTCTATCTGTCTAATAAAATGTGCATTATTAGTCGACTATGCTGATAGGCAGAAAATTAAAAAAGCTGTTTTGGATCTCTATGTGCTCCTTTCACCCTTGCCCTTCAAGTACAAGTTAGCATTTGACTTTACCATGAGGGCCGAATAGTGGTGAGAACAGACAGCTCTGTGAAGTGCTGTGGCTCCATCTCTTGCCCTGAAATCTATGTGGGCACCGCCAAGGCACAGTAGCCGGATCACATCAATGGTCCCATCTAATTGGGCAGCCAAGGTCAAAGGTGTTTCTGCAGAGAAAGCCTTGCATTATTACTGTGGAGAGGGTTGTTGTGTAGTTGGCATTCAAAGTCATTCTTTCCTCACTGTCTTTGTGTCTTGCACATGGCACTTACCACCGGTATCAGAATCATGATAGTTTGGATCGAGTCCTTTGTCCAAGAGCCGTGCCACTTTTTCAGCTGCTCCATGTTGCACATATTCCAGAAACTTCTTCAAACCCGTCTGGGGAAAGATTTGTCAGGGATAAAAAATGAGGATTGGGAAAGAAATGGGATGGAAAAATGCATTGTAGGTTTAAAAGAGGAATAAAGCTGAGCTGGACCAAAAGCTGAAGCCATCCATAACTTCTTGAGACTGGATGAATCTGATGAACAACCGGTCCCCAACAATCCTCTCATCCATGTTACAGCAAACAACTGTTTTCAACTACAAGCTTTTACTGCTTGCATTAATTATGTATTTGTTTGCCTCCAAAATTTACTGAAAAGCTTACTATAACTTGCCTTAAAATTACTAAAGGTTGAGGGGTCCCTGGTCTTCCCTAAGCTTTCTTGTTTTCTTGCAGATGTTTCATTAACCTATAACATCATCAGTGCTGTTTGCTGTCAGTTTATATTCTGTTGTCCTGACTGTGTGGATGTGGCGGACTTAGAGATTCTTTGATTGGTCTGTTTACCAATGGCTCTTTGGCAGTTTCTTGATTAGGGTATTGTTTACTTGATTGTTGGTTTTGGAGAAGTGGAGAGGTGCTGGAGTCTTTTTGTTCTCTTTTGGGCTGGTTGATTATCTCTTTTGCATAATCTATAGATGTTATTAATGTCTATATATGTCTATTGATCCCCTGGCATCCCCATTGTACTTGGTCTGGTCTAGGATTGTCACATTTTCCCAATTGAAACTACGGTTAAATTTAAAGGTTTAACTCCTTTATTTTGAATTCGTTAAAAAAAAATAGAACGTTTCAGAGTCAAAAACAGGCAATCTGTTTTTGCAATCTGCCGCAAAATTCTGACAATATTTTGGGGATGTTTGAAGCCAGTGCAGGGAGCTATAGATTGTCTGCCCCTTACTAAACAGAAACTTCTGCTAGTTGGTATTCGTCATTGTATTAAGTCTTATTCAGGCATGTCAATAAGGTGACCAAACAATCAGTCTGATTTTTTATTCTTATAAGTCTGTTAGGAGGCTAGCACCTCTTAAAAGGAGTAGGGAAGATTAAATAAAAGGTAATTATTTGCATAATATACATCTAAAAGCACAGATCAACTTTGCATAGTGGATGATAATTCAAAATATTGGGATTTTTGCAGCAAATTTAGATTCTCTCCAGAGACTGAATTTTATATTCTTTCCATAGAACTTTAGAAAACTTTCCCCTCTTTTCTCACCTTTGTGTGGAGTTTTGCAAGCTGCTTCTCATCAAGGTTGGTTTGCTTGTATACTCGTGTTTTGTAGCGGAACTGCAAAGAAGGTGACAATGGGGAGAGAGAATGGGGAGGTGGGGCATTGACTGCAGCTATACATTGAATGAATACATATGCAGCTTCAGGTAAAACATGAACCTAAATACATAAATAAATGTAAATAAAGTGATGGTTTCTTTCTCCCACATGTATGCTACTCATTCATGGCTTGTTTGAAGGTTAGTATCTAATTCAACTGAATGGCACAATTCTGCAAATTTAAAACAAATGATGGATTCCTTCTCTGACACCTTTCGGCATTAGTTTTTCACAAGACAGCAGATGTAAACACCTTGATGGATTGCTAACAGGTGTGTAATCACAGTTATTGCCTAAACATTTCCAGAATCCCTGTAAGCATCTGTTTGACTTGGGCAGTTGTCACTCTTCTTCCTGCCCTAATGCTCTCCCTCCATACATTAATTTTCTTGGAGTGAAACTTTTAATGGGCATCAAACAATCAGGTCCAATTTTTAATTTTCAGTGATGTTCAATAATTAGTGCTGCCCTGAGGCATAAAGTCAAAAGCACAGTTGGATCCAGCAGGTTTGGGCTATTGGCTACAGAGATCCTTCCAGTTTTGACAACATGAAACAGTGCAGAGGACACTTCATTCATACCATCACCTAAATCTAAAGCCATTCCTGGTTCTTTTAGTTCAGTGCACAATTTGTAGGCTGCACATGACCTCCAGTACATTTTTTGTAGCCTTCTAAGATACCTCCACCACATTAATCCCAAAAGTACAATTTGGCCTACTTTTGGGAATGGCAGGAGCAGGGGGGAGGAGGGGGAGAAATTGAATATTTTTTAATTGCTACCTTAAGCTTTTCCAATCCATTCCGTTCCTTTAACTATCACTGATATCCTCCTGTCCTGTCCAATAAAATTATTTTTCCAGGTATGGGATTTACGCACTAGAAAAAGGCATCTGCAGAGAAGGTCAAGAGTCAGCAATTGACAAAAGGAACATTGTACTAATCTGATGCAAGTTACACTGCACACCTGTGACTTAGTTAAAACTTAGACTAAATTAATGACTGCATACTGCTGCTAAATGAATGCTGCAGGATGTAATGTGTGAGAAATACTGAATTCAGAACACTGCATGGGCTTTTAGCATTTATGCACACCTCTCCGTGAGTGCCTATGGATAGAAAAAAGAATGCCCAGTTCTACCTCCTCCAAGCATTAGTTTTAATTTCCATAAATCCGAAAGAAATGCATCATCTTTGAATATTCATATGATTCAGTACCTCCTACTCTTCAAGAAATGACTCAAGACAAATCTATATTTCCAGACCTTAGCTAACGTATCATTTTCCCTCTGTTGTCTTACCTTGTCCTTCCCACTCTCCTGCACTCATGCATCTTGATTAATCATACTGCAAGTTTACAGGCAAGGCTTCCTTACTGTTAATCTGATTATAACCAGCCTTTCTATCTCATTGAAAGTTTTAATAGGACTTAAGCATGACTAACTTCTAGATCCAAACTGTTATAGGTTGTATTTTCTGTAGCTTAATCGAAGGCAATTACAGTTCTGGAAAGAAGCACATCCAACTTTCATCATTCCCCTATATTCCATAATTTTTCAAAATCTTTCCACACTGTAGGATCAGTTTCTTTGTGAATTCAAGGTTTGTTAGGAAAATGGATATATAATCTTGAATTTCCAGCAAAAGTTAGATATATTTGATGCATTCTTCTTTAATCTTGAGAAAACTCTATTCCTATTATGGATGTAAAAGAAATAGATAAATGCTTAACAGCATTATGTTTTAGTTACTATAATTTATAAAAAAATAGTGGCTGATATTTGGTTGTGAAGCAACTGGCAAACAAGAGAAAATTTGCACATAGTTGAGGTAGTCCTCAACTTACAGCAATTCATTTTGTGACTATTTGAAGACACAACAACACTGGAAAAAGTGACTTGTGACAGTTTTTCACACGACTATTGCAGCATCTCTACAGTCATGTGATCAAAATTTGACTGTCTGGCAGTTGACTCATATTTATTAGGGTTGCAGTGACCCAGGGCCATGTCATCCCCTTTTGCAACCTTCTGCCAAGCAAAGTAAATGGGGAAGCCAGATTCACCTACCAGTATCAACCATGCTACTAACTTAACAACTGCAGTTATTCACCTAACAATTGTATCAAGGAAGGTTATAAAATGGGCCAAAATTCACTTAACTGTCTTGCTTAACAACAAAAAGTTTGGGCTCAATTGTGGTTATAAATCAAGGACTACCTATACAATGAAATATTTTTTTAAAACTGCAGAGCCTCATGAAGGCTTAGCAAACATATTAAAATATAAAATCAGTATGAAGTCTTTCCTTTCCTGAAATGCTACTTAGTGATTACCATGGTGGAACAAGAAGGAAATCAGCCTCATCCTGAGAATCCATGCCTCAGTAAGTCAAGCCAGATGGTTATACCATGTTTCCCTAAAAAATAAGACCTGGTCTTATATTTCTTTTGCCATGAAAAAAGGCACCAGGACATATTTTCTCGTGTGTGTGTGTATGTGTGTGTGTGTGTGTGTGTTCCACTGACTCACCTTGCAATGGCAGCACTGACAACCCCGCCTAGCAGAAGCCCACTTCTGTCCCACTTCTTCTGTGGCCTGCTTGTGATCGGAGCTCCGTTACTGGCTTCAGAAAAGGCCTCTGATGGCAAAACGAGGCCGTGGACTGCCACAACATCAATCCTGAGCTCATTTCTCAGCTGCAGAAACCTTTCCTGAAGGCCTCTGACAACAAAACGGAAGCCGGGGGTGATGCATGCAAGCGGCCACAGAAGTGGACCAGCCAGGCAAGGCAGGTATTAGGTTGTGCGAGACCTGGTAAGTAGGGCAGCTCCACCTCCCCATCTTCACCCTAGCCTTTTTTTAAACTCATGTACCTCACACACACCCCTGCGCCCCAGAGTGAGTGGGGTCTTAATTAAGCTTTTTTTTTTGGGGGGGGGGGTAGGGCTTACATTGGATGCACATGTTAAAGATCAAGTTAGGACTTTCTTTTGGGGTAGGTTGTATTTTTGGAGAAACATGTCAGATATAGATAGTTCTTGTTTAGTAAATACAGTTGGAACTAGCAACTCAGTCATTAAGTGAAGTGATTCCTAAACGAAATATCACTCTTTTACAATCTTGTTTCAGCTTTCCTTTGTAACAGACTTGTGAAGGTTGTAAATGTGAGGATTTTTTCATCACCATCGTACCTGGAAATGGTTGTTAAACAAGGCATTCACTAAATGAAGTCTCCTTGTATTTACATCTATAGGGAAAGAATGGATAACCTAGAGCCAAATTGCACATTTGTGGCTTCTGCAAATCATATCAAATTTCAGCAATTACTTTTCTCATCAAGTTTCAGTAAAAATGGAAAAAGTGGAGCACAGTCCTTTATTTAGAATTTATAGATCAACTCTTCCCAAATATCCCTTCTCCCCAAAACACACACACACACACATACACGCCCCAGGAAATACAAGTACTCTCCATTTTGATGATAGCAATCTATTGTTGCCTCAACTATTAATCACAATTTATTTTATTGACATAATGGCCATGGCTACTTAAAAAAAAAATTCCCTCAGGCTTGAAAGTTCTCAATCTGTGGTTCTGGCCAGTTTATCACTCTCCCCAAGACTTGAAAGCATTGGTAAGTAAGGAAACCTCTGATGAAGAGAAAGAAATTAGTAAGATAGGCCCAGGATTGGCCCTCCATAAAAGAAAAATGTGAGTTAGATGGCTGGAAGAGGTTGCTGCTATGCTCCATTTAAAAGTATAATACAATAGTTCCCTTACATAAAAGTAAGCTGAGCCAACTACCCATTATCTTGGAGATGCATAGACAACTGAAGGACTGGGACACAGAGACTTGTCCTACATTGACTTCACAGCCACACTGGTTCAGTTCACTACAAACAAAATACTTGGTTCTTTAAAATCAACTTGGTTGGCCAGCACAGTACTTTTATATTATGTGCAATTATTGACTAGCTGTTATCAATCAACAAGGTGAAGAAGAGGAAATGGCAGTTTCATTCCTAATAGTAGTAGGAATAATAGGAAACAAAGGTGAGTCAAATGACAGAAGCCTTGAAAGGAAGGAAACCAGAGCCAAAAATATCATCTTGCCTCGGAACCATTTAGATTAGAAATGTTTCTCAAGTTAGTGATGGTGTAAGCAGCCTTTCCTTATCTGGGGTTTTGCAAATAGTGGATAGATTTACTACTATCCACTTACATACTGCTATTTGTTTGTTTTTTTAAATAAACTACCAGTGTTCTCCCATAATACTCATCCCTCTCTGACCCAAGAGTGCTGTCAAATAAGCAGCAACCTTACCTCAAGATAGGGTACCCCCTTTTCAAAACTCTGTGGGTACTCGCGCAAGAGTCGTTCTTCATCTAGGAATTTCGCATCCCGGCCATTGGTGGCTGGCTGGAAAAGTCCATAATTTAGAACATCCTTGAGGCTCTCGTTGAGGGTGCAGAGAATTTGTTGTTTTGCCACCCAAATGGCTGCATCAGGGTTGAAACGTAGGCATTTCTAAAGCAGAAACAGGCCATGCAAGAGAAAGGTGTGGATAGAAAGCAAAACAATTCCATCAAATTGGCCCCAAATAATAGCATGATTCTGCCCCAAAGGAGCACGGTGCGTTCTATAATAATGTTTTTTTAGCCTTGCATATAAGACTGTTTCCCCCCACCCTTCTGTGATAGCAAACCTTGGTTAATCTGAAATAGCTAAGCTGGGTCAGTCTAGTTAGTAGGGCCATGGAGAGCTTTGGGTATGACTTCAAAAAGGCATTTTAGAGCATGTAGGAGCATAAAAATAGAACCCATCTGCTGCACACAATCCAGGGAAAAGGCCCAGCTGCTTAAAACAGCTTGTGTTCCTGAACACTTTGAAGCACCTTTCTGAAATTCAGCCTAAAGCACAAACAGCCCTACTGGTTTGTACTTAGATGGGAGACCTCTAGGCAATATCAAGATTAAAGGCTAGACTCTTGGAAGAAGGTGGTGGTAAAACACTTCTATATTCTTGCCAAGAAAGCTACGGATGAGTTCATGAAACTACGAGGAATCCATCTCAACCTGGAGGAAGCTAACTTTTAATATTAGACAGAGTTTGAGCAGACTACACAGTCTCACTGATACAAGGATTTCTGGGTTCAGTTAAGCATTTTTAATGAGAAGGGCACCAAGCACGGGAGAACTTAATCTTGGCAAGCTTCTGTCCATAGCCAGAAATATTACAATAAGGAGTCTGGGAATGCTATATTGTGAAATAAAATCAATCTATGTGAGCAGTGGCTTAAAAGTAGTTTACATTTATACTTATTTAGGTGCATTAAATAAGTTTTAATACAATATTATTTTAATAGTAGTACTCTTCAGTGTACTGCCTTTGCATTCAATCTTTGGTTTTGCCATTTTGCAAAATCTAAACTTTTCCTCATATGTCAATAAATGAAACGGAGGAATTTGTATTCTTAATTGAAACTCATTGTTCAAGAAGAGCAGTTGCTGCTTTTCCCAGGGAGCCCAACTCTTACAGACCTTCTAAAACAATGACCTAGGGCAGCTCTAGTCACCATTTAAAATATATATATATAGCTTTTAACACTGAATGAGCAGTAGCATAGAGGTGATGCTATTGAAAGTGCCAGCATTCGTTCAGAAAAATTACAATCAAGAGTGAGATATAAGTTTCCATTAGATTATCCATTTTGATGGAAGTTTTAGCCCAACATATAAGGAAAGGCTGCTGCAATTAGATGAAAATAGTGGGTATGTCTTTAAATAGTTATTTGTTTTAATGTTGCTTATATCAAAACATGAGCTATTCCAGAGCCTTTCCATTCATTTTGGGCCCCAGGATTCTGCTCATATTTTCCCATAATTTCCTCTCGCAGATCTAATGTATCAACTTCTCTGTATTATTGTTTCCTATGTGATCCATCATTTGTTTATTGCTCATCGATGTGAAAATGTGACAGTAGCAGGATGCTATCAATGTAAAAGAAACTATGTTAGATCTATTTATCCCATCAGAACTAGCAAGACAGGCATGTTGCAGGTCCCACTTACAAAAGAGTGTCATCTAATGGGACTCATGGGGAAAACTTCTCTATAGGGACATCTAACCTGTGCAACAAATCTTTGCCCCAGACTTTGGATTGGCCTGACTTACCTTTAACAAGATCCTGAAGATATGGCTCTGCTGCTATGCCTGAAGGGGCAGCAATGGTAGGGAAATGGCTGTACTGAATTGATGTAGAATTCTGTCACTGATCATGATTTTGCTTTTTAAAATGGATTGTGAACTGTTTTTATATGTTTGCATGTGGCTAGTCCTTGGTTAACAATGATAATGATCTTTCATATTGTTGTATGTACACTGAGAGCTTATGCACCAGAAACAGATTCCTTGTGTATCTAATCATATTTGGCCAAAAAAGAATTCTAATTCTAATTGGGGTCAGAATTTCCACTGCTAAGTGATGCAGTCATAGGGCGCAACGTCAAATGACTACATCGCTGAGAGATAGTATATCAGTTGCTGTCATTAAGCAAGGACCATGAGTCCTTAAACAAGTCCCAGACTACTTGCAACAGGTGAGCAGACAGTTAAAGTGCAATATAAGGTACAGCATGTGCTGTGATTGGAGATGATTGCTACAAAGCAGGGGAGGGTGGGTGAGGGCACACCAAGCTACAGTGTGAGTATAGCAAAGTAACTGCTGTTCGGCGACTTACAAGAGTAACTTGTGATCTTTCCTGCCAGCTTCCCCATTGACTGTGCTTATGGGAATCTAGCATGGGAGATTGCAAATGGCAATCACATGCCTGTGGGACACTGAAACCATTGCAAGTGCGAGACAGTTGCCAAGCACCCAAATCGCAATCACATGATCACAGCATTGCTGGGGCAGCTGGACCTTCAAAGAACAGTGAGAAGTATGAATGCAGCTGGGAGAAGTCACCAAATGAGTGGCTGTTAAATGAGGACAACCTGTGTTGGTTTCTTAGTTGGGTCTTATTAGACTGTTTTTATCTGCTAGGGGCTGTCCAGAGTCACTTAGATAAAATGGGCAGCAGGGATGGGATTCAACTGGTGTTACTACCAGTCCGGTGATGATGTTTTGCACGTGCATGTAAAAAAAACCATCAGCTGTCCTGCCCAGACAGCTGAAAAACGCTTGAAAGGCCTTCCCCACCCCCCCGCTTTTTCAAGCTGTGCCACGCAAAGCAGCTAAGGTTGAAAAAGCAGGAAACAAAAGATAGGTAAGAGCCTAGGAGGGCAGGTGGGCCAAACAGCAGCAAACACAGAACCAGTTTGGTGTCTGCTGCTCTTCAGTGCTACCAGTCCTATAGAAACGGGCAGAATCTGTAGCATCCCACCCCTGATGGGCACCCATAAAAATTGAATTAATAAACGAACGAACAAATGAATGAATAAAGCAGAGAAGTCTGAAGAATCCAGTCTTTCTGTCAAATGATGGAAGCATTAGTGGGCCATCACCACAAGGTCCACACCTTTTGTACATACATACATAGTGTCTTGCAGCTCCACCATGATGATAAGATGCTGCTTCCATCACTTGTCCCGTTTCTCCACCCTCCCCTCCCTCCCTTTCTGTGAATGCTTTCGGATCTAATTGTGGCAGGAAAAATAAGGGAAATCTTATGCTGTGAATGAATCCCTTACTTCAGGTATAGAAAATTAACTGCTCTATTGCAGTCCTAACACCATCTTCCTCAAAATGGCACTTTCCTTATGTTTAGATGACAAATCTTCTTATTCTCAACAAAGATCTGCCTGTGGATGATTTTGATGGTTTTGTACATCCAGAAGGTGCCTGATTTGGAAAATCTGGTATGCGTTATGAATTATAGGATTTCGGCAAAAATGTGTACTTGAACAAAACAGGACTGGACATTCCTGTCTTTTGCTCCCTATGCATTTAATCCTTTCTGTCAATTTCTTAATACACCATAATATCAAGATAGGGTTTCTCCTTCCAACTTTCCTTGCAAATTACACCCCCTTCTTTCAGTGCTCAGACATCCAAGGTCAGAACTGGGGAGCAGGGACAATCAGCAAGGCACATGCTGGCAACTCTATCCTTGTTTCCATGGCCACGACAATTTGTGATCTCTAGCAACGGTTTCCATGGTTGCCCCATGAATAGAAGTGGGGCCCAAACTGAACATTGGCAGGGTATGGGTTTAAAGAGACATTTAAAATTTCTGGATGGATAGAGAGAATATAACCAATGGGTCTGTCTTCTCCAAAGTGATACTGAACAACATACTTCACATTTCTTTGTGACTACAACCTAGTGGATATGTATATATTTTACAAACACACATACTGCTATATACTAGAGCGAGCAGGCATCCTGTATATACCCTCTATGAAGTCTATTTAATATACAGCATTAAAGATCAGAGAAATTAATTGGGTTAAATGAAAGAGAACATAGGTTATTTTACACAGCTATTAATAAATTGTAGAACAGAAGCCACAAATCTTCCACTTGTACAATGGTTGATAACTCTGTACTCTCTGAAACCAACATGTATGTTCTTAGTTCTAATGCTGAGGAAAATAACAATCTATAATTATTAAGTTTATATGTCTGGTAAATAGCAGTGATATATAACTTTCTCCCATGGTTTCATGTGATATCTACTTGACCCTCTTCGATGTTGGGCCTTCAATGATGGTGGCTAGCTGTGAATGACTGGGGATGATAGGTTAACATGTAACTTCTCCAAACATTTTAAAGTGGCATTGCAGGAAATAAAAATAGCAGCTCTTAAAACTCAATTGTGTTTATGAAGAAAAGCTAATGTGCTTAAAGTCTGCTGGATAATTAGTGTCCACGATCTCGTTAGTTGTCCACGATCTCTATTCAAAATACTGTACCTATCCAACCATGTGTTTCTTGTGCTTTATTTTCTAAAAGAGAAGTCCAGGTAATACTCCTTGGGTTATACTTGCAAAGATAATCCCCCAATTTCAAATAGAAGAGGAAATTTACTATATTTACCCTACAGAAAAGTGTCAATATGTGCTTAGGCAGTTCTTATCTGTCATAATCTTAGTTTTGGCACTATACCTTTTGGGATTGAGTCTTGATTTAGATTCAAGATCCATGCATATGGACTTTCACACTGAGATTGAGAACATAGAGAAGTTAGAATTGGTAGTAAGTTTGGCTGAAAGAGAAGACATACTGAGAAAAAGGACTGCAATATAACAGAAACTGATTTATGGTTCTCTAAAGGTTGTGGGATCAACTCATTTCAATAAATTCCTTCTGAAAATAACAGGCTCTTATAAAATCTTCTCCAACCTTAATTCTGAATATAGTAAATTATAATTTCTGGAATTCAAATCAAACATATGCAGAGAGTCGCACATTGTGAAAAAAACCCTAGTGTATAACTATTTTTTAAAATTCTTAATAAAAAAATCATACTGTGCTTGAAAAGGAGGAAATGATAATCAGGATCTAATTGTCTCCTCCTATTATATTTTTTTCCCACATGACTCTGACTCTAACCCTAATTTCAGCTGGCTTTTCTTGGGGCTTGTACCATCACTTATCAGCTTACAATATCCTAGAAGATAGGATAATCTAGGATGTATATAGGGAATGCTATGGAGAATTTCATAGCAGCTCATACAGCACATACAGCTGCACATAGTGAAAGCAAAACATTGCTCAGGTGCTCAGAGATGGTGAGGGCAGCTGTGCAAAACAACTGGGAGAGGAGAAGAAGGAAAGCATGCTTTGCCTAGATCTGCAGTTGTCTCTCCATATCAAAGGACTGCTGGATGAAAGTACAGGCAAGGCAGTTGTGGCAGTGTCCTTGTTTTATTGCTAATGAAGCAAAAAAAGTAGCATGTTCCTTTTATTGCTGAGCTCAGGATGAATTCAGTTCTGCATTAATTACTTCTCAAAGGACAGCGGTGGACTCGATGATGGACTAAAAATGGAAGTTTAATCTTCTTTCGTCCATATTTTTTGTGCCACCCTACCCTATAGTAGAATCAATGATTTAAAGACAAGGTCACCTGATGCTACACATATTTCTTCCCCAAAACCCACTGCAGATTTTACCCGCCCTTAATAAACTCATGCTGTGTGCAGCAGCACTGAAAGACGAAGAAATATAGCAAGCAAGGTGTCCTGATTTAAAAGGAATGCATTTGATTCAAGGAATAATTCCATAAAACTGGGCACAATTGCATAAGATCATGATCTATTGGAATAAAAATTAATTTCGGTCATCTGAAACAAAAATAGAGTTTTCCTTCCACTTACACTCCTTTGTGAATAGTAAAATCCTTGGGTCAGGGACCTGTTACTTTTATATTCCAAAGAGTGCCTATAAATGACATGAAGATCATAAATGGTTGTAATAATATTCCAGGTGACTTTAGTAGTAGAAAAACTAAATATCATTTGAAATAGGTTTGATTCAATTGGCTCGTAATTGGCATCTTCCTTTTTTTAAAATTCTGCAATTTAATCTATAGCTTGGTATCCCCTACTTTCATAGTCCCCATCCGAGTACCCGCTGAGTTCAACCTTGTTTAGTTCCGAGACAGAAAAAAAAAATGGTCAAAAAGTATATATAAAAGTATAAATTGCTTGGGGGGGGGGGGTAAGCAGCAAATAAAATTTTCCACTGCACCTTCAAAGCTCAGGGTGCTTCCTACAGTGTTTCAGCTTTCGCCCTACCCTCCTTCCTTTCCACATGGATCCTTACCGTCTGGTGCAAATCAGGAATACCAATTCGGAAGACCATCATACTGAAGTGAGCGTCCTCAGGTACTGACATGGAGCAATTATGGGCAGGGTTAGCAGGACTTGCTGGAGGGCTGGGCCCCTCGTGGGAGCTCTCCGAGCCCGACTCCCCCTCGGGGCACTGGGAGAAGTGCTCCTCCTCCTCCGCGCTTGATTCGGGGCTCTGGGGCATCGTCAGAGGTGCTGGGCACCATCACTGGCTGCACTGCAAGGATGAGGAGAGAAGAAAGATATGAAGATTTTTCCATGGAGAACAACAAGGGATATATTACAAATAGTATATAGTCCTAAGAATACATAAGATAGCCTTCCCACCCCAGAGCTATAAGATGCATTTTCTAAAACACACCTGTGAATACTTACTTGTGACATCCTCAGATTGCAATGCTAATAAAGCATTTAAATCAAATAGTCCCAAAGCAAAACACCCATTCACAAGCAAAACCTCTGGTACAAAGTCATCCTTTATGCTTTCATAAATAAGCACAAATACTAAAGATTATGTTGATTACAAATATAAAGGCAAAGCAAGGTCAGCCATGCTGTTTTGCTGACCTAGGGTGAATGCTAATTGTGTCACCCACCTACATCTTATTCTGTGTAGGAGGCAGACTGGGTTTCCTCCTTAAGAAGTTTCCTAGATTGTGAGTCTCTTTTCTCTGCTTGGGATCAGGGAATGGGAATTTCCAATTTTATAACTATGCCAGGACAGAAAAAAGATCTGAGATAAGTAAACATGACTTCTTCATTAACTGAGATAATGCCAAGTAACTAAATCAGCCTTTCACAGCCTGGTGCTTTCCAGGTGTAACAGACTACAAGGCCCATCAAATCCAACCAACTAATAAGTACAAGACTGGGAGAAAGCTGACAAATGTGATATGCTGAACACTGGAAAAGTCTCGAGGGAATGGTAGCAACTGCTACTTCAATATAGCAAGTTGTCAACATATGTGTGCATGTAATGAGCTTTTCACACTGTGCAAGGTATGACTATCAGCCACCTGGTCTAACAGTAAGGGATTCATACAAGCATATAAGAGAAACAAAAGGCAGTTTGCATGGATTCAAGTATGCTTTCCAAGCAGTTTATAAAAAACTTATTTAGACACATAGTGCTATAAACGTCATTCTGAAAAACATGTATAAAATCTCACTTAACCAGTCTAGCACATTTCAGATTTAGTTATTAATTTTGATTTATAGCTTGGAAAGAAGTCATTCTGTCCTTCCACTCCTTTTTGTCTTTTAGGTTTTTTTTTCCCTTTTCTTCTGATTGTGCTTCTGTTTTGTTCTATGTCCCCCAACTATTCCTCTCCTGTTATGTCTCCATAAGGATGGCATGCATAAAAGCCCCATCCTAAGCTCATCCTGGTCACATGCCAATCAGTTTCTCTCTCATCTCTTCCACCTCCGTCCCACTCTCCTTCTCTGACTTTTCATGCTCTGTGTCCCAGTTCTAGCTGGCCCCAAGGCCCATGTAATCTGGAAGCAAGCAGCACGTAATGTCCCAGAAAGTGTAATAAGACCTGGAATGACTGCCCTACTTTTAACACTAGCCCGAAAGGCTATTAATTAGCCCAAAAGGACATGATTTGCCCTACGTTGTCGCTCCTCCAATTTCAGACAGACAAATACGGTACAATGTGGAGGGAAACATAGCTCAAAGGATGAACATGCAGTTTGAGAAAGTTCCAATTTCAAGTATTTCCAGGCACTTGCTTAAGACAATGGAGAAGTGTGGCAATTGGAAAAAGAAAATTCAGGACTAAATGGGCAGTTTTGATATCTGATAAAGTATTGCCCAAGAGAGAGTTCTTTGTTTGATAACATACACCAGATCATGCCTTCTTCACCATGAGCTCAGAGACTCATAGATTAGCTTTTTCTGAGACACCAGAAATTGCCAGAATTAAATATAACACATCAAGAAAGAACAAAGATAATAATAAAGAAAACTGAGAGTCAAAGAAAAAAGAAGGCAAGTAGACAAAGACAGATGATTCAACAGTGCAAGCAAGCACAGCGTTTCCTATACTTTACACACTGTTGCCAGTAGCTTTAATACTATAAGTGCTTTGGAGTATTAGTAATAGTGATGACACATGATATCAGTGCAAGAATAGTAAACAATGTGTTTTAAGCCCATGTCACACTGCCCAACGGATGCAAAAAGGACACAACGGACGAGCAAAATGTTCCATCCATTGTTATCCGCTCTCAAAAGGGGCAAAAATTTGCATAACCAGAGCGGATAACACGGACGAGGGGAGGACGCAGGGTGGATGGAAAGCGGATGCGGAACGGAAGCCTAGCGGATGGAAGCGGATGGCACATCCGCAGGGCTTCTGGGGGGCCTCAGCAAAGCGGACGCGGAACGGATACAGCGGATGCACAGCGGAAGCCTAGCGGATGCCAAGCGTTAATTGCACATGCGGGGAGGATGCACTGCGTCAGCCCCATGGATATAACGGAAGCAGCTCAGAAGCAGGTCACCATTCAGAGGAAAGACTTGCTTCCAGACACATCGACTGCCTTGCCTGTCCTGCCTGCATGTCTGCCTGCAAGCCTTGCTGCCAGCCGGCCTGAAAACCTTGCTGCCAGCCGGTCTGCCTGCCAGCCTTGCTGCCTGCCTTCCTGCCAGCCTTGGTTCATGTCTGCCTGCCAGCCTTCCTGCAAGCCTTGGTGCCTGCCTCCCTGCCAGCCTTGGTGCCTGCCTTGGTGTCAGCCTTCCTGCCAGCCTTGGTGCCTGCCTTCCTGCCAGCCTTGGTGCCTGCCTTCCTGCCAGCCTTGCTGTCTGCCTGCCTGCCAGCCTTGGTGCCTGCCTGCCTGCCAGCCTTCCTGCCAGCCTTGGTGCCAGCCTCCCTGCCAGCCTTGGTTCCTGCCAGCCTCCCTGCCAGCCAGCAACCCCACAACCATGCGGAAGCACAGCAAGCCTCAGCCATCTGCTGCCAGCCCTTGCAAGAGGGACAGGGCTACCATCCCGCCCCCTGGCCCTCACTCTGGTTCTGCTGGGGCTTCTGCAGCACGGGCTCGCTCTTCTGGGGCTGGAGCTTCTGCTGCTTCTGCTTCTGGAGGAGCTGATGAAAAGCACTCCAGCACCAGCCACCTCCACAGCACCTGGACCCTTCACCCCTGAGACTGATCGACTAAGAGGAGTGCCAGAGACTCATTTTTGTTTTATAGCTTGTTGTTAATAAAATCTATTTTTGATTCAGACACTTGCTTCATTTCTTTTTTTTAATAAAGTCTTGCTGGAAACTTTTAGAAATGGTTTAAGCCTTTGCATGCTTATGGGATGGGTTAAGATAGCTGTGGGATGGGTTAGGATACCTGTGGGATGGGTAATAGCTGTGGGATGGGTTAGGATAGCAGTGGGATAGATAAACCTCCAGTGCAAGCATAGTGGGACTGTATGGTCCACCCTCCCAGGTGCCACACCTATGGCCCTTTATTATCAATAATAATGTAATAATTATCCACACGTTAACATAAACACAACTCTTTATTAAACGCCCTGTTCATTGTAGGCCAACCAAACATACATGGCCAAATCTCATCCGTGTGATGAGACAGGCTGAAAGAAGCACTCATTAAGCATCTATCATCCTGTCTTGCCACTCCACTGCTCCAGCTGGGGAATTGCACCAGTGTCTCAGGAGGTTGCGCTGCTTCTTCGCTTCATGTGAGGCTCTGTTGGGGCCTTGCACATCCTCAGTGTCTATCAGGTTTTGCCCTTGCCTCCATTCCCCAGGCTCCATGTCCCCATTGCCTTGTTGGAGGTCCACAAGCCTGTTCTGCAAGATTGGGTAGCGGGTGCGCATGAGATTGTGCAGGACGCAGCAAGCTTCCATGATCCTCCTCACGGTCTCTGGGCAATGCTGCATGGTGGTGACAAGTACCTGGAACCTGTTGGCCAAGATGCCAAAGGCATTCCCCACCACCCGCCTTGCCCTGGACAGCCTGTAGTTGAAGATCCTCTCTTCACGGGTGAGGAGTCTGGAAGTGTAGGGCTTCATGAGGTAAGTTGTGAGGGAGAAGGCGTCATCCCCCACGATGAAGTAGGGCACATCTTGCTTGTCGTTGGGCAGGGGTTCTGGATCTGGGAAGCCCACGATGAGGTTGCGTTCCAGCTCCTCCTTGAGGTAACTGGCATTGTATACCTGGGCATCTGAAGATGAGCCGTTGCCTGAAGCATCGATGTACATGAACTTGTAGTCAGCATCGACCATGGTGAAGAGGATGATGCTGAAGAAGCCCTTGGAGTTGAAATAAGTGGACCCCGACTTGGCTGGTGCTTTGCAGGCCACGTGCTTGCCATCTATGGCTCCAACGGTGTGTGGGAAGTTCCACTTCTGATACCACTGCTCTGCAACTTTCTTCCATCCTTCTTCAGTGGAGGGGTACTGGAGGAGCTCCTCCTTGTATTCTTCGATGATGGCCTGCACCACTTCTCTGACCAGAATGCTGATGGTGTTGGATGGCACCGTCCAGTCGTACTGCATGCTCCTGTAGATGGTCCCTGAGGCCAGGTGGCGCAGAGTGAGTGCCACTTTGAGCCCAGGTTCCAGGCTGGGCCGGAAGCTGGTATTTACCTGGGTCAACCTGGGTGTCAGCCGCTGCACAACTTCGTCAAACATGGCTGGAGGCATCCTCATGAAGTTCTGGAATACCCGAGTGTCTTCGTTCCTGAGCTCCACCATCAGCTTGTTGTACAGTCCGTACTCTGCTCTTCTGGCGAACCATCTTCGGACCCAGACTCTTTTTGGCTGTCTCTTTTTCTTCTCGCAGTAGAGTTCACAGAGCCTGCAGATGGCTTCACACTGTTGCAGAACGATGGTGGCTGCCGAAAGGACTTTGTTACAATCCACGGTGGACATGACTGGATGCTGTGGAAGAGGAAGAGCCAGATGAAGGCTGCAGAGGTCTGCACCGCTGGGCTGCTGTTCTGAAAGTGAGATGCAGATGAGTTGCTCCCCCTTTTTATAGGAAATATAGGTTTTCCGCTAGGCATCCTCTAAGCATCCTCTAGACATCCTTAATATCCGAGATAGGTCCCCTCTGCGAACGTTTTTTCCATTTTAAACGCTTTGTTTCCGTGCTGCATCCGCTAGGCATCCGTTCTGCATCCGTTCTGCGTCCGTTCCGCTTCCTCCCTACGTCTGGGCGGATGGAGTTGCGCGGATGCCTAGCGGATATAGCAGATGCGTAGCGGATGCAGAACGGACGAACTGGATACATTTCCCGCGCAAAAGTTTTGGGCAGCCCAAAACTTTCGGAGCGGATGAAACGTCAATAAACGGATGCTGGACGGATAGAGAGGAAGCAAAACGGAGGCAGTAAGTACATCGCGTTTTCCAACGGATGGCAAGCTTTTTTGTCCGTTTTACATCCTCTTTGCATCCGTTGGTTCAGTGTGTCATGGGCTTTAATAGCATCTAGGTCAGTGTTTCTCAACATCAGACATTTTTAAATGTGTGGACTTCAACACCCAGAATTCCCCAACCAGCACTAGATGGAGAATTCTCATAATTGGAAGTGCACATATTTTAACATGGCTGAAATTGAGAAATTTTGATGTGGAGAAAGCCTCAAGTTTGTTCCATTATCAGTAGATATGGAACAAAAAGGCACACAAGAATGTCAAACTCTCTTGGAAAGAAGTTGAGCGATTATCAAGCTCAAGGTTAAGGCCCTGTCCCACTGGCTGATGGACGCAAAACGTATGCATGAAGGACACAGCGGATGAGCAAAATTTTGGGGGTGGCTCCATCCATTGTCATCCGCTCCAAAAAATGGCGAAAATTTGCATAAACAGAACGGAAAAGAACGGACATGGGTAGGATGTAGCGGAGATGTTAAACGGATGTTCATAGGAAGTCTAGCGGATGTATATCGGATGCAAACCGTTCACTGCGCATCCTTTCTATTTCCGTGCTACTAACATTGTGTAGATGTTCCATGTACCTTTTGTTTCCTCCCTCTTTCCGTTTTCAGCTGCAACGGATGTGAGTTGTGAGGATGCCCAGAGGATGCAGAGAGGATACAGTGGACGTTTAACAGATGATAAATGGACATAGAACGTTTGTTGCTCAGATGTCACAGATTTACATTGTACACAGCGGAAAGTTCATCCGTTCACAAAGTTTTGTGCAGCTCAAAACTTCTTGGGTGGATGAAATCTTAGTGGACGGATGCTTGAGGGATAGAGCATATGAAACACATATGTAGTGAGTACACAAAGGATGTTTTCCAACGGATGGCAAGCTTTTTTTAAAGTTTTACATCCTCTTTGCATCCGTTGGTGCAGTGGGACATGGGCTTAAGGAACTGTACTGTTTGTTGTTTTTCCACTGAAGAAAAGGTAAAATGTATCCATGGCTTCCACATTCATATAAATTGAATGAATGTATAAATAAATATATTTTTAGAAGACATTTTACATTTTTTAAAAAAAATATTTCACTGAACAAGGGCCATATTGCAGAAGATACTTTTTGGCAGAAACTGTCATTTTAGCTGTGAATTGTCACAGTATGATAGTATAGAAAGATCCAAGCAAAGAAACGAATAGCTATCATATCACACAAAAAGCAACAACAAAAAAGAAGACTTAAAGTACTTCTCTCTCTGCATGCAGTAACCATAGTAAGCTTTAGCACGTGATGAAAGCCAAATACACACACACACACACACACACACACACACACACACACACAGGGGGGGGAGGGAGGGAGGGAGGGAGGGAAGGAGAGGGAGAGTGCTTTGTGTATTTAAAAGAGCCATGCCTTATTAAGGGAGAATGTTTAGTTAGATTTTACCCAATCTAATATGTTCCAGGTATCTGACTCTCAACTCCCATTAACCTAATCCAGGAATGTCAAACTCAAGGCCTGTGGACCGGAGCACGGGTTGTTTAGATCTGGTCCACAGAGCCACCCTGGAAAATAGCAAAGGACTGCCCTGCTTTGCCTCTGCCAGTGAAAACAGAGATCAGGAGGGGTGCATGCAGCCCTCCCAGGCTTCATTTTCACTGGCAGACTGCTGCAGAAGGATCCCCCTGCCCTGGCCACCAGATGCCCCCTGACATGAATGACGTCAAGCTGGCCACACACATCCTGGCCACACACTCCCCGACCATTACTATCCGCCCCCCCAGATCAAAAATGATGTGGCCCTCAATGACATTGAGTTTGACACCCCTGACCTAGTCAGTTTGTACTGGTCACCTGTTAAGGGATAAATAGGAAGAAAAACAGAAACCCCCAAATGAATTCACAAACTATACCCTTATGAGATTTATTTCTGGTTTAGTTGTAAGAGTTGTCAAATTGCATGGAGCTAATACATTTATAAAATTATTTTAATTTTGCCAGTATACCTTTGCAAGCCACGTTTTTTTAACAAAACACTTTTTTACTAGGAAATATTTTTGTGCACTTTTTTACTGTTTTACTGGAATTGTGTTCTTTGATCTGCAAAGCACCTGCAAAAAAAAAATGTTGGAAGAAGATGTTTTCTTACTCTTTTCCTTTTTGTATACCTCTTATTTTATGAACTGCATCACAAAATCTCAGAAGTGCAATCAGTGAATGAGAAGTGCAATTACTGATAAAAAACTGCACTCCTCTTTGCATATTTATTTGGGAACAGCTAATTTAGTAAGTTCCTGCCAAAATGCAATCTGAATCAAATTCTGTTTCATGTTTGAGGTTAGTAATAGACAGGTACTAAAATATTAAAGAGAAATAAGTTTGTCATTTTCCTTATGGAAAGTTCCACTGCCTTATAGAATAGTGCACTTTTTAAAAAAATGCCGAACAATGAGTGATTTAAGCAATATTTTCAGAAGGTGCAAAGAATTTCACCTCCCTCAACTATATTTTGAGGGATGTCCATTGACATGACAAGTTACTTTATTCCCACGAGTTATCTTACTCCTGAGCTCTCTTACATCAGTTAATTTAGCCCCTCCTATGGCATACAATCCTCACATGTGGAGAAATGTTGTAAACCAGGGTTTACATGTGAATGGAAAATACTCATGACTCAACATGCAAAGCTAAGCAATGGTCCAATCCACAGCCACTATTAGTACCCTATGGAAGCCATTAATGTGATGAAGAACTATAGGCTTATGTGAGAACTTAATAGATTTACATGAGCTGCTCTTATAAAAAGTGTTTACTTGAGCAAAACCATTTATCTATCATTAAAGCTTTGCTTTTTAACAGGGACTCTTTTTTTTTTAAATGAACAGACTTCAAAGTCTGAAATATTTTGAAAGCACCTAATATTAGTACATTATTTTAGGTATAAGGTGTTTTGTGAATATAATAATTGGGCTTTAATTAACATGGCATTACAATTTAGCATAGTGCACGAATCTGGTCTCTCAGTGTGTAGAAATTTACAAGATTTCTTGACCTAATCTATAATTCCATTATCATAAGCAAAATAATTATCATAAGCAAAAATCCTTAGGCTAAAACAAAACATTGATTTCTATGAATATTTATTTCCTTTTTTCTTTATCTAGGTCGTTTGCAGGATTTATTGAAGCAAATCAAAAGCTGGGCACTAGAGGAGAGATTTCCTTCATGTCCTTAAATCATGATTTGTTGTTTAAGGGAGATAAAATGTCTGATTTCCAAAACAGCATGTCTTCTTAAAAAACAATATTTTCTCAGGTTTTTTTAAAAAAAGGCTAGGATGGTGATATTGGATGATGTATTGGATCTTGCAGCAAAGTTTTTGTTTGTGAGTGTGACTTAATTTTACGAGGTGACTCTCTTCCTAATCAAAGTTTAGAGCATTAGAGCTCTATCAGAAATATGGTGTGACTTTCAGTGGCAGGCATGTTGTGAAACTAATAGATGCAGATTCTGCTTGGCTAAATTTAGTGCCATTTCTTGAAACTTTCCTTGAGAGGGTAACATTAATTCCCAAGGCTAATAGGAATTTGGATATTGGCAGGAACTGCCGACACAAAACACATACACAAAATAATGGATCTATGTATTGTGATAAAGTGTGCTTTCTTTAACCATGATTTATTAAATAAATAAAAGCAGAGGTCATAGAACATACTTACCTATTCCAAAGTTACCATATTTGACCTTTCTAAACAGAAAATGTCCTAGAAAGGTGATTGCTTCATTAAATGTTCAGGGTTGAGGGGAAGGGGATTTATTTTGCATTTATATCCTACATTTTTTCCTGAGAGAAAAAAGAAGCCAACACAGACATGCAATTTTCACAAAAATCACATGAGATAGATTGGGCTGAGTGAATATATTACCCAGGAAAAGTCCATGATAAAGAGAGTAGATAGGCAGTGAAGGGTACAGGGTTTGGGTAAGAGCGATGCCTGTATACAGACAGGGGAAGGGGATGGACTGAAGCTGATACTGAAGATAAGAAAAACAAAAGGGAACACAGAGATGGGGAACAAGGTAATAGAGAGTAGTCATGTGGGAGAAGAGGATGAATAGCCAAGTAGGAAAGGAAAGAATAGCCAAGTACAGGAGGAAAGAGTGTTAGGATGAACACAGAAACAGGCACAAAAATGCTTAATTTGCTCCATCCTTTTTCAGAAACAAGCGAGCAAATCTAGCCATTTTACTGCCTTTTGGAGTCTCAACAGGGCTGACATTCAAAGTCTTAAGAACAGACTTATCTAGGCAATAGTGAATATATGAAAACTTGCTAAATCAAACAAATTATAGCACATTATAATATGTGAAGAGAACAAGAAGATGGTATTGCTGTTGGGACAGGCGGGTAGAAAGATGCATATATTCAATAGTGGGTCACTGAACCTGGATATAAATGTTGCTTCTTACTCTTTTACCCTTTCCTTTACCCAGTAAGGAACCTAAAGTTTCCGAATTTATTCGGAATTTATTCGGTAATTATGAAATTACCCTTTTACCCTTTACCTTACCCAGCAAGGAACCCTTTTGGTTCCTTACTGGGTAAGGTAAAAGGTAAAAGGGTAATTTTGTAATTACCGAATAAATTCCGAATAAATTTTGGTTAAGGAACCCTTTTGGTTCCTTACTGAAATTTGAAATAATCCCTTGAAAATTATAAATTATGCTTAAATCTGGAAATCAGGCCAGGATAGCATAACAAGTGATACATATGACCACCCTATTCTTCTTTTTGTCTAGGGTGTTCTACTAAGACAAAGTTTTCCATGTTTTCTAAACCGAAAAACAATGGCTATCAGCTTAAAATATGTTATGATCCTAAACTATAGAGTTTCAAATTGTTTATAGATATTGTCTAGCCTCCAACTGATTAATCAGACTAACACTATTCTTGAATAAACAAGATGGTCCTATTTCCTCCATAGAATTGCCTCCCTCCCATGTATATCACAGATGGTTCATTAAAACTGATCTGATGATGAGTGAAGCAAGAGCTGGGTAGAATCTGAAGTTTTCTCTCTCTGTGCCAATTTAGCTCCCTTTTCTTACTCTTTTTCTCTCTTCTTCTCTCATTGCTTCCCTACCAGCCCCATCATAGAAAAACTCAAAGAAATAGGGAAAGATTGGAAGATGTGGAGAGGCATGACCCATAGAATCACAAGTCAGACTCCATTGAGCAGATAAGATCATCACCATGGTTCTCTCTGGCTGTGGTACACCTACCCATGATTAAATGAATAATAGTTTAGCCAACCAATTAAATTACCTGCGTTTGCTATGAACAGCATCAAAAGCAGGTTCCTATACGATGGTAAATGCAATGCTGAGATTCAAGCAAGGCCTCTTTTGCATGCCTGTCAGTTTCCATCTTGCAGTTTGACAACTCCGTTGATTAATTGTTCTCACTGTCAGAAAACTTTTTCCTTAGTTCTAGGTTAGATACTTTTTTAATGATCATCCACCTGTTACTTCTTGTCCTGCCTTCTGGTGGTTTGGAGAATAGGTTAACCTTCTCTTTTCTGTGACAGCCCCTCAAATACTGGAAGACAATTATTGTATCTCCCTATTCCTTCTCTTTGTTAGATTAGACTGTACTCCCTTTCTCAGCATGGTTTCAAGGTTGAAACATCCCGTTTCTCTTTCATAGTTTCATGTCTCTACTCTAGACTAGGACTTCCATACCAGGGTGGGGGAAATCCAGCCAATCATTAAAAAGTAACCTAGTGTTTTAGGTAGTGTCATTTAGCAGCCATCTGAATGTTTGCAGCTGAGATTTCAGCATCTTCAATTATGGTTATTTAGTTATCTGCTCTCTGAGCACCAGAGGGCCCCAAGGACAAAGAAATTGAGGCAACTTGGGATTTATGCTTTTGTTCAAGGAAAGGTAACTGCTGTCTATTTATTTTATTACTTTTATAAACTCTGACATTGTTTGCGAGGAACTGGATCTCATGAGGCAATCCCTTAAGAAAACGCTCAGTACAGGAGCTAAATTCTAAATGTGATAATCCTGCAGAAATTTACAATTTTTATTTTTCCATTCTGAGGGAGTCAGGAGATGCTAAAATAGAAACCGAACAGAAAATAAGACAAAGATCAAATTATGGGCAGCAAGCAAGACATCAGTTCCAAAAATCAAATTGGAAAACGAATTTGGGGGATCCTCTCATATATATTTTGAAGCAAGCATGGCTGCAAGAGGAAGGACAGAAAGGGAAAAATCCATTCAATAATTACTCATTTTTTTCTCAAAATATAGAAACTTGACATATACTTGCACCAAACAACCATTGTACAGAAAAAGCAGATACTAAAATAAAATTCATCAATAAGGCATATTTGGGGGGGGGGGGGGTGTTTAGAAAAAAAATAAGCGTCAATACTCAGATACATAAAACTATTTTTATTGATCAATTGCTATAGTATAACTTTCTTTTTCCTTTGTTATACAGTTTTATGAATATTTAGAAAAAAGCAGGAAGAATACTGTTGTGAAGGTTATGAGACTAATAATCACCCATGGAGATTGAATTCAAGTTTACATTATCTAAACTACCTGATTTTGGCTTTGCATAATACATGAACCCTGACAATGTGTATTGTTTAAACTGAACATATGGTTTATTCAGCAAACCACTTTTAAAACAAATTTTAATTTTACAATGTTGCTGTAGCTGGATGCTGCAGCTGCCATGAGATCAGGTGGCTTTACATTTTATTCTACATCATAATGTGCTTTGTTAGGTTCTGATATAATCTGAACTCAGTTATGCAATAACTAATCCATGACTTCGGATGCTGTGTGAATACAAACTGTCATTGTTTTACTGGATTATTTCAGACAAAAGTTTCCAATCTTCATAAATTATTCTCCCCTTCTATCATATATATTGTTATTCCAGGCTGCCTATAATTTTAGATAGATCCAGATGCTTAGTGCTTAATTTGGTTATGAATTATCCCACTTTCTGAGTGTCTCAGATTTTAAGCCAGGGAAAAAAAACCAGCCAAAATTAACACGTACTTATTTAGCCTCTTATGGATATATAGCCAATATATCATTTTAAGCATTTAATGTGAAAGAAATAGTGGGAATAAATGTTTAGAAGATAAAAGTACATTAAATGGTATTTGGTATTAAAAGCCTTAACAGTAGGCACAATTGCTTATCTGGGCAGCATCTGAAAGACACATCTTCTGCACGAGGAAAAACAATTGTTTACAGGCACTAAAGTGAGGAAACTTCTACAGTTATATGACATTAACCTCCTTTGTTAACTATCAGGGAATTGCAGAATCCTCATGGACTTCCATATCAATTCCCAGGTATTTCAATCAATAAAGAAAGAACATTTAAGTTTGGTGAGACACCACAGATTGTCCCTTTAAGTCAGCAATGGCATCATTCTGAAAACTTGAGATGACTAGAAATGATTCAGGCTAACCACTGATGTCCCCCCCCCCCCCCCATTGTGGTTCCAGAAGAGCTGTATGTCTGAGGGTGAGGGGGGAGTAAGACAGTAGGCCCTATGAATCTATATGTACAAGTGGATCTTCCAAATACAGCAAGTTAGGCTGGTTTGGATGCAGGTGGCTAGATGGAGAAATGAAGATGCTGGGGTTAGGATGAAGGAGGCAGGTGAGAGCAAGGAAAGGGGGTTGAAAAACAGCAGTCAGGAAGTTGTTCTCTCTTATTTACTGTGTGCTGGTTAAGCGAGATAGATTGAAAGACAGTGTAGGTAGGTGTTAGGTGTCTGATCTTGACAGACAAAGAAGTGAGTCAATTGAGGTGACTGTAACATTTATATTACTGGGGAGGCGGCATTCAAAACGTTTAAACCAAGTTGATTAAGCACCTAGAAACATGCATTTGCACAGCATATGAAATTTGGTTAAATTTTTAACCGTGACTACTTCGTTGAGGTTTAACATGTTTTTTTAATCCACTCTATTTTGCCCATGTTTCATTGGCATGCATATTAACACTTGATCAAGTTACATAAGCTTTGGATTTTTCAAAATATAAAATGGTAGCACAGATTATCTTTAAAGAATTTCATTTTTTCTGTCTTTAAGGTTATATTTCTGTTGTATTATTGTAGTCTTCCACTTACGACCACAACTGGGATCAGAATTTCTGTTGCTAAGCAAGGCAGTTATTAAGTGAATCACACCTGATTTTATCCTCTTTTTTGTCATGGTTGTTAAGTGAATCACTACAGTTGTTAAATCAATTAAGTTTCCCCCATGGACTTTGCTTGTCGGAAGCTGGCTGGGAAGATTACAAATTTTAATAATGTGACCATGGAGATGCTGTGGCAATTCTAAGTACAAGGGCTGGTAATGAGTCTTTTTCAGCAGTCACTAAACGAATGGTTGTAAGTTGAGAACTACCTGTATCTAGAGAAATTGCCTGGAATCTTGGGGATGAGGTAAGTTTTGAGTTTTTATTAAATAAATACATTTCATAAATGTTATATCCACAGCCAGTATACACTTGAGAGATAAGATCGTGAAAGAGGGATCAAAGCTATGGATTTGTTTTGGTTTTTGGATTTTTGGTCAAGTTATTTGTCTTTTATTTTTATCATTTTTTTGTGTGTGTGAAATGGGCTTGCCTTTTAGAATGCAGTATTGCAGGCTAATCCTGCTGACTGCCAGATGCTGGAAAATTGGCAGTCCGATTTTCACCAAGGCTCAAAATTGACTCGGCCTTCCATCCTTTCAAGGTGGGTAAAATGCAGTGGTGTGATTCAAATTTTTTTACTATCGGTTCTATGGGCATGGCTTGGTGGGCGTGACAGGGGAAGGATACTACAAAATCCCCATTCCCTCCCCACCCCACTAACCTGCTTTCCAGCTCGGTTCTCCTGTGCAGGGCAACAAAAGAAGACCCAGTCAATCAGCTGGGACTTGGGAGGCAGAGAATAGATGGGGGCTGAGCCAATCAGAGGTGGTATTTGCCGGTTCTCTGAACTACTCAAAATTTCTGCTACAGGTTCTCTAGAACCGGTCAGAACCTGGTAAAATGAGGACACAGATTGTTGAGGGGGCAATATGCTGACTCTGTAAACTGCATAGAGAGGGCTGTAAAAGCACTGTGAAGCAGTATATAAGTCTCAATGCCATTGCTATAGCCCTGTAGGATTTCGGTTACTGAAGAATGGTATTTCAGTGGTAGTAATTTTGTTATAGCAATAATATAGTTATTGTAATATAAAAGATGGCCGTATATTGACTCAAAAAGTAGATATTCTTGATCTAAAATGATACTGCTTAGTCCAATCTTAGCTTGTCTCAAGAGCTTCTATATCTGGGCTGTAAAACTCTGGAGAAACACTAGATAACATCAAAGAGTGTTTTCCATATCCCTTGGTGGTCATCTATTGGTCATCCAGAGGTTTGCAGGCCAGAGGTGGTAGTACCCATCCTAAAACTAAATGATGCAGTCCCCACAGCAGAATGCCATATCCAGAAGCCTCAGTCGTGTGCTGTGGACTTTCTTGCTTTCTAGAATATAAGAAAACTGAGTAAACAATCTCATGCCAACTCTTGAAGCTATTCAAACATTGCATTAGCTCTGTATTGTTCACTCAGAAAATTAAAACGTTGCTTTCAAAGCAGGTGATGCCAACAATGGACATGTATTGGCTTTCCTGACATAATTTTGCTCTGTTTGCATTATGTGTTCCAAATCAGACATCAAACGTTCCCCACCACCCATCTGGATTTGTAATAGAATGATTAAATAGTTGGCAAAAAGAAGGTTGGACAGGCAAGTGTTTGTAAAGATATGTGTGGAAACTGCAAAGAAAAAAAAAAGCAATCCCAATGCAGTATATGTGAATGCTCTGCTGAAGAGTGGCTGTGTTATTATATGTCATTTACTACTGAGAAGCTTTTAGACTACACCAGAAATAGATATACCGACCCTGTGAAGTAGACCAATAATGTTATTGTAATTGTCTTTCTGGGAGACGCAGTGTTTGAGTAGAAACACAGTGGTTGGCTTCCAAAAGCATGCTTAATCAGATGAAGGGAAGAACTACCAGCTCTGTTCACAGAAAATCGTTTTTCAAACTGGACAACTTTAAGATGAGTTGACTTCAACTCCCAGAATTCTTAAATCTGTCTAAAGTTTAAAGTTGTCTAGACTGAAAAACACTGACTGCTATTTTAAACTGGATTTGTTGGTTATGGCTTAGTACAGGTATGCTAAGTGCGTATCATAACGTATTGGGATGCTTTTTGCCTTTGCGGAGCTGGAGTGGGTATGGCCTATGTGGACCATACCTGGCCCACAGGCTGCCAGTTTGACAGATCTGGCTTAGTATGTTGGGTAAACCTACCCCTTTTAATTTCAGGTAAGCCTCAACTCACAATAGTTCATTTAATGACCGTTCAAAGTTACACTGCACTAAAAAAGGAAGTTATGACTATTTTTCACTTATGACCTTTGCAGAATTGCCATGGTCATGTGATTTTCATTTGGATGCTTGACAACTGGTTCATATTTATGACAGTTGCAGTGTCATCTTTTGCGATCTTCTGACAAGCAAATTCAATGGGAAAGCCAAGTTCACTTAAGAAACGTGTTACTAATTTAACAGTTGAAGTATTCACTTAATAGTGGCAAGTCTTAAAATGAGACAAAACTCACTTAACAAATTTCTCACATAGCAACATAAATTCTAGGCTCATTTGTGGTCATAAGTCAAGGACTATCTGTACCTGTAATTCAGTAACCAGATTATACATATTCTGTGCTGCACTGAGTTATTTTTACCTTCCACATTCTATTTGTCAATACACATTCCCCGTCTCTTATCTGAACAAAGCCAAGCAGGATTTGTCAAGTTCACTGACCATACCATGTTCTCACGTTAACTTTTTGGGGAATTAGATGATACTTTACATTTTGCTGAAATCTGCAGTCAATGGAGAGAGGATATAAAATGCTTTGGGCTATATTACACATAGGCTGAGTTTGTTCTCTCCTACATTATTCTAACTTTGTTTTAGGACACCTTTTAAAATATTTTGTGTATTTCTCAAAAATTGTCCCTTCTCGTTATTTCAAGAGCAAAGGTATATCATGAATGTCTTTGCTGCTTCATGCTTATTCCAAGCATCTCAGTTTAAGAAAAAAAAAAAACCACAGAGACGTTTAGATTAACGATTTCCCATAATTCTTATATCCTGATAACTCCTATATCCTGATTAGGTCAAATTCATGGTGAAGTTCTTTGTGGCCAATATAATCACGGAAATAGTTGCCAGTTGATGTAATCTTAAACAAATTAGGTTTATCTCAGGAGGCCTCAGAAAGATAATCAAATCCACAGCTAGTGGCTACTGTTTGAGATGGTATTGTAATTAGGTTTAATATGAAGGCAAACAAACCATAGTTCATTTAGTTTGGATGTATAGTTTGCTCAAAAAAACGTAAGGGTAAGATGAGAAGTGTTCCAATCTGTAATGTATTCATAGCTTCTAAAATCAGTTCTAAGTAGTCCTCAGGTTATGACCAGTGACTGTTCAAAGGTACGAAAACGCTTAATGAGGGAGACTTATGACTGGTCATAGACGTTGTAGCCATCATAGAATCCCCACAGTCACAAGATCATAGTTCGGCTACTTGGCAACCAGCTCTCAAATACAACAGTTGCAGTGTCCTGCAGTTCCAATCACTGTTTGCCATCTTTCCTGCTGACTCTCCACAAGCAAAGTCAATGAGGAAGCCAGCAGGAAGTCGCTAGTTGTTCCTTCTGCTGCTGTTTTTTCGCCCACCCATGCCTGCTCGCAGCATCTGCCTGGACTCTAGCATGTGCCAGCCTGCCAGATACTTCTACTCACCTAGTGTAGTTCCCCATCTGCAACATTCATCTACACTCCTGCCTGCGATACCTCCAACACCTGTCTTCCTGTTGCTCTCATGGGCCAGTCTGCTTGCCTGCTACTGCTGCTTCCCCTCACGTCATAGTCATGCAAGGTCCTTCCTTAATGACCCAGACAGTCCTGGGATTGCAACAACAACCAGGACTGCCATCTCTAAATAATGCAATCACACAATGTTAAGCTTTATAACCACAATGTTTAGCAACAGAAATTCTAGCCCCAATTTCCATCATATCCCGAAGGTGACGTATTATCCCATGACTTGGTTAAAATCACACGTATTTTAAACAGAAACACCTCGGTTCTTTTGCTCAGCTGTGATACACTTTCTGAATATCTCTCAGACAGGGATAATATCCCCAAATTTAGTTTTAATGAAAACACCACCCTCAATATGCTTAGTTGGCAGAAGTGGTACTTCCAAGAAATCTGGAGGACCCATGGTACAATCAGTCAGTAAGTACATGGTAAGCCCCTCATCCAAATGAAGCTTAATAATAAACATATTCCAATAATGAGCAAACACAAATTGGATGCTTGAGGAGCAAAATCTGTTCCTTAGTCAATGGTAAGATCTGGAGATCTACCATCAACCATGATTGAAATTTGAAATGGTGAAAGAGTTAAACCTAACTATTTTTTTGAAAGATTCATATTTAATGAGGCTAGAATGGCTAGGTAGGTGGTACACGACACAGAAAAGTATTGACATAATAAAGCTTTACATCTGGCAATAACTAAACTCAAGTCATCTTCCTCCCTTCATACATTTGTACTTAAAGTTAAGGCATGTGCATCATATGCAACACTCCTCCTACAAGGCACAATCTACCGCAGGGGAGGTTTCTTAAGAAAGTGCAATATTGTTGAAATGGCTGGAAGAAGCTGAGTTCTCATTCTCTGCAAACAGATTGATACAGAACATTCAGATTAGAATCTGGACAATAGTCTGATTTTGGACAACCACTGGTTTCCTTGGATAACTGCTGAATCCCATCCTCTCAGCAGTATATGGTTGCAGATGCCTGAACAAATGGCGAACAGCCAGTTCTGATATCCATCCAGCAGATGCTAATGTATTTCATTTTTTACTTTTTATAATATGCTAAAAAAAATCAGTCTCCCAATTAGAATCATCCTCACCATGGATGAAACTGGGAAGCCTTCCTTCCCACTCACTTCCCGGTACTACAACTTGGGCTATAAAAATCCATTCCCTGTACTACCTAGTCCACAAAAATCCATACCATTGCTAGATGGCAGGAAAAGGTTGAGTTAACTGTAATTCTTTATTGCATCTAGTGGCTTTTTTATTTTTGCAGGCCAGCTCTACTAGCCTTACATACTGGGTGATAGGAAGGCAGAGAAATGCAAAATATAAAATAGACAGAAAAATGGATTTCCTAGAGGAGCTGTGGACTTTTTTTGTCCTGCCAGAGCTAACAAAGCTAACACCTCCCATTTCTCAATGATTTTATAAATTTCTTCAAAGTAGGTTTCTTTTTCCCATGTTTATTGAATGAAGCTCAATAGGCTAGAATTTCATAGCACACTGAGTCATAAGTTATGATTTAGGAACCATAATGACTAAGCCGAAATTAAACAGATCATATTATGGGCTAGCATATTATTTTCATCAGGCCACCCTCAAGAATAGAGGGTTTGTTTTTTTCCACATGTGTTATTTACTCATTCTGCAAACTTTCTCACAATGATAGTGAAAATCAAGATTAGGGTATTAAACTAGTAAAACAAGAAGACCATGTACTGAGTAATGTTGAGTCAGTCATTGTCTTTTAGGATTACAGTGATGGGAGGAACTTTGATAGATATAGGTAAAATATAGACATGAAGTAAGTAGCAGCCATGTTCTTTGTAAACTATTCATATATTCAATTTATAGATTTCTATTTCAAAGGGTGTAGCCTTCAAGTTGTTAATGCACCAGGTTTTTTTCTTAGAGATTGCTCACTCCCCTCTCACAGAATGATTGGAAAGATGATCAGAAAGATGTAAATAGTCTTTGACTTACAACAGTTCATTTAGCAATCATTCAAAGTTACAACAGCACAGAAAATAGTGTAAATAACGGTTGCATTGTCCAGGAGTCATGTGATCACCTTCAGTGACCTTCTGATGAGCAAAGTCAATGGGGAAGCCACATTCATTGAACAACCATGTCACTCACTTAACAAATGCAGTGATTCATTTAACAGCAGTGGCAAGAAAGGTCATCAAATGGGGCAAAGTTCACTTAACCATTATCTCACTTAGCAACAGAAATGTTGGACTTCTTGTGATCATAAGTCAAAGACTATCTGTATTTTGATCATTTGTGGTCATAAACCAAGGAATAGCTATAATTAATCTCTGTTCTATTTGATAGACTGCCATAGACAGTTCTGTATTTGAGGAGCTACCAATCTGATACCCATTTAAAAAGAGAAGCACATGACAAGGTTTAGGACCAAACTATCTTTGGTTTGAGTTAGTGAACAGATGGGTTTGCTGATGAATAATAAGAGTGAGATGTCTGTATTTTTATTTACACAGAGACTTACTTCTCAATTTGTTTTTGGGTAGCTTCCTTTTCAGCAAGTGTGGCCATGTATATTTTGAACACGTACACATTCACATAAATGAAATTTAGGTATTCTTATATAACTCTACATTCTTCATGGAATTCTTTGTTTTTTTCTTAATTTCAAATAAAAATGTATGTGCAACACAAGCCTAGTACAGTAGTATTGTTGCATATGCAGGCAAATGTTAGGGTCTTAGCATGACCAACTACTGAAACACTTTTTTTCAATTTCCCCCAGAGCAGAACTGGGAATTATCTTTTCCTGTTCTGTAAACTCCCTCCCTCAATTATTTAATTCTCTTGCACAGCAAGATTGTGTATTTTTGCTCAGAATCTGCTCAAAATGTGCTCTTACTGAGGAACAGCGAAATCTATCAATTCTTTTTCTAAAATTTGATAAATCTTAATGTTACATTACTTGTAGATTTTTTTTAATTCCCAAAAAACTGTACATACTTTTTTGTGAATTGCTATGTCTGAATTTTTTCAAATAGCTATTCCTGACTATGTTCCTAATACTATTCTCAGATATTTGTATTTGTCCTAAATAGTTAATAGATATTGTACAATAAGAAAACTTTTCCAAAATTCAGAGGAATCTCGAGTTTTGAAGGCAAAATATGATTCATATAATCACATTTTGACATCAAAGGAAAAATCTGTGTTAAAATGCAAATAGAACTAATTTCTCTCTATTTATAGCAGTCACATGAATTTTGGCATGCTGGAAAGAGCAGATGCAAAAGCTCCTTATATTAGTGTATGATTTTTTTTATTCCTGTGTTCATACATTATGCATTTCCCCAAATAGATAGATAGGTGCACACACGCTCCAAACTAATTATTCTTATGCATCTGTTGGTTGCAGTGCACCAATGACCCAAGTGTCTCTGTTCTCATAAATCCCCCATTGCCCCTGAAAGAAATGTGCATACTTAAACAGTTTTTGAACAATTATACCTTTTGATTTTGTATTGGGGCATAAAAATATATTTATGTCATTATTGCATGACATACATTAGACCCAAGTAAGTTTGCATACCAAATGTGACAAGAGAAACAAAAGGAATATGTCGCAGAAATACACTTCACCTGAATATATGTTTTATCTTAAGCGTGCCTGCATATATGCTTTTATACAGCCTCATAGGTTTGCGCTTGGAATTCCCGCATGCACTGAGCTGGGCATGTGCAGCCCTCTCTTCCACCCCACCCCACCCCACTCCACTCCCTCACACACCGCAGTAGCTGTTTTCTCTGCACACCCAAATGAAATACTCTCAGAAGCATGAATCAAAGACTCCGGAGCTAAGAATAGCCAAGCCTATCTGGGTGGGGGAGCGGCAGCGCACGCGCTGTTTGGAGTATAGCCAGCCTGAAAATGGTGAGATAGAGAAAGGATGGCCTTCTTCTACAAAGACTCCATCTACACTGGCACTGGGACATTTGGGAAAGGAGAAGATCTGCACCCTGGACCTTCAAAGCTCAACAAAGAGCTCCATTTAAAAAGAGAGTGACAGACCAATAGACCTTGCAAACAAAGAACATGAAGACAAAGCCCAGGATGACCTAAAGATAAAGGGAGAGAGAGGAAATCTTGTCTTTTGATTTCATTTTATTAATCTAAATGCTGCCTCCACCCCTCGCCACCCCCCAAAAAACCTGTTTGTGGGATATTCTATACTTATGGATTGCATCCATGTACCAGTGTATGTCATGTCATGGCAAACACAGAGATGCATGAGGAGAGAATGTAATCTATATAGACTGCAGCAGTCAGCTATTTTGGGAATAAAAACCCAGATTTCTTTTAAAGCTTCATGTATGTTTCAATGGTATGTTGCTTTCTCAGGCTTTTTCACTTCCCCCTGTCCCCCCCTCCCGTGTCATGTGCAATATGTGAGAAAAGAGGCAAGTGAGGGCAATTCTTCCTAAGATACCTAAGATAAATAGGACATCTCACCTAGAGGACATTCATCTCCTTCGAGCATAAATATGTTTATCCTCTTGGCTATGCTGTAATGGTGTATTTATCCTTTTACTTATGTCTGTCTTTTCCTCCTTTCTCTTATGCAATCATATAGACACATACTGGTTCACGTGAGATATCATCCTAAAGCAGTCTGGTCATTTCAAGATAAACCTTCTAAATTTAGTTCTTAGAAAAGAACCTGATTTTACAAGAACATGGACTGGTTCTAATAGTCAAATCTATTTGGGTGAGCCTTGAGTGAGTCACTCTCTCCCTTCTCTAAGTCCTAGTTCCCTTATCAATTAAATAAAAATAGGACAAAACAATATGTTACAAAGCAAATGTGATTCGCAATCCTGTATCTTTTGAGCAACATCAGTATTATGCAGGATGGATCCAAAACAATTAGGGGTGTTGCATCCTCTTCACATGCCCTGTGTAGAAGAACTGGCCTGGAAGAGACATACGTGGGGAAATTGGGATGGGGGAAGAAGGCTTGCGTCCCTTCCTTGTGGTTTTTCTTCTTAAAATACATATATGCAAATACATATTTCTCTGGTTGTGCTTTCTGAGCATGTGGCTTCTGCTCTTCACTTTGGCCAGGTTGAATGCACGAACCTCTGCAGTCTTGTAAGGCTGGTGTAAAAACATTTCATTTCAGCTGCATTTGTGTCCATATTTAGACAGTTTTAAGCCAAATACTCCTTTGTTGCCCTCTTCATAGGGAATCTAAGAAACACCATTATTTCATTTTAAAGAACTACCATGGAAGAGAGCAAGATGCTTATCTGTCACTTCTTATGTCTGACTATATATCTTTCCAGGTTGGCCAACATGGTGTCACTATTGGTTCTAGCTGTCCAATCTACTGCTGAAGACGAGTACAAATCTGGGTGGTTTCAACTATTATCTGTAGCACTGCTACTACATTAATTTATTTGCATGTAATTTTAATGTATTTTATGTCTACTCTTCAATTTTAATAATAATTATAGGTGTATATACTTTTATTGGAGTGTTTTTTGTCCTAGAGGCCGTACTAAAGGTTTTGATGGAGCATGTGGTTTTGGGAAACAAGCTTGCTGATCTGTATCATTTAACCTACCTACTTTCTTGTTGTTAGGATAAGAAATAAGGAAACATCAATGATGTCCCACTCCATGCTCCATATTCTAAAGCTAATCCCGCTACATATCCATCCATGCGTATTTGCAGAATTCTCAAATGAAACAAGTCATATTCTCTTGACAGTAAAACTCTGCAATTTGTATGTAACTTAAGAAAGAAATCCTAGGACACCTGTAAGCTGTACACACTTGGAAGCTAAACCATTTTCTGTATAAAGAAATCTCTTGCCAAAAGGCCATTTCAACTGGAATGGTCCTTTAAAACAACCATCCCAACATAGCAAACTCTAGGTATCCAGGTAGTCCTCAACTTACAACAGTTCATTTAGTGACCATTCAAAGTTACAACTTTGATCAAATCATGTGATCAAAATTCAGATACTTGGAAACTGACTCATACTTATGATGCAGTGTCTTGGGGTCATGTGATGATCTTTTGTGACCTTCTAATAAGCAAAGACAATGGGGAAGCCAGACTCACTTAAAGACCATTACTCACTTAACTGCAGTGATTCAGTTAACAACTGTGGCAAGAAATGTCACAAAATGTAGTAAAATTCATTTAGCAACAGAAATTTTTCACTTAAATGTGGCTGTAGAATCGACGAGTACTTAAACAACAACCTGCATTTTCCAATCACCCTAGTTATGTGAGATAGGAATTCTAAGAACTGAAGTGCGATCACACCTGGAGAAGGATACATTTAGGAAACTGCTCTAAGAGGCATCCACCATATAAAGTTAAGCACCCACATGGGCCAGGCCAATTAGTAAATTGCAAAGTTATCTCTGTTGCTGAAATGTCTTGGCATGAACCTGTCGATAAAGGGCTCTCACAATGCTGTGGCAGCAGGTCAAGTCCAGCAAAGAGTTATAAATACATGAGCTTCTTGTAAGTATTTCTGAAGAAACTACAGATAATTGATTGTTAAATAAAAGTTGTAATTTGCAGAGATACCTACAAAAGAGACGTGTCATATATGTTAGGGCATGTTTACATGCAGAATCCTGCAAGTATTTCTGAGAAATATGTTTCTTCAAGCATCACGTGGGATTATATATGAAAACAGATATATGTCCTGTAGTGGCCCAACAAGATAAAGCCACCTTAACCAAATTCAAAGAAGCTGAGCTTTATGAGAAAAAAACAATATTTGAAGTTAGTCAATGTAATTATAAGCTGATTTGCTTACCATGAAGCCTTACTAAGATTAAGGGAACTGTCTTCTACTGATTAAGAGCCTATCTTTCCCAATATTGTTTTCATTAATTGGGAGAAAGCCCTTCAAGGTTAATGGCAGGGAAATTTTCCAAGTGGACCTTCAGAAGTCAGGAATCCAGCCATGCTCCACCAGCAACCAAAGCAAGTAGTCTAGCTTAAGCTGCCACCCTGTTCACAATGTACATTGAGAAACAGTCAAGCCTATTCAATCCCATTTTGTTCAGGAAGCCACATACCAAAGTACATTGGCACAGGATTGCAGTCAAACATTTCTTTTGTATTCATTTTCCATAATGTTGAAAGTCCATTAAAAAACATCATTTATTCCTGAGTCAGTGAATAAAGGTTTGGATTGTTAAATGTTAAATTGTGAAAAGACAAATAGCCATACATAATTATGTTATTACTATGTGATTAAAAAGAGAAATTTATCTTCATGCAAGTGCATGCATACATACCAAAAGGTATATAACATGTATCTCTCTCTCTCTCTTTCCCTCCTTCCCTGCCTCTCATACAATTATTATTGTGCTCTATTAAGCAAATATTCTGCATTGCACCTCTATTAAATATAACAATGTCTGAAATTCTATGGACATGAGTTCTTAGATTCATAGAAATTGGGAACTAGGAAGCATATCAGAAGCAACAGAATGAGAAAAATCCAACTAAGAGTTTTCTACTATGCCTGGAACCATGGTGCACAATGTACAGGGAAACTCTACAAATAAATGTTGTACAAGCTATATTTATACAAGGATTCATCATGAGATACTATTGCATGAAAGCAACAAAACCTTGCACTCATTAAAGGCCAAGCAAGCACACTGTGGAAATTCTGTATGCATGCAGACATATGTACACATAACATGTGCTCTTGCACCCAAGAAGCCAAAGGGAGGCAATACTAGCTTGCATGAGCTTTGCCGCAAATGAGCGCCTAGCCAGAAAGGGCAAGTGGCTCTGAGAATCAAATGAGTGCTTGCTCTCAAAGAGCTTATGACAGTAGGTGAAGGGGATGGCAGACCTCATGACTACACCCATTCAGCAATAGGCAGGCATACTGCAAATTTGGGCTTGTGTGAATGCTATGCCAGTACACACACAAGCAATTCTAATTTGTAATGTCATAGGCGGGATGAAAATACAGAAATATGACACAATTGTTCTCTGTTACAATATCTGCTGCTTCTGAAATAATTATTTTTTTTTTAAAAAAAATCTGATCGGTTTCTATATTTTACAAGGATAATTAAGGGAGGTGAAAAAAGGGCATAAACATGAAGGGAGACTAGTCAGAGGAAACCATATATAAGGGGTATAGAAGCCACTGAAGATCCAAATGTGTAAGAGTATTGCGACATATTCTGTTTTACTACCCAGAGGACTAGGAACCTGCATTCCTATTTTGTAAAAAAACTGAGATCACTAGGATGTGCCCTTGTACAGTGAAATTAGAAATGCACACATTAGGATACAGAAAAGTATAGCTCCATCTGTAAGGGTGTGAATATGTGGACTCCCATTTTTACAAACTCATTTATTCATATGCACATTAAAGTGGGATTCAAATATATTTCAACAGCTGTCACCCCAACATGCAGATCAGTTTAACCTACAAAACTCTTACCGCCTCTAGGTCTATTCACAACCACAAGTGCATATGCACCAAGACAGAGAGAGAGAAAATCGCCCCACAAAGGTTGGATCATTGAAAATGTGCAAAACATGCATGCATGAGTGCTAAAAAAAAAAAGGCATTTGGACACATACATGGGTGGTGCAGGAAAAGCCATTTGTACACATCAGGCGAAAAGGAGGCAGGCACTGTCACACTTACTGATTTAGCATTTATGGAGAGCTCACATGATGATGCCCATAATGATATACAGAAATGCACACAAAGCGGGATGCATGTACATTGTAAAACAAATAGAAAATCTCTTCTTCAGGTGTCCTTTCTCAGTGTCGGTCTCACGCACAATTACTACGGACAGACCAAAAGTGTGCATGCTCACACATATACCCACTGAGCCAGCCTGCGCACGTGCACCTGTGCATTTCCACATGCCTGTGCAAACATACACATGTGGAGAATACATGTCCGCCATACACCCCGGTATGTTGGAAGCTCCCAACACCCTAGCTTTTGGCAACTCCATGCCAAAAGTGAGGTTGTAAAAGAAAAAGAAAAAAAAAACCTTCATGCCGCTGCCATTGAGGCAAACCCCTTTTCTCCTTTACCGGGGTCCCGTGGAGGCTTTTCCGCTCGAAAAGTTCACCACGGGAGCCCCCACCTTGCTAAGAAGGGGGGCGTGGCAGGGGCCACGGCGATGGCCCACGCGGTGGCTCTGGTGTCACCTCCAGCCACGGACCGCACCTTCCCTGCCCCGAATCACGATCAGGCGGCATGTTTCCGTCGTGGGAACTCCGAGCTCCTCTTCCAACCACTAGGGTTTGCTGGCATTTTGGCACCCCCGCAGGAAAACCGATTCCTCCACCCAGCTCCCGCATGCACCTCCCAGAGCAAGCCCCGCACCTCCCAGGCCCTAAGCGCTCCCATTACCTGCCACGGATAGGAGCGGCTCAGCACATGTTCTTCTCGGGGGGGACCCAACGGCTGCCCCCCCCCCGCCCTTTATCCACCCCCTTCTCTGTTCGCCCGGTGGTGTCCTTGCGGTCCTGTACGGAGGCAGGTGGGCGGGGAGGGAGCGGAGGTCCAGTGATTTCCTCTGGGAAGGAAGGGGCGGAGGCGTAGCCACGCTCAAGGAGACGAGGTGTGTGTGTGGGGGGGGGGGGCGTTAGGCTTCCATGGCGGCGCCCCTTAACCGTAGACGAGCAGCTCAGTCTCCTCGGGCTGCGCTGCTGCCAGCCGCTCCCTCCCTCCAAGCCCGCCTTCCCTCCCAGCCCGGGAAGGCGCCTCTCCGCTCGCTTGCTCGCACGGCCGCCCCGCCCCCTCCCGCTCTCTCGCTCGCTTTCTGCTGTTCAGGAATGCAGCGCTTGGCCCAGCCCCCTCCCCAGACTCATTCATAGCGTCACATGGATCTGAGGGGGGTTGGGGGTGGGGTGAAAGAAGGCCCACTCACGCTTCGGACACCCGCCCGGACCCCGCCTCAGCCCCCCCCCCCCCCATCTCTTCCTGAGCTACGACCGACCGACCGACCCCTTTCTTGTTCTACCTCAGCTCTTCGTTTCTCTCCTCCCCTTCGTTTAAAGCGCGGCCGTTGACCTCCTTCAAGCGTCCCCTTCCCTTTGCCTCCTCGAAAACGGTCAACTTCATTTACGTCCCTGTCCGCTTTGCGCTCTTTTCAGATTCCTGACACGGCGTTTCAAAAAAAGAAAAACCCGAAGGAATCTTCTGTATTTCCAGTAGCAGCAATGCCACTTCATAGGGGAGGCTTCCAAGAGGATTGGCTCTCTTCCCTTGTACTCTTATTCCCCCCCTCCCCATTCCATGCGTTATGTCTCCCATTTAAAAATGCACTCATGTTTTCTACTTTAGATATTTAGATATTTGGTTGCAGCATCCACATTTTTGGGCTCAGTGTTAGCTTGTTATTGTGTACCCCACAGATGGTACCTTAGCCTTGTATATCTGTTCTGCCCTCTCTTGGGGTTCAGTCGGCACCTGGGATAAAGATTGGTAGGAGAAACCAACTTTACAAGGAGTCCATTACTTTCAACCATAATTGAAGCCCAAAAGTTATGTTGCTAAAATGAGAGAGTTATTAAGAGAATTTGCCCCATTTTATAACCCCTTTTGCCAAATATGTTAAGTGAATTTGGCTTTCCCGTTGACTTATCAAAAGGTCACAAATGGTGTTCACATGACTCGGATGCTGTAGCAATCACTAAATGAGTCAGTTGCCAAGTATCTGAATTTTGATCACATAAGTGTGGAAAAACATCATCTTAAAAAAACATTTTTTTGAATGCCGTTGTAACTTTGAATCATCATTAAATGAACTGCTATAAGTCAAGAACTACCTGTATATGTTTCACTTCATTCACTGCCCCTGATTTCACCAATCAGAAATAATATTAAGAATAGAACTTACACAACAGCTTTACTTATTGCATGGAATCATTCTTTAATCATGTTGTTTGAATAAACCACGTATTTGACACAGCATGCTAAGGCAGGCTGAGCTATCTGTGATCTGTAGAATCCAGTCATATTTTTGTGACGCACAGACCCCAGCAAGACTAAGCCAGCAAACTGTGAAATAATAGCTGCTCAATTTTAAGCTATATACTTATTTTATAAAATATAGTGCCCTTAACTATTGAAATGCAGCTCCTGGTCACCAAATCATTCCTGTAGTCTAAACCATAATTCATAGTTATAATCCAAAATGCGTGGACTTGCCCAATACAGCTCAATGCATCACCATATGGCACGTTGTGTAACCCAACTTCATGTACTGACAACAGGTTGTAGCAAAAGTAACTTGTTGCTTGTTCATGCATAATGCTCAGTATTTGCCCCAAAAATTTGGAAAACTAGTACGATCTGTGTGAGTCAAAGAAGTAAGAAAAATATATGTGACCCTACACTATCAACCTTTGGTTAACTGTTATTGTTATGCACGCCTGTCTGCATAGTATTATTGGCTAATATTTGCAGAATTTTAGGAGATCTATAATTTCATATTGACACTCCCACACACATATCTTTATACAGAGAGATTTTTATTGAATAACTCATTTCTTCATTGTATGTGTTCTAATGTACTTTAGCTGATTTGATTTTAATTCTGATATTATTAAAGCAATGAAAAGAAAAAGAGAAATAGATAAACAGTATAGCAACGGTGGATTTTTTTAAGAACAAGAAAAATAACATAATTATATATAGCACTGGGTGGATAGATATAATTTGATATAAGATCAGAAAGGGTTCATAACCCATAACTGGTTCATAAGCCCATAGGTGTGATCCACTCTCATTTTTAAGCATTCAGAATTTAACAAAAAATGAAAATAGGTACATTAAACTTCTGGGGGGGGGGGGAGAGAGAACATGTCTCAGTTCCAGTTTGAAGCTGTTTAAAATAATAAAAAAACTGAAAAAAGTAATGCTTATATGTTCAATAAGATAGTAGTATAAATTGATATGTTTTAAATAGTGTATCTAACTAGGAAAGACCAATTGGATGATAGCAGATCTTGGCTGAGCATCAAAAGAAATACAGGAAATATCAAACCTGAAGAAGTTGAAACATAGTTCAGAAGATATCTATGCCTTTTTTTTCTGTTGAGAAAATTATCTGATCCATCTGTATAATTTTCTCAAAGAAAATAAAGCATAGATACCTTCTGAACTCTGTCTATCTGTCCATCCGTCCGTCCATCCATCCATCCAGTTCACACACACACACACTTCCCAGTCTTAAAAACCTTAACTCCTGATCACTTCCCTGACCCCATCTATATAATTTTCTCAACAGAAAATAAGCCATAGATACCTCTGAACTATATTTCAGCTTCTTTGGGTTTGATATTTCCTGTATTTATTTGGGGGGCTCTGTTAGGTACTATCGTCTAAATGGTCTTTCCTAGTTAGACACACTATTTAAAACATGTCAATTTATACTACTATCCTATTGAATATATAATATTATTATACTATGCATTTTGATTCATACATACTGTGTACTATAAATAATATAAATGTAGTATTCTTACTATGTATTTATTAATAATAGCTTATTAAAACTATTAAATGTCCAGTGCTTTTTTTAAATCCTTGATGCAGTTTACAATCCTTTTAAAATGAAGAACTTTATTAAAAACTTATGTGTTCAGGAAGAAAAGAAGTACACCCCAATGTTCATTGCCCGCTCCCTCTTTCTCCTGCTCCTTCTCATAGGACAGATACTAAGAAAGAGATTGAATAGAGGGAACAATATGGCTAAAAAAGGCAGTTTGACCTTTGAAGTGTTGCTGAACTACAACTTAGAAAGGCTTATCCAGAATGGCCAATGCTTAAAGATATTGGGAGTTATAGTTCAGTGGCAGTATCAAACTGCAAGTTTCTCATCCTTGCAGCAGAACTGCTGGCGTTGGTGGCCAATTTAATTAGATACATTGATTATGCCATGTTTTGTAATTTGATATGCTTGGCTACATGAACACTCAGAGAAGAATAGAACATGTAATAGGATATCTCTGGAATCAACAAGAGTTATCATTGTTTATGTATGAGTCATTACGTATGGATGCACGTGTATACACACTGAGTTTTGTTTGGTCCAATTGGTTATTTTGGAGGTTCTACAATATACTGTTGCATATTGTTGTTCTTGGAATAAATAATGGGGTTTTGTAAAATCCCAGTTTTGAAATGTACAATTTTGTATGTTTAACTGATATAGACATCTCATTATTTCAGATTTTAATTTAAAAAAAAATGCCACATAGTACAGTCCAAAAACTTGTACTATGGGAAAGGCAGCAGAAAGCATTCCTCAACAAATTCAGCAAGTGTTAGAGATACTTTTTATTTTTGAGAGCTGGTTTCCTGTAGATGCCTAGAATGTGAACCCCAAAGTATCTATTTTAAAATAAACTCATTTAGTTTATCTGCTAGTTTCTGACCAACATTTCTCACACAGTGCAGAAGAGGCAAGCTGCCTTTCATTGCCAGACAGTTCTAATTATTTTTTAGATCAGGGGTCTTCAAACTTGACAGCTTTGAGACTTGTCAACTTCAATTCCTAGAATTCCTCCTCCAGTCATGTTAGCTCAGGAATTCTGGGAGTTGAAGTCCACAAGTTCTAAACTTGCCAAGTTTGAAGGTCCTTGTTTTAGATGTCGACATATAATAGATGTGGACAGACATCAAATTTATGAAATATAGTCTTAGAACTCTAAAGTCCAATAATATGGAAGCTTGGTATCACTCAGAATAAAACCCAATCCAACCTGTGGATCTAAGAATAGATCAAGTTCTTTTCTGGATCCAATGAATGGTATTCTAGAATGGCCTGCATGTACAAGTCCAAACCAACTCAGATATGATACATCTGACTGGATTCACCAGAGTTGTTGAGTCTACAACTGCTAAATAACTCCTAAGGAAAGCTGCTGTAATAAATTGAGAAAATCTCACATTATGCAATCTTTCTTATGATTGTTGAACTAGTAATAAGATCTGTGATGATCTTCTGGGAATCATGAAGGTTAGTTACCAGTAGATTCCAGTCTACTGCCCAGATATCCACAATGGTGCTACATGCAAACATGAATGTATACATTATCACCATTAATAACAATTAATGACCATTGTTATTAATTATAGGTTTTCCTATCCTAAGCACAGAGATGTTTAAAATGGTGTCCTTTTAAGCAAAACAATATGTGCCATTTTAATATACATCTTAATATACACCGCAATATATATAGCAATAATTCCTTATTCCCTGTTTTCTGGCATGTGTGGGGAGATTATGGCCCTAAGGTTGCATGAAGCCCTGAATTATCTTTCCATTGTCCTTGGAGTTCTCTCTGTTTATACTTGCTAAAACACTGTAAGTTCATTTTCCATGCATGATTCAGTATTTAGAAGCAGTGTGATGTACAAAAGTATAAATGCTTCTGAGACATAATTGAAAGCCATGTGCAATTGTGAATGTGGTGGGATAAATAATTTTAATTTGTGTGATCTTCATTTTTGCCTAAATCTTAAAGTCTACTGTCTGGAACCAAGTGCTAAATAATTAGTTCAGTAAATAGTTCAGTAAATGGGAAAAAGAATGCTCAGACCTCATCCTCCTAGACAAGTTTAAAGTGCTATTCACCACCTTGAACTGCCAGCATAAATTATATTCCTCCCAAATATGCCACAGTAATGAAGCTGATAAATGATGCTGTTCCAGTTTATTTATTACAGTCCTAGTCAAGGAAAGGGATTGGTGGATCCCCCCCAGATCTGTTTTCCTTCCCACCCAGCATCGGTGGAGAAACGAGAACAAATTGTCTTCCAAATACAGTCTGGAACAAGTTTTGACAGATGTTAGAAGGGCATAGCTTTTAGCTTTCTGTCAAGTAGTCTGACCAATAGATAGCAAGCAGTGTATGCTGGAAGGAGCTGTCTTGATTTTTTTTGCAATCTTTTTTCTGCACCTGTTACTATCAGGTAAAGTATTTCTACAAATAACTATATATGTACACACACACACACACACACACAGAGAGAGAGAGAGAGAGGGAGAGGGAGAGGGAGAGAGAGAGAGAGAGAGAGGGAGAGGGAGAGGGAGAGAGAGAGAGAGACTGGATTATGAAGCTTTGCATGAGCAAAAGACTCATGTCTTAATCATCTCTCTGGTTGGATTACTGCAACACATCTACATGGGGCTACCCTTGAAAAGCATTCATAACCTACAGCTGATGCAGTATGCAGCAGTGTGCATAGTTCTGGGGAGCCATAGAGTGTTTCATATAACATTACTATGTAATGTAATTACTTAGTAATTACTTAGTAATGTAACAGTAATTAACATTACTGTTGGTTGAGTTGGATTGGTTACTGGTTTGCTTCCTAGTCCAATTCAAGGTCTGGTTTATTACCTTTAAAGTCGTATATTACATGGATTTAGGGTATATGAGGATCCATCTCACTTTATGGGACTCGTGCACACCCACTTGTGCCCAGCAAAAAGGCTTCCTATGGACCCCATCTGCTGAGGAATTTCAGGAGGTGGGATCAAGGAGAAGAGCCTTTTCTGCTGTGTCCCTGTCCCTGTGGAAAACTCTATTAGAGGTAAGAACTCCCATTCTTTTGGCCTTTCGGAAGAGTATTAAAACTTGGTTTGGCTGGTTGGCTTGGGGCTCTGAGCTGAAGGTGGTTGATGGGGTCAGAAAACCTCATCCCAGTGCTGTCCGCCTACTAGACATATCTTTTGCATAGTTTATTTTTTTAATTTGCATAATTTTAATATTCCAATTAATTTTCTATTTTTTAAAATCTGTAAGCCACCCATAGTCACCTTACCAGCAAGATGGACAGCATCAATATTTAATGAATAGTAAATAATGAAGCATTCTTCTGAAAAAAAGCACTAAACTTGTTTTCAGGAATGGCTGACCAGTAACAGTTATTGAAGGCAGGGGTTAAGAGTGAAATGGGACATGGAGTGAAAGAAATCTCCTAATGCACCTGCTCAGCACAATCCCTTCTCTGTTCCTGTTACCTGTTTATTAGGCTGTATCTGGTCATTGGTTTAGATTCTTCTGAAAGGTTACTAATACCATGGACTACCAAGGAACCCACTTTTGAGCTCATAACTGGCAGCATGTAAAAGTAGGCTAAGAATGGCTCATGAGAACACACATACATATCAGGTTAGACCCACTGGAACAATGCAGCTGCTACTGATACACACTCCCCATCAGGGGGCACATAAATAATGGTGAGACATTGCATAAACAACCATAGAAAGTGCAACTGAATAAGATTAATCCTGGAAGTATTCTTCAATCACCTGTAGTATTTTTGTATGGTCCTCAGGGATAATAAAAAGTTCAGCAATATAAAAACTTGTAATGAAAATCATATAGTGGATGCAATGATAGAGGAACTACCAACACAAAGCAGGCAGAGCCCAGCATGCTCCTCCAGTTTAAATGTACTTTCTGGGCCAAGTGGGATTAGTATTCTTTCAGTAGAGCACTAAACTTGTATTTCTAAGGAACCACAAGAGACTGGCTGAAGCTTAAGCTCAAATACTTTGGCCACTTAATGAGAAGAGAAGACTCACTGAAAAAAAAACCCTCGAGGCTAAGAAAGATTGAAGGCAAGAAGAGAAGGGTTTGGCAGATGATAGAATAGAATAGAATTCTTTATTGGCCAAGTGTGATTGGATGCACAAGGAATTTGTCCTGGTGCATATGCTTTCAGTGTACATAAAAGAAAAGATACATTTGTCAAGAATTATAAGGTTCAACACTTAATAATAGTCATGGGGTATAATAAGCAATTAAATCATACTAGGAAACAGTCAATAAAAATTGTAAGGATATAAGCAACTAAGTTACAGCCATACAGTTATAAGTAGGAGGAGATGGATGAAAGGAAGGATGGGAAGATTAATAGTAATGGTAATGCAGACTTAGTAAATAGTTTGACAATTTTGAGGGACTTATTTGTTTAGCAGAGTGATGGTGTTCTGGAAAAAAATGTTCTTGTGTCTAGTCGTTCTGGTGTAGTGCTCTATAGTGTCATTTTGAGGGAAGGATTTGAAACAGTTTATGTCCGGGATGTGTGGGGTCTGTAAATATTTTCACAGCCCTCTTTTTGACTCAAGCAGTATACAGGTCCTTGATGGAAGACAGGTTGGTAGTAATTGTATCTTTCTGCAGTCCTAATTATTATCTGAAGTCTGCGTCTGTCCTGTTGGATTGCAGAACCAAACCAGACAGTTATAGAGGCGCAGATGATAGACTCAACAATTCCTCTGTAGAACTGTTTCAGCGGATCATTGGGCATTTTCTGAGTTGGCACAGAAAATACATTCTTTGTTGTGCTTTTTTGGTGATGTTTTTGATGTTAGGTGTCCATTTTAGGTCTTGAGATATGATAGAACCTAGAAATTTGAAGGTCTCTACTGTTGATACTGTGTTGTCTAGTATTGTAAGAGATGGTAGTATAGGAGAGTTTCTCCTAAGTCTACCACCATTTCTACGGTTTTGAGTGTATTCAATTCCAGATTGTTCCAGTCGCACCATGAGGCAAGTTGTACAACCTTCCATCTGTATGCGGATTCATCATTGTCTCGAATGAGACCAATCACTGTTGTATCATCTGCAAACTTCAATATTTTAACAGATGGATCATTTGAGATGCAGTCATTGGTATAGAGGAGAAGAGAAGAGAAGAACGCACACAGCCTTGGGGGAGGTACTGTGCTAATTGTACAAGTATAATATATGGTTATGCCTTGCATTACCTGCTGTTTCCTGTCTAAAAGCTGATGATCCATTTACAAGTATGTTTGGGTACTGCTACCTGGTTTAGTTTAGTTAGAAGAATGTCTGGAATGATGTTATTGAATGCTGAACTAAAGTCTACAAAGAGGAACCTTGCATAGATCTTTGGAGATTCAAGGTGTTGTAGGATGTAATGCAGAGCCATGTTAACAGCATCATCTGTCATTCTATTTGCTTGGTATGCAAACTACATGGGATCTAACAATGGATCCGTGATGGTTTTCAGGTGAGACAGCACAAGCCTTTTAAAGATTTTTCATAACTGCAGATGTTAGAGCAACTGGTCTGTAGTCATTCAGTTTCTTGATGGAGGGCTTCTTTGGTACTGGGATTATAGTAGAGTATTTGAAGCAAGAAGGAGCATAGCAAATCTCTTGTGATTTATTGAAGATTTGTGTGAAGATGGGGGCCAATTGGTCTGCACGGACTTTTAAGCAAGAGGGAGTTATCTTGTCTGGGCCTGGTGCTTTTCCTGGCTTTTGTCTGTGAAATAGATCTTGCACTTCTTTTTCTGTGATCACTAGAGGTTGTGAATCCAATGGCTTGGGCTCAGTTATTGGAAATTTGGCTGTTGTTGGTGTGAATGGGGCTTTTGGAGATAAGTGGCTGTAGTTTCTTTCAAACCTGCAGTAAAATACACTCAGGTCATCTGCAAGTTGTTGATTTCCTTCTGCCTGGCAAGGAAGTTTGCCATAGCCAGTAATATTTTAAGAGTTTTCCCGTTTGCTGGTTCATTTATTGATAACTGATTCCTTAACTTTTCAGAGTAGCTTCTTTTTGCTTCTCTGATTTCTCTTGTCAATACATTTCTGGCCTGATTGTACAGCATTCTATCACCTTTTTTGTAGGCTTCCTCTTTGGAACGACATAGCTGCTTAAGTTTAGCTGCAAACCAAGGTTTATTGTGACTGTATATTCACAGGTTCCTGGTTGGTACACATAGGTCTTCACAGAAGCTGACATATGTTGTTACTGTATCTGTGAGCTCATTTCAAAAATTTTGTATTTGCATAGATGGCTAGATAGCATCATTAATGCAATGAGCATGAATTTGAGCAAACTCTGGGAGACAATGGAGAACAAGAGAACATGCCATGTTATGGCCCAGGCACAACTTAGCAAAAGAATGACACGAGATTTGACAAACGCTGTAAAAAGCACTCATCAAGTCTTATGTAGACAAAAGCCTCTGAACAAGCCAGGTCCAATGTTCATGTGGCTCAAGTTAAAATAGTCCTAGAGAGCACTGACCATTGAGATGGATCTGCAGCAACTTGAAATTCCTAATCTATCAGCAAGCAAATGATTAGTGAAGAGTATGAGGTCATAACCTGGACAAAAATTGAATGGAGAAGGGAAACAAGCCTCCTTCAAAGCTGAAACTGGTCAGGACAATTTCAAACTTACTCAGGTACAGGCTTGGAATGTAATGAAGACAATATTTTGTGGTTGTTCCAGAGAATGAGGTTTCTGGGCCATGTTTATACCTTGGTTCAGAGCAAATACATATTTTCAATACTAGGAAAGCTCTTTTAAACAGAGTTCATTATTATTTTCCCTAGCTTTCTCTATTTCACTAACCTAATTTCCTTAGAGGAAAGTGTTGCTATGGTTAAACAATTGGAAGATCCTTAGTAATTGGCTGTGACTCACCCAGAACTCGATCCTGAATTCAGATCTACTATTTGCTTAGTTCTAGAGGGTGAGATACAGAAACCCATCTATATACAGAGTTCACTGAATCATATACAAATATATGACAGAGTGGTATTATAGCCAAAAATTGGAGAGATATGATATGCAGACATATTTTGGATGGTATAGGTATTTTACATAATAATTATATTAGTTTTGCTTTTGTGCCAAAATCAACTTCTAAAATTACATTAATGGCACTGCCATTAAAATTACAGTGCCAAAGGCTGTCCTCATTGAGACTGGGACCCAGGTTGTCAGAGAGATTGTTAGCAGCTGCTTTCCTTTTTTTCCATTCATTTCACTGATGGGAGTTGTCATTCTGGCAGAGAAGAGCTTCAAATATGGTGAGAGCTAACTGGTAGTTGGTGGTATAGTCCAATAGTCCTAAGTAGAATGAAATATCTTTCAGGTGAAAATGAAAGAAACCTTGTGAAGACAGATTATCCTGGAATCTCTTTTGTTTCTGATGCATCTCTAGGCTGGTATTATTTTTTTAGGAATGACTGCTGCTTTTGATCAGATATAATGAATTTATCACAATATTTACTGAATTTTTAATTTGAGCAAATCCCTTATGCCAATGCATAGGACAAGAAGACAGATTCTGAAAGATCATATGTGCTTTATCACTTGTATTTACCATGGAAACTCATGCCAAAAAGTTGGCAATGTGCTGTTGAAACTGCAGAAGAAACAGGATATCACAAAGGTAATTTCACATCTCTGTTCTTAAAACATGATTATCCCATAGATAACCATACCTATGATATTCCAGAACTATCCATGATGATTGAGAAACATGAATTATTATGTCACAATAAAAGCCCAACATTTTCATATTTGCATGGCAAAGGAAGAGATGTAAGGGAAGGGATTTGCATGTAAGTGAAGAGTTTGGTTACAATATTACTCCCCATCTTTATGAAAATACCTATATTGTGGTCATTTTGTGACCACAGTTGGGACTGGCAATTTGGTCATAAATAAAGTAGTCACTAAATAAAAACACAACTGTGCTTATGATCTTATTTAGAACTTCCTTTTATTTTACAGACTTGCAAAATTTGTAAAGATTGGTTGTGAAGTTATTTTTTCATCACAATTATAAGCGCAAAAAGGCTGCTAAATGAGCATTAATTATAATGCTGCGTTGAGTTTTTGGAAAGAAAGGGATCTAACAAATTAATAAACAAATCTATATGAATTAATGGAAGAATGGATGGATGAATATATGCAGGTTTTAAAGTATGGTTATTTACAATTGTGCAACTAAAATTAAGGACCCACTATCACAAGAAAACACTATTATTACCACCTTCCTGAAATGAAATTACCACCTTCCTGAAACGAGAGGAAAAGGAACAAAATGATGAAGGTGAAGAAAAATGTTGCAAATTTTAATTTTATATTTTTAAAGGTGTTTGTCTTGTTAAAAGTTATACTATATTTCAACATATGTATCATAGTAGCACATGAAAACTGCAAGAAATGGCAATGAAATAGGTAATAAAAGTCTAGGGGAAAAATAGTACATAAATAATAAAAGGGCATTGGTTGGGAACTGTAATTTGTCCTTGGTACTTAACCAAATTTTCCTATATTGATGGGAGGATTTAAAAAACATAATGTAATTGGCTTCCTTCAGTCTACCTTGCCCAGCATCCATTTGCCACCAACCCAGTTGCAAAGAAACAACTAATAATACATATACAAAATCTCTTACATTTGTAATATATTTTGAGTAAATCACACACAGCATGACCATTTCTTATTAGAAGGTCAAACCTGCACATTTTGTATTTGTATTGTCCTTTGCAGCAGGAACCTACAAATTCCTTTTGGGCTGGCTTGCCATTATACCTTTTTTCTATGCTTCCACTTGCACTGTTCCTTTACAAGTTACTAGGTAAAATTGACTGTCTTTCTTTAATTAGATCTAGCATCTTCCAACTGAAATGCATTATTTACATTTATAACATTATTTCATATGTAAATATGTCACAGAGATTAGCTCTCCTTGAATCCTCGATGTCATCGTCATCATTGCCATAACAGCCATCATAAAGTTACATTCCAGAAAAAGGAAAAAATTAAATTTAAGCTGGCCAGGTGACAACCCACAGGCAGTTCTGAGCTGAGGTTCAGTGTGGGTGAGGTTTTGGCTTCATATTCTCACATCTGGATCAGATTAGACATTCCAGTTTTTGGATGGCTGAAGCTTTGTTCCTCCCTCATTTCTACCCCAATGCCTGAGTGGACAGACAGCAGTGAATTCCAGGATAAAAAAGAAAACTCATTCTTCCCTCATATCTGCAAATTCAAGATAATTGGTTTCCTCTTTCACCGTTGGGACAGATCTGTGCAGAGAAGAAAATACCATGGAACTCTGGACTCTGATGCAGCTGCTGCTCCTGGGGACACAGCTGGGTGCAGCTCAGGGACAAGGAGACGAACTCAGTTCCGAAGAAGAACGAAAAGCTCTGATGCTCAAGGTGAGAAAAACATTGTGTTTACCCTGGGATTTTTGATATCAGCGGGGCTGTTGACTTAATAATTAGGCAATCTTGGGCCAATCAAAGATGCTTCCTTGCTTGCTAGAAAGAGTGAATCTTGAGTTGCTTTGTAAGTAGCTTAAATAGGTGACACCCAAAAAAAAGAGAAAAGGAATGATTTAGAAGTCATTGAACCATCCCAGGAGATTCTGCACTGAAATTAAAAAGAACCAAGTAGTTCTAAAATAAACTTGGCCGACTCTGGCATAAAGATCTTCCTCATCTTAGCTTGGCAATAGTCTTACAAAATTCATGCAGCCACTTTATGCAACAGACTTTCCCTCCTGGCAAGTTACACTTTACTATAATATCTGGCAACAGGAACAGGCATCCTGTCTCTCCAGCTCCTCAAGTTATGTTTTTTTCGAACTCTTATCAGGAAAAAAAATGGAATTTTCAGGTCTTTTGTTTCCTTTCTCATGTGTGGAATGGTGGCTAATGAATCTCCTCTTTCAGACTTAAATTCTGGCCAAGCAATTTGACAAGTACCTCTTTAAATCTGAATCAGTCCTTGTGACATGCTATTCTTTGGCAAGGAAAAATTAAAAAAAAGAAGCCTATTAACAATATTCAAAATCACACTGATATAGCAGGGAGCCAAGGAAACAAGAGAAGAGCCTGAAGCAGATTCTTCTAAACTGGGGTCCTCACACAATTTCTAACCTTTCTTTGAGTCATAATCTCTGTACATTTAGAGGCCAGCAGGTTGAGAATATTGGCAGACACGGAGTGTAGGTGCTTGGGTTGCGAACAGAGGAATCTTGTCAACCTTCCCTTCTTCCTTCCCTACCTCCCTCTCATACAAAGAATTTTATTTTGGAAGAAAATTAAAACTAGAGCCCATGAAAAGAGAGGGCACGTACTTTTCAATGCCATATATTTCTAAAGCAGTGCTTATACAAATGCATATCAATGTAAGTTTTTTGTAGCTGCTTATCGACATATTACAGCTCTCCTATAATTAAGTACCTTATCTCAAGCCATCATTTTTGGCAAATGTGAACAAGATCATGAGTAGATACTGGCCTTAAATTTTTGTTACTCTAAACCAGAAATGATAGTACTCAGATTTAGGCAGCTCACTTAACCATAGGTAAATCACAGGAAAATGTCAGGTTTTGTCAGGAGGAATGCAAAGGATTAAAATGCTGGCTCATGCCTGGAAAAATGTAGCATTATTGCTGCCTTTATCAAAACTAGGTATGCAGGCCAGGTACATTAGCCAAGTTATCAAACCTCTTTGAAATCTCATTGGGTGTAGAAGGCTCCATATGAACTATTTTAAGGGTCCCATCATCCAAAATCTGAAGCAAAACTATGATTTTGATTCCTCATCCACATGTGTTAACAGAATATCAGTTCATCCTTTTTGAGAATTCTAAAGGCTAGGTCCCACAGGCCGACGGATGCAAAACGTATGCAAAAAGGATACAGTGGATGAGCAAAATTTTGGGGGTGGCTCCATCCGTTGTCATCCGCTCCAAAAAGTGGCAAAAATTTGCATAAACAGAACAGAAAAGAATGGAAAAGAACGGACGTGGGTAATACGTAGCGGGGATGTTAAGCGGATGTTCACAGGAAACCTAGCGAATGACAGCGGATGGAAGTGGATGCATAGCAGATGACGTGTATGCATCACGGACGCCTACAGGAAGCAAAGCAGATGCTGTGTGGATGTATATCGGATGCAAAGCGTTCACTGCGCATGCGGGGAGTATGAATTGCGTCAGCTCCGTGGATATAAAAGGATGCAGCACGCATGCGGTCAGCATTCAGGGGAAAGACGTGCTGCCACATACATCTTCGAGGAACACCATATTTCGTCAGTCAGGGAAAAAGAGGAAGCCCGTGCCTACTCGTTCCTGCCCTGGAAAGAAAGACAGAACCAGCATCCCACCCCCTGGCACTGACTCTGAACCTGCTGCTGGTGCTGCTAGTGCTGCTGGTGCTGTGGACCAGCCCCAAGGCCCTCAAAGCCCTGCTGCTGAAGGCCTTGCTGCTCAAGCCCCTGAAGGTCCTGCTACTCAAGCCCCTGAAGGCCCTGCTGCTCATGCCTCTGAAGGCCCTGCTGCTCAAACCCCTGAAGGCCCTGCTGCTCAAGCCCCTGCCAGAGGAAGGAAGAGGCAAGGGAAGGAGAAGGGAGAGAGGAAACAGTACATCATTTCCAAGGAGCATGAGGAGGAGGTACTGGAATGGCTGAGGAAGAACGAGTACCTCTGGAGAAAGGGCCACAGACTCTATCGCGACACCAAGAAGAAGCAGGCAGCTTGGAGAGACAAGGCAGAGAGCCTGGGGTACACTGCAGATGTACTTCTGGGATGGTGGAAGCACATGCACACCTGGTATGGCAAGCTACACCTCAAAAAATCTGTGCAGGCCGCTGTCAAGCTCACTGACTGGGAGATGTACGTCATGGCCAAGTGCAGTTTCCTGGAGGGTGAGATCCGCCACCGAGGAGCAGCCCCTCTGACACTCCTCTCCCTCAGACAGCCCACAGACAGCCAGTCCTCTTCCAGCCAGGAGCCAGCGAGCCTGTCCAGGCAGGTGTCTTCAGAGGGCTCCATGGCAGAGACCACCCTGACAGCTGCATTCCCCATGCTGGTGGACTTGGAGGATCCCCTGTCACAAATGGAGGAAGAAGCAGCAGCCACCAGAGGCCACCCCACCCCCACCCTCAGCTCCAGAAGATGCAGGCAGAGAGGCAGACTGGAGGGCCAGAACCACAGTGTCCTGTTGGAGATCAGGGCACAATGAAGACCAGCACAGAACTTCTCTCTCAGCTGGTCCACTTGGACAGAGGATCCTCGGGCCACCACACCTTCATCACCTACATGAGCCACACCCTCAGGGACCTGCCCGAGGCCCAGTACCAGGTGATGAAGCAGAAGATAACAGCACATCTGCACAACCCTCAAGGCCCAGTTGAAGCTGCTCCTACCCAGTCCAGGTCTGCTCCTCCACCCCAGGCGATGTCACAGCCCTTCCACGGCTTTCAACAGCCCCTCACCTACCAAGGCTACGACTACCAGGACTTCCCACAGCAGAAGCAGACTTTCTCAGTCCAGGCCCAGGTTCATCGCATGCCACAGACGCCAGTCCTCACCCAGCTGCAAACCAGACAGCCCCACTACACACCTCCTTCCTCCACCCCACAGCCAAGCCCGTGAATGGACAATCTGTCATCAGTCTTGGGCCTCACATCTCAAATCTTTGATGAGGGGCCTCTCAACCTCACGGGACTGAGTCAGCTCTTGGACAGCTTCCTCAACACACCATTCCCTGTTGTACTCTCGGGGCCAAGCACCCCAATGGTGCCTCAGACCAGCACTCAAGCCACAGCCACCTCCACAGTCCCTGCCCGCTTAACCGCTGAGACCATGGACATGACTCAGAGTGACTGAGAATAGTGTCAGAGACTGAGTTGTACTTGTTCAGTTTATCTTTGCTTAAGACACTTTACTTGGTTCATTTTGTTTTTTTTCAATAAAGTCATAAAGTTTACCTAAGACAGTTAATAAAGGTTATCTTTGCTTAAGACACTTGGTTCATTTTTTTTACCTTAGTAAAGTGTTGGTGAAAACTTTTAACAAATGGTTAAGCCTTTGCATGCTTGTGGGATAGATAAGGATAGTTGTGGGATAGATAAACCTCCAGTGCAACCATAGTGGGACTGTATGGTCCACCAACCCAGCTGCTACACATATGGACCTTTATTATCAATCACTATTTATTCATTGATCAACACATTTTAAAATAAACAAAGCTGTTTATTAATGCCCTATTCATTGTAGGACCACTCAACATACATGGCACAATCTCATCAGTGTTCTGCGACAGGCTCAAGGAAGCATCCATTAAGCATCTATCATCCTGTCTTGCCACTCCACTGCTTCAGCTGGGGAGTTGCACCAGTGTCTCAGTAGGTTGCGCTGCTTCTTCCCTTTACGTGAAGCTCTGTTGGGACCTTGTACATCCACAGTGTCTATCAGGTTACGTCCTTGCCTCCATTCACCAGTCTCCATGTCCCCATTCCCTTGTTGACAGTCCACAAGTCTGTTCTGCAACACTGGGTAGCGGGTGCGCATGAGATTGTGCAGGATGCAGGAAGCTTCCACGATGCTCCTCAGTGTGAGGCTCATGCTGCATAGTGGTGAGAAGTATCTGGAACCTGTTGGCCAGGATGCCAAAGGCGTTCTCCACCACTGTTCTACAGGACAGCCTGTAGTTGAAAATCCACTCTTCACGGGTGAGGTATCTTGAACTGTATGGCTTCATGAGGTAGGTTCTGAGGGAGAAGGTGTCATCACCAATGATGAAGTAGGGCACATCTTGTGTGTCATTGGGTAGGGTGTCTGGATCTGGAAAACCCATGATGAGGTTGCGTTCCAGCCCATCCTTGAGGTCACTGGCATTGTATACCTGGCCATCTGAAGCTGACCTGTTGCCTGAAGCATCGATGTAGATGAACTTGTAGTCAGCATCAACCATGGAAAAGGGGATGATACTGAAGAAGCCCTTGTAGTTGAAATAAGTGGACCCTGAGTTGGAGCTTTGCAGGCCACATGCTTCCCATCTATGGCTCCAATGGTGTGGGGAAAGTTCCACCTCTGATACCACTTTTCTGCAAGTTTCCTCCAGCCTTGTTCAGTGGTGGGGCACTTGAGGAGCTCCTCCACGTCTTCTTCGATGATGGCCTGCACCACTTCTCTGACCACTTTGCTGATGCTGTTGTGTGGCACCCTCCACGCATACTGCATGTTTCTGTATATGGTTCCAGAGGCCAGCTGGTGCAGAGTCAGTGTCACCTTCAGTCCAGGGTCCAGGTTGGCACGGAAGTTGGTACTAGGCTTGGTCAACCTGGGTCTCAGATGCTCTACAACTTTGTCAAACATGGCTGGTGGCATCCTCATGAAGTGATGGAATCTTCATACCTCAGCTCCACCATCAACTGGTCATACAGTCCAAACTCCATTCTCCTCACGATCCATCCTCGGACCCACACAGCTCTTGGACGTCTCCTTCTTCTCCTTGTGTATAAAAGGTGAAACAGTCTGAACAGAGTTTGGTTCTGGTGATGAATGATCGCAGCTACCCTACGGACTGTGTCATGATCCATGGTGGAGAACAATTGATGATGTGGAAGACCAAGACCAAGGGTGAAGAGGTCTGTACACCATGGCTGCTGGACTCATATTGAGATCCAGATGATTTTCTCCCCCTTTTTATAGGAAATATCGGTAGTCCGCTAGGTGTCCTACATACTGTAGACATACTGCAGACATCCTAAATATCCGAGATCCATCCCAGATAGAAACATTTTATCCATTTTAATCCTTTATATACGAGATGCATATGCTTACATCCTTTCTATTTCCGTGCTACTAAAGCTGTGTTGACGTTCCGTGCACCTTTTGTTTCCACCCTCTTTCCGTTTTCAGCTGCAGCGGATGTGAGTTGAGGGGATGTCCAGAGGATGCAGAGAGGATACAGCGGACATTTAATGGATGATAACGGACATAGAACATTTGTTGCCCGTATATGTCACAGATGTACATCATATGCGGTGGAAAGTTCATCCGTTCACAAAGTTTTGTGCAGCTCAAAACTTCTTGCACGGATGAAATCGCAGTGGACGGATGCTCGAGGGATAGAGCGTATAAAACATGTATGCAGTGAGTACACAACGGATGCATAGTGTTTTCCAACGGATGACAAGATTTTTTTAACGTTTTACATTCTCTTTTTATCCGTAAGTGCAGTGGGATAGGGGCTTTAATCTGTATTTGATGCATGCTAACAATGTGCCCAACTGCAAAGCTGCAGCCCAAAGATTTTTATATTGAAATCTGAATAAACAAAAGCTAAATTTAAAACCAAGTGTTTATTTTAATGGTTTCTAACATTTATGTAATCACTGGATACAATTCTATTCTTTTTGCCATCTGTAATATAGATAGATTCACAAGCACAAACCTCATTTATTTCTTCCCTAGATCACCATATTTAAATTATGTTGTAACTTCTTTGTTATTTCCACACTGTATATAAGCACGCACAAATAAAAATACTGCCACCAGTACCACTGACTATATTTTTTGTGAGGGTGGATGTATAGTATCTATGGCAACAAGGAAGAGGAAGTAGAAACTTGGGGGAGCATCAGTGGACTGGGATTGAAGAGACTATGCCAAGTTTCTTATGATAGTAGCCTAGGTTCTCCTCTCAAATAGTTAAGTAATATGGTCAGGTTTTTTCCTCCTTGTTATCATCATCACACTGTAAGAAGGATTTTCTTCATTCTTAACAGACCAAAAGCATGCTTGTTTTCTATTAGGTATGTGTGTACTTATGGAAATATGATAGCAATATGTGTGTCTATATTCATTTACATTGCATCAGGAAATCACGCCACACTTTTCTTTACAATACTTTTAATTCTATCTTCGTTCTTCTTTGTTAGTATTTTCCTGTTACAATTCTCTCTATCACAGTGCTGTGTGTGTGTGTGTGTGTGTGTGTGTGTGTTAATCTGCAGTGTGTGTGGGTACGTGTGTGTGGGACCTTCAGTCCACATTGATTCCTGGTGACTCCCTGGATAAATTTTCTCCTTTCTAGAGATTAGACAAAGTGACTGGCTCAAGGTTTTCCAGCTGGCTTCATGCTGAAAATGGGCCTAGAACTCACTGCCTATCTGTTTCTAGTTTGGTGCTTTTAATCACTATACCAAATTAGATCTCAATAAAATTACCATGCCTTACATTCCTTTGCAGAAATTTGGGGTAGAATCTTAGAACTTGAGTTCAGCTTACTCAATTCAACAACTTTTAAAGATGTTGGCCTAGAAACCAAGAGACTATCTTTCAACTATCAAAGAGATTTCACTTAAGCATGAAAACCAACTAGGTGACTTTGAGTTGGTTGGTCTCTCTCAGTCCAACTCATATCACAATTATTGTTCTGTGGAAAATAGAAGGTTGAATTATAAGTATGTTTGCCGTCTGGCTATATCTATATATTACTAACATTCTTTTGATTGTTTGTTTGCACCACCAGTTAGCCAGGAGGAAGTCATGATAATTTTGGAATCAAGGTTAATTTTAAAACCAAACTAATAGCAATACATAATATAAATTTAACACCCATTCTGGTTCATAAGATTGCATGACCTTTTGCTCAAAATATGATCAACAAGTCACAGGTTGTCTAATATAGATAAGTGTATGTATGTAGAGAAGTGTGAGTATATAAAGGTATGTGGGTGTTGGTGTATAAAATATGTATATCTCTTTCTCTCTTCTGCCCTCTCTCTCAATTAGAGGAACCAATTTGCTTGCCTACTAAGCTGTAATGTTTAAAGGAAGGGCATTTTGATCTTTTTTCTTTTCAGAAAGGTGTTTTCACATGAACAAGACCACGTCTTGATTGCTCACTGAATAGATGTCACAATGTTCATTCCATTCACTGGCTGAAAATGAGAATAAATTCTGAATCTTTGAGTTCTGTTTAAATAATTTTAATTTTTTTGCATTCTTTTGCATTTATTTTTTGATGCTAGGATTATTGTTTTATTACAGAACAAATACAGTTGTTTAAATATCTAGCATTTTTAACTGGGTGAATTTTAAACTTATGATATACTGAATGCATCTATTAAGTTTTTAAATCATAGTACACCATGTTTCCACAATTGACAACATAAAAAGTAAAAGGACCATAGTCATGAACATTGTGCATCAGTTTTCTGTTTAGGTCCTTGCCTGGCAAAGCAAAAAATGGAAAATAGTCCAGTGCTTGACACACTGTAAGGTATGGTTTCTAACCACATTTTAAAATTCATAAATAATGCAGCTCTATGTTGATACATAAATCAATAGCAGAAATGCATAGAGAGAAGTTAAATAATGTAATGCAGTGTTTCCTAAAATTAACAATTTTAAGAAACCCCGGACTTCAGTTTCCCAGCCAGATGGGAATTAAGATTCACACATCTTAAAGTTGTCAAGTTTGAGAAACACTGGTAGTGGATGGAGGTGATAATACTGATAATAGATGGAATGGTCTTCAGGTTATATGCAAGACTAGATAAATAATATTTATAAATAATATTTTTCTTTTTAGAAAACAAGCATTTCTGCAAAAGCTATTGTCCCTTTCCAGGCTAGAGGAGGCTGGTAGAAGTTTCTTTTTTCCAGTCAAAATTCCTGAGAGTAATAGGAAAAGCTGAAGGAGCAGATTTTTCCTGGTACTAAGTTCTGAAAGTACTAGAATTAAAAGTACAGATTTGGCAGGAAAAAATATGAGCAAAAGCATCAGGATTATTATTATTTTTATTTTCAGCATTGTTTGATTCTTCTCTGTAGATTTGCCTTCATTCCCATGGTTATCCCTGTTTCTAAGTTTGTCTGTTTGATTGATTGATTTCTGGTATTTGTATACAGTGTGGTATAATTTGGTTCAGCTATCTAATCCCCAACTGTCTATTTTGTCGCATTTACTAAAATAAAATGCATTTATTAATTTTTATGCTAGCATTGGTTTATACAGTAGTAGTACCACATACTCCAAAGCTACTTGTAGACAACCACCACCAAAGAAGGGTATATATCTCTTGTTCTGCCATACCTAGATTTAAGGTAAAAGGGAAGGAGGGCTACATCCACACTCAAGAATGGATAGTACAAATTTAACAACTTAACCCACATAGAAGTTTAGGAAGCAACTACATCCAGAACTCAGTTGGGAGGATGAAAACTTCACAATGGCAGTTCTGAGTGTCCAATCAAAGCCAAGCCTTTTTAACAGGCCTATATAATGGGCCAGGCTTCAGATAGTTATATTGTCATGTTGACATTTATTGATAAAAAAAGTCAAGATTGTAGATGCCCCCTATAAAGTATGGGGGAAAAAAGGATGGGTTATGTTAATTTTTTTGTGGACTCCCTATATAAAAAAATAAGCATGCACACACATATATCAAATAATTGATTAAAAATGTGTACCTAATTGATAGCCAAATCTGGCCCTAGGTTCTGCCTTGGTTTATTTTTCCAATATGCAACCAAGTCGGGAAATCATTTAGAAGCAGCTTATTAGGGTACCCTGATAAAGTGGGATCTCCCTATGGAAAGAGAGAGCCCCAAGACCCATCTTACATTCCTTTTTATAGTTACTACAAAAAAGAAAATGAAAAAGGAAAGTTGATTGGACATGATAAAAGTAACAAACTCTGAAACTGGAAAGAATACAAAGAAGAAAAGCAGAAGCTTCAATTTTTTTTGATCTTCAAGATCAGTGATGGCAATAGCCTGAAATGCATGTCAAAAGTGGCAAGCCATGAAGTTATGGGCTACATGCCAGCGTTCAACAAAACCTGACAAGAACTATTTTTCCTGTTCAAGTTACCAAAGAAACTGAAAGAAGCAAATACAAGAAATATGCAAACCTGCACCCCTCCCCCAAAGCTTAAAATGGGTTCTCACCATCCATATCAGCACGTGATCTATCAATTTCAGAACTATGATTGGTGGTGACATGAAAGAGAGAACAACTTGCAAATGTGATAGGAACATCGCAGCTGCACAGTTCAGCCATTTTCAGGAGACAGTTATATGCTCAGCAAAAGCTCATTTTCAAGGCACAAGGACTGAGGATATCTGCAAATACAGGCTCCAAAATGAGAGCACTATCGATGATCAAATGACATCATCTTTTGTGTTTGGTGAACAAGAAGTGTGTTGAATTATAAATACACATCTGAAGAATTGTTTGTTTGTTTTTGTTTGGGAGGGGTGTGTGTGTGTGAGGGGAAATATTCTAGCAGAGTCATGTTAAGCATTTTTCAAATTTTTGACACACTAAGCACAAAAGATTCGCTGTCACTGGTCCAGATCAAAATTTCTCAACCTTGGAATTTTAAGATATATGGACTTCCACTCTCAAAATTCCCCAAAGAGCATGTGTTGGTCTACATATATCTTAAAGTTATCCAGGTTGAGAAAAATTGCCCTAGATATTGGCCTAAAAGGTAACTGGTTTTAGACAATTGTTTTCTAGGAGAGGAGATGGAAGCTAACTGACAATGCCAACCCCATCTCAGACTTTTTTTTTTTGATCTTCACTACATTAGCATATGGCCTGACAACAGTTAATAAGTCTAATTTCTCCTGGATGTAAATGAGGCCCATTTTTTTCCTAACATCAATGGGTCTTTCATTATGCAGAAATATGATTTAGTTAGTTATGAAAAAAAAAACTTATAGATATTTTTAATTAAAAAAAACCCCAAGTTGTGGAAAGCAAATAGTACAATCAGAGCTATGGTAACAGAAGAATGGTAATTGCAAAATAGCAATGAATACTGGATGTGAATTCAAATATGCACCCTGGTGCCAGCCTCTCTTTTTTTAAATAGAACTTTAAAGCTAAAAAACTGAATCAATCAATAGAAGAACGGCTGTATCAATTGCAAATATTATTAATTAGAATTTTGTGTTAAAATATGGAAGTATATGTTTCATTTTAGAGCATGTAAATCCTAGCAGTATGAAGATTCCCTCCCCAAATTGAAGGAGATTTTCCCCTCTTTCTCTTTCCTTTCCTTTCCTCTCCTCTCCCCTCCCACTCTCTCCCCTCCCCTCCCACTAAGCCTGAACAGTGACCCAAAAGAAATAAAAAAATATTGTTAAAAAAAAGAAAAAGAAACTCTGGATTTTTTCCTGGAGTTTTTTTTTTCCTTCTGTTCTGTTCCACCCACCTCCCATGACTGTATTTGGGAAAGAGAGCAAAAAGGCTGGAGAGGGGGAGGGGGAGAGAAGGGGAGGGAAGGAACTGTGTGTGTGTGTGTGTGTGTGTAATAAAACAGAATACACAAGTTGAGAGACAGCCATCTTTACCTTGTGCTCCTCCCAGCAACCAGCTTTACCTTGTGCCCTTGCTGGATTTCCAAAATTACTTCTGTAACTTTTTTTGTGGATCTTGTTTCTGAAGCATTTGCAAGAAGTCTTGGAGTTGTCTGAAATGACTGACCAGGAGGTTGCCCAGGAGGTGGTATTGACCGAAGTGAAGGAACCAGATGGCAAGGAGAAGCTGGATGAAGAGACCAAGAAGGAAGAAGTTGAAGAACAGGTTGTGCAGCCCACCCAGCCAGGACTGGCATCTACAGCAACCCCATCAGAGGAAGAGGATAGTTTCACCTATATGTGTGAGTAATGCTTAGCAGTGAGGCCACCTCCCTTGTCTAAGACGACATCCTTTCTTTCAAAGGGAATATTTAGTGCATTTTGTCCCAGAGGATGCAACAGGTTTCTCCTGCTTTTGAAAGATGATGGCATATGTTAATGGAATATAAATCCTGTACACTGTGGCACTGAAATGGAACTTCCATGTTTAAGAGCAGAATGATATCCGTTATTTCACATGTGAAGCAGAAAGGGCAGTTGCCAGGCAACCAAAACAGTGCCCATTCAGAAATAAGAGAACATTATTAGTATATCTGGGGTACTCTGAGATTTGAAGAATTACAGGAAACTTTGAAGTGGAAAATTCTCCAAAACACAGGTCTCAAGATGGCTTGATTGAACCATGCTTACAGAAACTTGATTAACTATCAAAGATAGAAATGGAAAACGAGGAGGAAAATGAAAGATAATGGGAATAATGTGGCCTAGTATATGCTGTACCATTGCTTGCAGTCGCAAGTACCATTCACTGTAGCTTGTCGGCTTTATATACAGGTCCTAAACTTATGACCACAATTAGATCCAAAATGTCTGTTGCTAAGAAGATAATAGTTAAGTCAAACCCATTTTATGATGTTTTTTACAAAGTTATTAAATGAATCACTGCAATTATTAATTAAATTTGCCATGCAGTTAGTAAGCAAAATCCAGCTTCCCCTCTTGAAGCCAGTTGGAAAGGCTTCAAATGATGAACACATGAGCCCAGGATGCTGCCAAGCACCCATATTTTTGTCATGTAATCCTGGGGATGTTACAAGGGATGTAAATGCCAGGACAGATCATATGACACTTTGTTCAATGCCATTGTAATTACAAATGGTTGTAAATTGAGGACTACCTGTAATCCAGCAAAGTTTCACCTTCAGAATCAACATGGAACATTGATAAAGGCAGAAATCACCACAAATCAGTGTTCTTATTAGTCAGCCAATCAGAGAATGCAACAATCATGATTCAAACAGTGCTGTGCTTCCTGAGTTAGTACAGTTGCTGATGCAATAATTTTTCCTTAGTCCTGCAACACAGAGAAATCAAGGGATTGAGGAATAGGCTATTGTATTTTTTTTCAAAGAAAAGTACACCTTAATTGTTGGTATAATAAAAAGCTGCCTGAGTATCAAGAAATTATCGCTGGAAACAGTGCTCATTGATGGTTGCATATTTTGCAACCAAATGTTTTCTTTGGTAATTATAGCCATGGATATGGATTTGACTATTGTATATGGTAGTTTGAATGGTGGGCTGCAGAATATTTCATTTGATCTCAGAGATGGGAAATAGGATGAGTCAAGAGTTTCAAAACCATTGTTTATATGTCTGAACATTTTGTGAACAGCTTGTAAAACTGTTCAAAGATTGGAGACTGGATCTGTTAATACTGTAAAAGTCCCTGTTGATATTTATTGGAGCAAAATGAAAAAGTATGGGTGAGAGATTACAGATGACTCACTAGCAGGGGTGTCTGCAGAGGGCAGGCAAAAAAGTCAAGGCAACAGCTGCAACCATATGATTAAGTCCCACCCCTTCTTTAACTTCACCTTTGACCTTTTTGTCCCTTCCTCTTGTTCCTGCCACATCACCATCCCTTCTATGGCACCCAAAACCCTTTCAACATAGGTAAGTCTAAATACCTACAGCTTATTTGTTGCAACTTTTTGGGTCTGGGAAATCCATGGGGCAAATTATTCTTCAAATGTTGTGGTTGTTAAGATACCCATTTTATTTTCTAAAAGTTTTGAAATCCTCTCCCAGAAGAGAACTTGGCCACATCTAATTTTGGAGTTTGATCCACACCCCTTAAGTTAACAGAATTTGTAGACTGGAGAGGCTCAAGATTGGAGGTGGCTGGTGAGATCAGGCCACACTTGCTATAAATCAGAACATGGCTCCCTCCCAAGCCCTGCAGAGCTCCAGCATTGCCAATCATAAGAAGGTTATTCTGAGGTTTGAAATGCACCATAGCTAGATTAGAAGAAAACCAGCTTGGCTGCCAGAGAGAGGTAGTGTTGTGGAAACATAGCAAAGTTGCCAGGTTGCTGCAAAGGCAGACTCTGACGGGTCTTCAGAACAATCTCATTCCTGATTGGTGTGGACTTTGACTGTAATGGCTCCTCTCATCCTTGGCAAGACTACAGTATTGCAGGATGGAAGTACAGCAGTTGCCCTCCTGTCTGAAACATGTTGGGAAATGCAGTTCTATAATTGCTTAACTTCAAAGTGAGCTTTTTCCTTTTATTAAATAGGAGATTGTACAATATTATTTATTTAAGCATCCTCTGCAGAATCACTGGATTTATTCCAAAGAGAGCTGGCTTTGCATCTCAACTGAACCATGAACTGATGTGAGAACTGCTACTATGCCTTCCCTTAGCAGCTATTACAGTAACTAAACACATCTTCTTTCTCAAGCTTCTCCTTGCATTTGTCTTATGTTTCCAAGTGATGAATTGATATTTTTCAAAACCATCACTTTCTGGTTTCTTCCTTATCCTCAGGCATATGTGCCAATAACATTTTGTTCATATCAGGGATTGTATAGATCTTGAATTCTTGGTTTTGCCTTGGAAGCAATGGTAAATCTGCAATCATTCCTTTCACTTTACAAAAAACCCTGAGCTTTGGGCCATTTATTGCCAAATGAGCCTGCACCTCTCTAGGTTCAAAATCACAACAGTAGTCAAGACTTTTGATATCTCTCTAGGAATAAAATTTGCTTGTTTCAAAGAACCAGCAAAAGAAGCCTGTGATGATTAATGAGAAAGGCAGGAATATGATAGTATTCCATTATCTTTTTTCCATGCCATTTGAACAGAGTGTGCACTGAAACCCTTTTATTTCAGACATACTGCCATGCTGGTGTTTCTTTTTTTAGAAATGCAATTGCAACTTGGTTGGCAGCATGTAGAAGAACAACACAGCATCTTCTGTATTTTTAATGCAATCAAGCAGCACACATCAATATATAATATGGCAATGGCTGAAATCCTGAGAGACACTTGAAGGTTGAATGTACTTCATTCTGGTTAGGACAAACATGCTAGGAATCAGGAGAAACAGAAGGTCATATTGCTGTTTCAGATTCCTCTAAAAACATTTCTAGTAACTGATGTTTATCTGTCCTGCTCTGCTGGGTTGTTGATTTTAAATATAGTGGAGCATAGTACAGCATTGTAGTTTCAGGAAATTATTGCCATATCATTTTCCTTTCTTTTAAGCCCATGTCACACTGCACCAACGGATGGAAAGAGGATATAAAACGGAGAGAATAACCATCTGTTGGTTAACGCGATTCATCCGTTCTGTACTCACTGCCTCCGTTTTTCATCCTCTCTATCCGTCCAGCATCCGTTGACTGAGGTTCCATCCGCTCAAAAAGTTTTGAGCTGCTCAAAACTTTTTGAGCGGAAAATGTATCCAACGTGTCCGTTCTGCATCCGCAACGTATACGGGGAACATCCGTTCTACATACGTCGTCCGCTACATACGTCATCTGTTACATGTCCGCTATATCCGCTAGGCATCCGCTGCGCATCCACGCAACTCAAATCCGCTCCAGCGGAAAACGGACACAGGGAGGAAGTGAAACGGATGCGGAATGGACGCGCAGCGTTAGGAGCACAGACGGAGAAAGGATGAAAGTGGATGAAGCTCTCATACAAAGCATTTAAAACGGAAAAAACATTCGCAGAGGAACCTATCTCAGATATTTAGGTTGTCTGCAGGATGCCTAGAGGATGCAAAAGGACACCTAGTGGAAAACCTATATTGCCTATAAAAAGGGGGAGGAACTCATTTGGATCTCACTTTCAGTCCAGCAGCCCTGCTGTGCAGACCTCTGCAGCCTTCATCTGGCTCTTGCTCTTCCACAGCATCCATTGATATCCACCATGGATTGTAACACAGTCCTTTTGGTAGCCACCATCGTTTTGCAACAGTGCGAAGCCATCTACAGGCTCTTTCAACTGTTCTATGGGAAGAAAAGGAGGCGGCCAAGAAGTGTCTGGGTCTGAAGATGGATCGGGAGAAGAGCAGAGTACGAACTGTACAACAAGCTGATGGTGGAGCTGAAGAACGAAGACCCTCGTGCATTCCAGAACTTCATGACGATGCCGCCAGCCATGTTTGACAAAATTGTGGAGCGGCTGAGACCCAGGTTGACAAACACCAACCTCCGGCCCAGCCTGGACCCTGGGCTCAAGGTGGCACTGAATCTGCGCCACCTGGCCTCAGGGACCACCTACAGGAGCATGCAGTACGGCTGGAGGGTGCCACCCAACACCATCAGCATTGTGGTCAGAGAAGTGGTGCAGGCCATCATCGAAGAATACCTGGAGGAGCTCCTCCAGTGCTTCTCCACTGAAGAAGGCTGGAAGAAAGTTGCAGAGCAGTGATATCAGAAGTGGAACTTCCCACACACCGTTAGAGCCATAGATAGCAAGCACGTGGCCAAGTCGGGGTCCACTTATTTCAACTACAAGGGCTTCTTCAGCATCATCCTCTTCGCCATGGATGATGCTGACTACAAGTTCATGTACATCGATGCTTCAGGCAACGGGTCAGCTTCAGATGCCCAGGTATACAACGCCAGTGACCTCAAGGAGGGGCTGGAACGCAACCTCATCATGGGCTTCCCAGATCCAGACCCCCTGCCCAACGACAAGCAAGATCTGACCTACTTCATTGTGGGGGATGACGCCTTCTCCCTCAGAACCTACCTCATGAAGCCCTACACTTCCAGTCTCCTCACCCGTGAAGAGAGGATCTTCAACTACAGGCTGTCCAGGGCAAGGTGGCTTGTAGAGAACGCCTTTGGCATCCTGGCCAACAGGTTCCAGGTACTTCTCACCACCATGCAGCATCACCCAGAGACCGTGAGGAGGATCGTGGAAGCTTGCTGCATCCTGCACAATCTCATGCGCACCCGCTACCCAGTGTTGCAGAACAGGCTCGTGGACTTCCAACAAGGCAATGGGGACATGGAGCCTGGGGAATGGAGGCAAGGGCGAAACCTGATAGACACTGTGGATGTACAAGGCCCTAACAGAGCTTCACGTGAAGGGAAGAAGGAGCACAACCTACTGAAACACTGGTGCAACTCCCCAGCTGGAGCTGTGGAGTGGCAAGACAGGATGATAGATAGTTAATGGATGCTTCCTTGAGCCTGTCTCATAACACTGATGAGATTGTGCCATGTATGTTGAGTGGTCCTACAATGAATAGGGCATTAATAAAGAGCTTTGTTTATTTTGAAATGTGTTGATCAATGAATACATTGTTATTGACAAAAAGGGCCATTTGTGTGGCAGCTGGGAGGGAGGACCATACAGTCCCACTATGCTTGCACTGGAGGCTTATCTATCCCACAGCTATCCTTACCTATCCCACAACTATCCTTACCTATCCCACAACTATCCTGACCTATCCCACAACTATCCTTACCCATCCCACAACTATCCTTATCTATCCCACAAGCATGCAAAGGCTTAACCATTTTTTCAAAGTTTTCACCAACACTTTAAGTAAATAAAATGAACCAAGTGTGTGAAGCAAAGATAACCTTTATTAATAACTGTCTTAAGTAAACTGTATGACTTTATTAAAAAAGCAAAATGAACCAAGTAAAGTGTCTTGAGCAAAGAGAAAGTGAACAGGTTACAACTCAGTCTCTGGCACTATTCTCAGTCACTCTGAGGCATGTCCATGATCTCAGCTGTCAAGTGGCTAGGGACTGTGGAGGTGGCTGTGGCTGGAGTGCTGGTCTGAGGTGCCACTGGGGTGCCTGGCCCCGAGAGGACAACAGGGGACGGTGTGTTGAGGAAGCTCTCAGACAGCTGGCTCAGCCCCGTGATGTTCCTCCATGACATGGGGTGTCAGCCCCAATACCGATGACAGATGTACTGAGGCTGGGCTTGGCTGTTGGGTGGAGGAAGGAGCAGTGTAGTGGGGCTGTCTGGTCTGCAGCTGGGTGAGGACTGGCGTCGATGGCATCGGTGGCGTGGGTGGCATCTGTGGCATGGCTGGCATCTGTGGCGTGGGTGCCAACGGTGGTGTGGGTGGCATCGGTGGCATCAGTGGCGTCCGATGTACATGTGCCTGGACTGGGAAGGGCTGCCTGTGCTGCTGGACTTCCTGGTAGCCGTAGAAAGCCTGTGGAAAGCCTTGGAAGGGCAGTGACATCACCTGGGGTGGAGGAGCAGGCCTGGACTGGGTGGGAGCAGGTTCATCTTGGTCTGGAGGGTTGTGAAGAAGATCAGTGATCCTGTCCTTCACTACCTGGTACTGGGGTTCCAACATGTTCATGAGGGTCTGGTTGACGTAGGTGAGGAAGGGCTTATGGTTGGAGGATGGGGCATCGGTGTGTACAACCTGAGAGAGGAGATCTACGCTGCTCCTGATGGTGTCTCTTATCTCCAGCAGGACAGTGTGGCTCTGCCCCTCCGGTCTGCCTCTCTGCCTTTCTGTGGAGGTGGAGCTGGGGGTGGATGCGGGTTGGGCTGTGGTGGAAGTGCCATCTCCTTTCTCCCACTGCATCAGGGGGTCCTCCACGCACTCCACCAGGGGTAGCACAGCTGTCGGGGGGGTCTCCGTTGTGGCACGCTCCACAGATACCTGCCTGGACACAGGAGCTGATTCTTTGCCTGAAGAGGACTGGCTCTCAGCAGGCTGCCTGAGAGAGAGGGTTGTGAGAGGGGATGCTCCTCGGTGGTGGATCTCACCCTCCAAGAAGCTGCACTTGGCCATCACGTAGGTCTCCCGGTCTGTCAGCTTGACCGCGGCCTGGCCAGATTTCTTGAGGTGCAGCTTCCCATACCAGGTGTGCATGTGCTACCACCAGCCGAGGAGCACCTCCGAAGTGTAGCCCAGGCTCTCCGCCTTCTCTCTCCAAGCAGCCCGCTTCCTCTTGGTGTCTCGATAGAGCCTGTGTCCCTTCTGCCAAAAATATTCATTCTCCCTCAGCCACTCGAGCACCTCCTCCTCATGTTCCTCTTCGATTGTGTATTGCCTCCTCTCCCATTCATGAGTCTGCCTCCCGTCCATGTGGCAGTGCCATATGGGCTCTCATCAGAAGGGCTTCGAGGTTGTAGGGGCTGCTCCTCCACACCACCAGCACCAGCACCAGCACCAGCACCAGCAGAATCATCATCATCATCATCATCATCATCATCATCATCATCATCATCCTCACCAGCAGGATCATAATCAGCAGCAGCATCCTCACCAGCAGGATCATAATCAGCAGCAGCAGCAGCAGCAGCAGCAGGAGGAACAGCAGGACCAGGATCAGCAGCAGTAGAGTAAGCACCAGCAGGGCCAGCAAGTCCAGGAGCACGAGCAGGACCAGGAGCACGAGCAGGACGAGCAAGACCAGGAGCACGAGCAGGACGAGCAAGTCCTGGAGTACGAGCAGGTCGAGCAGGACCAGGAGCAGCTTCAACAGAGTAAGCCCCAGCAGAAGCCCCAGCACCAGCAGAAGCACCACCGTCAGGAGCAACTTCAGCAGAAGCCCCAGCAGAAGCAGAGTCAGGGGCAGGGGGCGGGAGGTTGGCCCTGTCCCTCTTGCCAGGGATGGCGGCAGGTTGCTGAGGCTTTTGCTTCCTCCCCATGTTTATGGGGTTGCTGGCTGGCAGGGAGGCTGGCAGGCACCAAGGCTGGCAGGAAGCCTGGCAGGAAGGCTGGCAGGAAGGCAGGCAGGCAGGGCAGGCAAGGAACTTGAAGTGTTCAGCAGCAGGTCTTTCCTCGGAATGCTGCCCACATGCGAGCTGCTTCCCTTTATATCCGGGGGGCTTATGTAATACTTCCCCCCTTATGCGCAATTAACGGTCGGCATCCGTTCCGCTTCCGCTGTGCATCCGCTAGGCTTCCGCTGTGCATCCGCTTTATCCGCTAGACTTCCGCTGTGCATCCGCTTCATCCGTTCGGTGTCCGTTCTGCATCTGCTGTATCCGTTCCGCGTCCACTTCGCTGAGGCCCCCTGGAAGTCCTGCGGTTGCGCCATCCGCTCCCATCCGCTTGGCTTCCGTTCCACATCCGCGTCCGTGTTATCTGCTCTGGTTATGCAAATTTTTGCCCCTTTTGAGAGCAGATAACAACGGATGGAACATTTTGCTCATCCGTTGTGTCCGTTTTGCATCCATTGGCCAATGTGACATGGGCTTTAGGAAAGTAGTTGAGCTGAGATGAGATGAAGTTAAATTGATTAACCAGTTCAGAGCAACCATCTTTTTTGACACTGCAGACGCAACATCATAGTCTTAAACAAAGATTGGATTGGATATCCTCAAAGACCCCTTCTGACTCTAAACATCTGTGAAATAATCCCAGAGTGATAGAATAAAAGTGCAAGTTCCTGTGCTTGTAGATGAGCTTGAAGAAGAGATATCTGTGGGTGCTCACTTCAGCAAAAGTAGGGATGAGGCTCTCTTGCTCAGTAGATGAACTACTCATACAGATGCCATCCATTTTCTGATCCATGGCAGTTCTAGATGTCTTTAACGTCTGCCTGCTTTCTCAATTCAGCCTGCAACATAAAGTGATGTACTTTATCTAAATTACAGGCATTTTCTACGTTTCTGTTTTGTAGTTCAAATGTTTTATTATGTTTGAATGCTACCCGCACCCCAAGGAATTCTACAAGCCCCAAGATCCTAGACTGGCTGTGGCTGATACACCCAGATCTTCCAGCTGTGGCTGATCTCAGACATCATTGGCTAAAAGTGCAAATGGTTTGACAAGGTACATGTTCAAAAGACAGAACTCTCCACATTATAATAACATATTGGAAGGCAAAACCCAGAAGGTTGTTTTGTCAGCATGGATTGTCAATGGAGAACAGGTGCTTAATTTTTCCCCCACCACAAGCTTTCATCTTCTCCCCAAATTCCTTTTCCCATCACTGGTTCCAACTCTTAAAACAAATGTTTACAGTATAGCCTCCACAGGGTTTATAAAAGCCATGAGAAAAAGCTGTAGATAAAAACAATTATGCAAAAAAGCAGGGATGATTTTACCAATCTAACTCCCATTTTCCAGCTGAAACTTTCACCAGAAGAAATAAACATTGAGGCCTGTCCTATCCTTCCTGTCTGAAATGTAATCATTGTTTTCTTGCCCTTTATAAACAAGCTTGATTTTAATATTCAGATCAGTTGCAGTTTTCCTTATGCCAGAAATGAGACATTTGAAGCAGTGGTGGTATTTGACCGGTTCTGCCCGGTTCTGGAGAGCTGGTAGGAGCGATGAGCATCAGTGACCAAACCAGTTCTCTCCACTGCTTTGCTGTTGGGCCCACCCATCTGCCCAGACTCCCATACTCACCTTTATCCGCTGAATTTGAAGCGCACCTTTATCCGCTATTCTCTGTGTGGCACAGAATAGCAGCGCACGGCAGCTGCTGAAGTGACCGGGATTGTGCAGATCCCAGTTCGAACACTTCTGCACCTGTGCAAATGCCTCTGTGCCTGTGCAAAGTGAAATATGGCACGTGTGTGCACACAAAGTGTGTGAACGCGCGCAAAGCGTGCCCACCAAACCACACCCACCAAACTGGTGGCGACAATATTTGAATCCCACCACTGATTTGAAGACTGTTTTTGCTCTTTTTGTGTTACTTTAACTGCTGGGCGAGGGCAACAGGTACAGCAGCACCATAGAATGGATCATCGAGCATAGCAAAGGCAGACATTTCTCATGGTTTCTGAGTGGGAATAATTTTTTTCTTAAAAAAATGCTGCTAAGTCCCTTTTAAGGTTATATATCAGTTTTGTGAGTTTACTGTCTCAGAATTATAAAAAATTGAAATCATGTGATACAGTTCTATTCCTTCCTCTATGAGAACATTGAAATACAAAGATAAGGAGATCGTGGTCTTGAAACAAGTACCCAGAAGAGTGAGAGAGATGAGAAGAGAATACCGATTCGTGACCAAAGTGCTACTAAAAAAAGAGGTGAATTATAGATGGCTGATTCCAGAAGGTTTAATGTTCACATGGCAAGAACAGAGATATAGAATTGACTCAGTTGAGAAAGCCGAATCATTTTACACATAATTTTTTAGAAGTGAGAAAGAGGCAGAAAAAAAATATCACTAATTGAATTCCAAGAGGACTCCCAAATGATAACTGAAAAAGAAGAAGGTGCAGGAGGTGGAAAGCATGTGAAGAGTACTGCTCATCGCTGTTGGCTTGACTGCCCCTGATCCATTGGGCATACACAGACCAAGGGCTAAATACATCGAGGCCTACATTGATAAATGGTGGTTTGGAGCTCAGGTGCTCGGGTGGTAGGTCAGCCATCATCTGGTGTCGAGTCTGGCCTCGTTGCTTGCGACAATGAAAGCAAGACTGCAGAACAGTTGAAATACTATAAATGCCTACGATCCAGAGTCCACTCGCTCTGAGGGCACCTTCTGTGAAGTGGTGATCTTGATGATGGATTAGTTTGTGGTATTGTTGTACTAACAGCCTTGTTGCATGATGGCTAGCTGGAAGGATGATGGGGATGCTTGCTGGGTGAGTCCATTTCTACTTTGAGTAGGCAACCTCCTACTTACAGTACCTCCTGTTCGTCAAGGTAAGGATTCCATCTCAGAAGTGCACTGGATTGTGGAATGGGCTTCCCTGCACTCAGGCATCCGTATTCTGATGGATACGCGTCTTGTTGCACACTTCTCAATATTTGTCTCTAAGCATGAGTGTAGTGGACTGGGAAGTATGACTTGAAGACTTTCTTTTTTAAAAATTTTTTATTGGCTTTTAAAACAAACATAAACAAACAAAACATAAAAACATCAAGTCATCTTCCATATATATACTTAAGCCCATGTTCCACTGCACCAACGGATGCAAAGAGGATGTAAAACGGACAAAAAAGCTTGCCATCCGTTGGAAAATGCGATGCATCCATTGTGTACTCACTGCATACGTGTTTCATATGCTCTATCCGTCGAGCATCTGTCCACTGAGATTTCATCCGCGCAAGAAGTTTGGAGCTGCACAAAACTTTTTGAAAGGATGAACTTTCTGCCAGGTACGATGTACATCCGTGACACATACGGGCAACAACTGTTCTATGTCCGTTGTCATCCGTTAAACGTCCGCTGTAGCTTCTCGGCATCCTCTGGATATCCTCGCAACTCACATCCGCTGCAGCTGAAAATGGAAAGAGGGAGGAAGCAAAAGGTACACGGAACGTCCACACAGCGTTAGTAGTACGGCAGCTGGGAGGGTGGACCATACAGTCCCACTATGCTTGCACTGGAGGTTTATCTATCCCACAGCTATCCTTACCTATCCCACAACTATCCTTACCTATCCCACAAGCATGCAAAGGCTTAACCATTTTTTCAAAGTTTTCACCAACACTTTATTACGTAAATTAAATGAACCAAGTGTGTGAAGCAAAGATAACCTTTATTAATAACTGTCTTAAGTAAACTGTATGACTTTATTAAAAAAGCAAAATGAACCGAGTAAAGTGTCTTAAGCAAAGATAAAGTGAACAGGTAACAACTCAGTCTCTGGAACTATTCTTAGTCACTCTGAGGCCTGTCCATGGTCTCAGCTGTCAAGCAGCCAGGCACTGTGGAGATGGCTGTGGCTGAAGTGCTGGTCTGAGGTGCCATTGGGGTGCTTGGCCCCGAGAGTACAACAGAGGATAGTGTGTTCAGGAAGCTCTCAGAGAGCTGATTCAGTCCCGTGAGGTTGAGAGGCCCTTCATCAGGGACCTGTGATGTCAGGCCCAAGACTGATGACAGATTGTCCATTGATGGGCTTGGCTGTGGGATAGAGGAAGGAGGAGTGTAGTGGGGCTGTCTGGTCTGCAGCTGAGCGAGGTGAGGCGTCTGTGGCATGCGATGAACCTGGGCCCGGACTGGGAAGGGCTGCCTCTGCTGTGGGAAGTCCTGGTATTCGTAGCCTTGGTAGGTGAGGGGCTGTTGAAAGCCATGGAAGGGCTGTGACATTGCCTGGGGTGGAGGAGCAGACCTGGACTGGGTCGGAGCAGGTTCAGCTGGGCCTGGAGGGTTGTGCAGAAGTGCTGTTATCTTCTGCTTCATCACCTGGTACTGGGCCTCGGGCAGGTCCCTGAGGGTGTGGCTCACGTAGGTGATGATGGGCTTCCGTTTCGAGGATGGTATGTCACTGTGGACCATCTGAGAGAGAAGATCTGTGCTGGTTTTGATTGTGGCCCTGATCTCCAACAGGACAGTGTGGCTCTGGCCCTCCAATCTGCCTCTCTGCCTGCTTTCTGTGGAGGTGGAGCTGGTGGTGGGGGTGGGTTGGTCTCCTCCATTTGTGACAGGGGATCCTCCATGTCCTCTGGCATGGGGAGTGCAGCTGTCTGGGAGGTCTCTGCCGTGGGGCCCTCCGAAGACACTTGCATGGTCAGGGTAGCTGTCTCCTGGCTGGAAGAGGACTGGCTGGCTGTGGGCTGTCTGAAGGAGAGGGGTGTCAGAGGGGCTGCTCCTCGGTGGTGGACCTCACCCTCCAGGAAGCTGCACTTGGCCATGACGTACATCTCCCGGTCAGTGAGTTTGACAGCGGCCTGGCCAGATTTCTTGAGGTGTAGCTTGCCATACCAGGTGTGCATGTGCTTCCACCATCCCAGGAGTAGTTCTGAAGTGTACCCCAGGCTCTCTGCCTTGTCTCTCCAAGCTGCCTGCTTCCTCTTGGTGTCGCAATAGAGTTTGTGGCCCTTTCTCCAGAGGTACTCATTCTCCCTCAGCCATTCCAGCACCTCCTCCTCATGCTCCTCGGAAAGGGTGTGCTGTTTCCTCTCTCCCTTCTCCTTCCCTTGCCTCTTCTTCCCTCTGGCAGGGGCTTGAGCAGCAGGGCCTTCAGGGGCTTGAGCATCAGGGCTTTGAGGGCCTTGGGGCTGTTCCACCACAGCAGCAGCAGTAGCAGTAGCAGCAGCACCAGCAGGAGAAGCACCAGCAGCAGCAACACCAGCAGCAGCAGCAGGAGAAGCACCAGCAACACCAGCAGCACCAGCAACACCAGCAGCACCAGCAGCAGAAGCACCAGCAGCTTCAGAGTCAGTGCCAGGGGGTGGGATGGTGGTTCTGTCCTTCTTGCCAGGTCTGGCAGGAGTAGGCACAAGCTTCCTCTTCTTCCCTGACTGACGAACCATGGTGTTCCTGCTAAAGACGTAGCAGCATGTGTTTCCTCTGAATGTTGACTGCGTGTGAGCTGCATCCTTTTATATCCGCGGAGCTGATGCAATTCATCCTCCCCGCATGCGCAGTGACCATTTTGCATCCGATATACATCCGCTATGCATTCGCTTTGCTTCCTCTAGGTGTCCGTGATGCATCCGCGTCATCCCCTATGCATCCGTCCCTTCTGCTATGCATCTGCTTCACAATTCTCCCTGGAAGCCCTTCAGATGTGTCATCCGTTTCCATCCGCTGTTATCCACTAGGTTTCCTACGAACATCCGCTTAACATCCTGGCTACGTACTACCCCCGTCCGTTCCTTTCTGTTCTTTTCCGTTCTGTTTATGCAAATTTTCGGCACTTTTGAGAGCGGATGACAATGGATGGGGCCACCCCCGAAATTTTGCTCGTCCGCTGTGTCCTTTTTGCATACGTTTTGCATCCGTCGGCCAGTGGGACCCAGCCTTTACAGTGTGCCGGTTGGTTTACAAATTGTTTTGTGCTTCCATTTCATAGTCTTCAATTATAATTACATTGTACATAATCTTGATTTTTCAGTCAAATATTAATACATTAATTTCATTAATCAATCATTTGACTATACTTTTATTATTCATGTTTTACAAAATGATCATATTTTATTTAATTTGTTTTATGACAATTCATATTATCATCCCAGATCTATCCTAGAATCATTTGGTAGATATAATAAGAAAAGAATACATCTTTATATATTTATTATTTTCTAAAAGTCTACATATTTCATTACTGTATTTTATTGTCTAGCCATTGATAGAATAGATCCCAAATTTTATAAAATTGTTTATCATCTTGTTCTCTAATTTCAAATGTCAATCTACTCATTTCAGCACATTCCAATATTTTCTTAATGATTTCCTCCTGTGATGGTATTTTCTCATTTTTCCAGTTTTTAGCAAATACAATCCTAGCCGCTGTTAATACATTTACAGTCAAGTATTTCAAGTCTTCACTATATATTTCAGGTAAAATTCCCAATAAAAATATATCTGGTTTCAAATCTATATGTTTTTTTGTCATTTTTTCCAACCATGTGTGGATTTTAGTCCAGGATTTTTTATCATCCGCACAAATCCACCACATATGGTAATATGAGCCAGGTGTCTGATGACATTTCTAACATTTTTCGGATTTATTCTTGAACATTCTTGCTATTCTTGTCGGGGAAAAATGCCACCTGTAAAACATCTTATACAAATTTTCTTTATATGCTGTTGACATTGTCGTTTTATAATTTTGAGACCACAATGTTTGCCATTTCTCTAGATCAATCCCATATCCAAAATTCTTCCCCCAAGCAATCCTAGTTTCTTTAATTTGTTCTTCTTCCAGTTTAATTTCTTATAAATATCCATACAATTTTTTAATCACCTTTTCATCAGTACCTGTCAAAATCTTATCTAAGTCAGTCAGTTTATCATAGAAACCTTCTGTTTTAGAATCTTTATTGTTAAGCCTGGGTTCCCCAACCAGGGTTAGGTAGACAAGCTAAACAGAATGTGCAGCGTTAGTCAGATAGGCATACAGATAAATGAGTGAGCTAAGCTGGTATGTTTATTAACATACAGTAAAAATAACAGATACGCTTGTGCTATCAAGAATATATTTTATTCCAGTATAAGTTTATGGCATAGTCAAATAACAGTCCAAATATCATTTTACCATGTAGTCAGTCCATTCAGGGATATTCAGTTAGCAAAGTCCATGTAGAATATCCTATGTCAGTTCACTTACACATCAGTCCTTTGTTGTCTCTCCCATTCGAGCAATGCAGTCTTGATTCCAAGCAGTAATCAGGGATCATCAAAGCCAGAGAGAGGAGAGTAAGCCGTAGTCTTGCTACTTTTATATTGTTTTCTTAACCACTCCTTTAATTGCTATTTCACAGTTAAAGCTGTATACACTCTAACATACACTAACTATGATTCATAGTTATTATTTCACCTAAACCAGTTAGGGTGAACAATGTTATCCCTAACATTCTCCCCTTTTAGGTTACATAATAACTATGAATCATTTACATTTTTAAATTATATTTTTCGCAACTTTCTTTAAACTTAGTTGCTCCTTGAGCTTTTGTAAATTGGTCTGCAATGTTTTCTTCTGACATGCAGTATACCAATTTAATTAATCCATTTTTCACTGATTCTCTTACATTCAAATATCTTAGATCAGTATGTTTTGATCTAGTTTTTACAGCAATACTAGTAGCTAACTTTATAGCTGCTTGGTTATCCTCATACACAATAATGGAATCTTTTACAGTTATACCCATGTCCAACAACAACTGTTTGTAGAAAATCAAATCAGTGCATAATAATGACAGACATGAAAATTCAGCTTCCATCGTAGATAAGCTAATATGCTGTTGTCTGATTGACCTCCATCCTATTAGTGTCTTACCAAATAATATAGCCATTCCAGATGTTGATTTTCTAGTGTTTATATCAGTTGCAAAACTTGCATCTGCATAAGCACTAAGACTCAAATCACCCTTTGGTTCTAAATATAATGCATGGTTTATTGTTCCCTTAAGATATCTCAATATTCTTTTTAAGGATTTCCAATGATATTCTTTTGGATCTGAATTAAAACGTGCCAGCTGATTTACACTATAAGCTATATCTGGCCTTGACCAATTGCTTATATATGATAAGCTACCAATCAAAGATTGATATATGGACTTATCAAATTTGGGACTTTGATCATTAGTTTGGCAAACTTCCTGACTCATTGGAGTCTTTGCCGGTTTACAAAGTTCCATCTGATAAGTTTTAATTAATTGGCAAATTTTATCTTCTTGAGATATCTTAAAACCATTATTTGTTTTATTTATTGTCAATCCTAGATACCTTTTAATTTCACCTAAATGCTTTATTTTTATCTTTTTGGCTAATAATGATATAATCTCATTAGCTTCATTATTATTCTTAGTTATTAAAGCAATATCATCAGTAAATAATAATAATAATGACACCGTTCCATTATTTTCTCTTTTAAACACACACGGATCTGCTAAACCAGATTTAAAACCTATATTGTTTAACTCTTTCACAATATATTGGTTCCACTCAAACCCAGATTGTTTCAACCCGGAAAGACTCTTTTTGAGTTTCCAACAATCATTACTTTTTAATTTATTGTCATTTATGCCAATTGGTTTCCTTAAATATATAGTGTGCTGCAATGGTGCATGTAGATAAGCAGTTTCTACATCTAAATGGTTAATGACATAGTTTTTCTTAGCTGCCCACACTAATGCTGCTCTTAAAGATGTAGCATTAAGGCTTGGTGCAAAAACTTCATCGTAATCAGATGCAGTTCGTAATCAGATGCAGTTTGTTTAAATCCTTGAGCTACTAACCTAGCTTTATGGGTAACAGTCCCATCATTTCCAGTTTTTACTTTAAATATCCATTTGCACCCAATGGATTTTTCTCCTGGAGGTAATTTGGCATCTTCATACACTTTCATTACCTTTAATGAATTTAGTTCTTTTTCTATTGCCTTTTGCCAATTCTCCTGATCCTTAGCAGGATACATCCTAAGTTCATCTACACTAGTTGGAACTTTAGTTACTTGGCAAACTATACTTGCTTGATACCTATCAGGTGGTCTAGTTACACGTGTAGTACGTCTAGGTATTATAGGACTTACAGGTGGACTTTCATTTATTAATTGTTCTTGATTATGTAACTCTTCCTGATCAACTATTTCCTCTTGTTCTGGTCCTATTTGCTCTTCGTGGACTTCTTCTTTAATTGGACTCTTCTTATAGCTAATCTCATCTTTCTGCCTTTTGTAGGGTTCAATAAATACTTCATTATTTAAATCTTGTTCTAATCTATTCCATCCTACATGTTCTAGGAATTTTGCACTAGCACTGGTGTAAACTCTAGATGTACCTGGTTCCCAGAATCTATAAGATCTATGATTAGATGTATATCCTACAAAAAATAATCTTTTAGCTCTATGCTGTCCTTTGTGTCTAAGTTGTGTAGGGATATGCACCCATGCTGGTGCTCCAAATGTGTGCATGTAACTTAAATCAGGTTTTGTACCATGCCACAGTGTGAATGGTAATTCACCTGTTGTTGAATTAACAACATTATTTAATATATGATTACCACACATTATTGCTTCTCCCCATAAATTGTCAGGTAATCCTGAATCAGACATCATAGTTCGTGCCATTGATTGTAATGTTTGGCCTCTTCTCTCTATAAAGGCATTATGTTGTGGCCTATATGGTGCAGACATTTTATGTTGAATACCTAACATTCTAAGTCTGTTTTTAAATTTATTATTTGTAAATTCTGTACCATTATCTGTGATGAGAGTTACTAATTTCTTTTTGGTTTTTCTTTCAGCAAATTTTAACCAATTGAATAGATTTTGATATGTTTCAGTTTTGCTCTTCATTAAATAGCAAAACCCATATCTAGAATAGTGATCCATTATACTTAGTATGTGGCGAGCTCCTCCTACACTTGGTTTTTTCGGACCTATTAAATCAGCAAATACTACTTCTAAAGGCTCTTTAGTAGTAAATCCATCAACTCTATTAGCCGGTATAACCCTGCTCTTATTTTGATTACAGGCATTACATTGCAAATACTTATTACAAGATTTCAAACTTATTCCCTTAGACAGTTCAACAGTTTTCTTAAGCATTTTAAAATTTAAATGCCCTAGCCTTCGATGTAACAAGTGAATACATTCGTCATGAGGTTTCTTATTTTCATAAATTGTGTTAGCCACCTTTAAACCATCATCATTTAACACATATAATCCATCTCTTAAAGATGCAGTAATTGTCTTATCTTCTTTTTCAATGATGCAGTTATCTCCCCTAAATGTAACTACATATCCTAGTTTAACCAAAATTCTAACTGAAATTAAATTAAACTTAAGTTGTGGTACATATAACACCTTTAGCTTTCAGTTTCCAGCCATTGGCTAACGATATCTGCTGTTTACTCTGGGACATTTTTATAAAATTTTTGTTATCATTTGTTATACAATGGGATGCCCCACTGTCAACCACCCATAAATTATTTTTTACAGCTACGTTAGTACTAACTCTAAATTTTTATGTAGTCTTTGATGATTTTTAGTATTCTGGCCAGTGTTCTGGCACTTTGCCTTTTTACAAAATCTTGCCAATTAATTAAAACACTTTTTAATTGCGTATGCAGTAGGAGGTTTATTATCTTCTTTTTGAGGTTGCTTCCTCCTTAATTCATCTCTTTCATGCCTTCTTCTGGCCTCTTCAATCAATCTGCCAGTTATATCAGTTAAAGTTAAATTGTCCTTTGGCAAAATTTCAAGTGAAGTTACGTAGTTATCATAACTTTCATCAAGGGAAGATAGAATTATATAAACTTGATGTTGTTGAGAGAAAATAAGTTCTTTCTCGTGTAATTCTTTAAAAATGCTTTGCATAGTTTTTAAATGACTCTGCATGTCACCATTTGTTTGGAGATGCATCCTGAAAAGCTTCCGTGTTAGATTTATGTGAGCACCAATATTATCTCGAACATAAATTCTCTTCAGCTTCTGCCAACACCCAAAAGCTGTTTTCTCTCCGTGGATATAAACAAGCTGTTGATCAGTTAAGGTTAACGCAATTATGCAAATGGCTTGTTGATTTTTATGCATAAATTCTTCTATCTTTAGTCTGTCTTCCTCATCCTCTGGATCCCATTCTTCTACGTTTGGTGGATTTTCAATTATGTTCCACAGACCTTCTCTTCGTAGAAGTAGACTACATTTTGTAGACCATGATACATAGTTTGTTCCATCCAGCTTGGATATAAGGGACAAACTTTGTAGATTGACTTGTGCCATGTTTTCTTATATGGATATAAAAATATAATTAATAAAACACAGCTGTCTGTTTACTGTAATGTATAACAACACAAACTCTCACTTTTTACATAAATCTGTTTTATCCTATTTAAACTGACTTTGCAGCCTCTGGGCCCATAACCAGTGTTAAGCCTGGCTTCCCCAACCAGGGTTAGGTAGACAAGCTAAACAGAATGTGCAGCGTTAGTCAGATAGGCACACAGATAAATGAGTGAGCTAAGCTTGTATGTTTATTAACATACAGTAAAAATAACAGATACACTTGTGCTATCAAGAATATATTTTATTCCAGTATAAGTTTATGGCATAGTCAAATAACAGTCCAAATATCATTTTACCATGTAGTCAGTCCATTCAGGGATATTCAGTTAGCAAAGTCCATGTAGAATATCCTATGTCAGTTCACTTACATATCAGTCCTTTGTTGTCTCTCCCGTTCGAGCAATGCAGTCTTGATTCCAAGCAGTAATCAGGGATCATCAAAGCCAGAGAGAGGAGAGTAAGCCGTAGTCTTGCTACTTTTATATTGTTTTCTTAACCACTCCTTTAATTGCTATTTCACAGTTAAAGCTGTATACACTCTAACATACACTAACTATGATTCATAGTTATTATTTCACCTAAACCAGTTAGGGTGAACAATGTTATCCCTAACATTTATCATACCTTGAATGTATTTTCCCATATGAAAACCAATTCATCTTTATACCTTGTTCCTCCAGTTTTTGTATGGATTTAAGTTCACCCTTTTCATTCAATATTTCACCATATCTAACTGTTTGTTCCTTTTTGTATATTATAGAAAGAAAAATGCTTATTTTGAAGAAAATGCTTCAATAGTCGATAGCCAGACTGGAATTTTCAAATAACATTGTCTTTTAATCTTCTCCCAATTTAACAACAGAGATTCCCATATATAATGTCTTCTAAAGTACCCCTGTATTTTAGTTCCTTTGTACCATAAAAAAGCATGCCACCCCAACAACATATTATGTCCTTCTAATGTTAACAATCTAGTATTTCTTAATGTTATCATTCCTAATCCACATCCAATTTATAGCTTAGTAATACAACTCCCAATTAGGCAAACCAAATCCTGCTCTTATTCTAGCATCTTGCAAAAGTTTTAACTTTATTCTCGCTTTCTTACCTTGCCATATATATTTCAACACAATTTTATTTAAAAGTTCAAAGTAGTCTTTTCCAAGCCTAATTGGAATTGTTTGAAATAAATATAAAATTTTGGGTAATAGATTCATCTTGATTGTTGATATTCTCCCTTTTCATGATTTTCCCATTTCATCAAATCTAGCGCTATCTGCTGTTTAAGTTTGATATAATTATTCTCTTTTAGTGTACTGCATCTTGCTGTCAAGTATATCCCCAAGTACTTGATCTTATTTGTGACCTGAATTTTAAGAGGTCTGCCAATTCTTCCTTTTGTCTTGATAGCATGTTCTTTGTCAAGATCTTTGTCTTATCTTTATTTTCAAACCAGACACCTTTCCATATGTCTCTATCTTTTCTATCAATTTTGATGCTGTTTCTAGTGGTCTTCTTAGATAAAAACCAGATCATCTGCAAATGCTTACAACTTAAATTCTTCCTTTTTAATTTTCATTCCTTTTATATTCTTTTCATCTCTAATATTTCTATTTAGCACTTCCAAAGTTAACACAAAGAACAGAGGTGATAGTGGGCACCTTTGTCTTGTTTCTTTTCTTATATCAATAGAATCTGTCACTTTTCCCTCTATCATTACCTTTGCTGTCTGCTTATGATATATAGCTTCTATTGCTTGAATAAATTTTCTATCAAAGCCCATCTGTTCTAGCAGTAATAACATGAATCGCCAATTCACATTATCAAATGCCTTCTGTGCATCTAGAAATATCAGAGCCATTCGTTTTTCAAGATGTGCCTCATAGTATTCCAAAGTGTCCAAGATTACTCTGATATTGTCTTTAATTTGTTTTTTTTGGCAGAAATCCATTTTGATTAGGATGGATAAAATAGTTTAAGTATTTTTTAAGTCTTTCTGCCAATATTGAAACAAAGATTTTTTATCTGTGCTTAGTAGGGAAATAGGTCTGTAGTTCTTGATTTGTAATAGATCGCTCTCCTCTTTTGGAACAAGTGTGATAAAAGCTTCTGACCATGACTCTCATGGTCAATAATATCCTCTTCTTTAACATAACTTCATTCATAAGTTTTAGCAATGGAAAGTTCAATGATTCTTGTAATATTTTGTAAAATTCTGTCGGAAGTCCATCTGGGCCTGGTGCCTTTCCATTATTTTGCTTCTTGAATACTTCAATTAACTCCATCATCGTTATATTGCTTTCTAACATTGTTTCAATCTCTTTAGGTATCTGGGGTAAATTAACATTCTGTAAATACTGTTTAATTCTTTCCTCATCAATATTCTATTGTGTGTTAGTCCCATAATAGTCTCAAATGATTTCCTTCTTCTCTTCATTACCAAAGCAAACTTGGCCTTGGTCTTCTCTTAATTGCAATATTTTCCTTGATTCTTTCTCCTTTCTCAATTTATATGCTAACCATCTACCTGGTTTATTTGCATCTTCAAAGTAGTTCTGTTTAGCACCTCTAATTTTTTGTGCTAATTCTTCTTTTTCAATTAGACCCATTTTATATTTGGTTATATCCATTTTTAACTTAATGTCCTTTTTCTGTGGCATTTTCTGTAGCTCTTTTTCAAGTCCTTTATACTCATCTTCTAATGCCTTAGAGGCTAATATTTTCATGGTATTTCTTTTCCTTGTGTATCTATTATCAAGCCTCTGGCATATGCCTTCACTGTATCCCATACATTCTGGATTGATGTGTCTTCTTTTTTGTTTTCTCTAAAGAAAAAGGCCAGTTCTTTCTCCATCCACTGTGTGAAGTCTTTTTCCTTTAAAATAGTATTATTTAACGTTCATCTAGATCTTCTTCTTTGTCCTTTCCATTAAATTGTCATTGGATTGTGATCTGCCCAAGTACTTGTTTCAATATTTATTTCTTGAATATTAGTTAACAATTCTGTTGACATCCATATCATATCTATTCTGAACCATGATAAGTGTCTATCTGAGTAGAAGGTGTATTGTTTAGTTTTAGCATTTCTTTCCTTCCATGTATCTTTTAAGTTTATTTCATCTACCATTTTAAAAAAAGATTTATGGAGAGTCTTTCTATTTTGCTTTATTATTTTCTGTGCTGTATAGTCCAGCTTATTGTCTACAATTCCATTAAAATCTCCCATCATAACTATGTTAGCATAGTCCAGTTCAATTATTTTCATATGTAATTTTTTGTAGAATTCTTCTTGATTGTCATTCAGGGCATCGATTGCAATCAGGAGTGTTTTCGTATTATTGTCCATTATTTTCACCATTAATATTCTTCTGTCGTCATCAGTATAAATCAATTTCGCTGGGATGGTCTCTTTAATATGTAAAACCACTCCTCTTTTCTTACATTGTGTCAAGGAAGTAAATATTTTCCCTAATTTTGGCTGTATCAACAATTGTTCATATTGTTTTTTAATATGTACTTCTTGTAAGCAGATTCTATCAAATTTTAATTTCTCTAATTTATAAAAGATTTTCCTTCTTTTAATGGCTGAGTTAAGTCCATTTATATTAATTATAATCATTTTTTCTCTTCCATGGTTATATTTTGTAGTCAGTCTGATGGACTTATCCACAAAGTCAAGGTCCTGATGGTGAGGTCACTAGATCCCTCCTGTTACCATCAGACCATTACCAAGAACCTCTACACTAGGCCAGTCACTGATCTTGTGCTGTTGTGGAGAAGGGCCGAACTTAAAAACTGAACCTCAAGTTTTGTATGCTTTGCTTTGTTTGATGCTTTATTAATGTTTACTGTTTCTCTTAGTTATATAGATAACTGTTTATCTTAGTTACATAATTATTTGCTATTCAGATAGTATTACTGTCTACTGCTTATCTTAGATTATAGTTAATTTTTTTCTCTTCTTTTAATAGTGAAATTTACAATTCCAGGCGGGGAGTGTGCTGTCCAGCCAGTGTATGGGAATTGGATAGTTAGGTAGCAATTGTGAGCTGTCCCCTTAGGGAAATGCATCATGGTAAATGCAGTTAAGGTATCCTGGGAAATTATGGTCCATTCACATGACCACATCTGTAATCCTGATCGGTCACTAAACTGATCCTTGAGGGGTTGGGGGAATTTTCCTCACTCTTGGCTGAACTCATGGACTCATGGTAACTCTTCTACTTCTATCACTACATGAGGGAAAAAGGACAGAAGATAAATCATCTTTTTCCTCCTGGACTTCTCTTTTGGGGTTCATCTAACCGTGAGTGTTCTTTTTGATTTGTTTGAGAGTCTTTGTGTAGTGTTTGTTGTCTTGTTATGGAAGGTTCGTCTCTCCCTTTCTTATTATTTTGTATTTCCCCCCCTCCTCAGTTGTTTTTTGGTCGTTATTTATTTTTAGCGCTGGTGTGTTATTGTGTTCGAGGGTTTGAGAATGAAGCTGGTCAATGTGCTGCTTCCATTCTCGTCTAGGAGTAGTCGGTAAGACCGGGGGCCTGTGATCTGGTTGTGGCTGGAAGCCATAACGGGTCCCTGGTAAGGCTTTTGGCATAGACCAGGTCGCCTATTTTAAATTCGCTGTATTTGCTGGAGGAGTCAGGGGGTTTATCCCAGGTATAAGTGGGGTGCAGTCTGTCGAGGTAGGAACGCAATTTCCTACCCATTAGGAGTTCTGCTGGGCTTTTGTTGGTTGTGATGCTAGGGGTAATATGCTGTAGGGTTAATAATTGGTTTAGCTTTTCTTGCACATCCCCCTTGTCCATTCTGTCCAGGGCCTCCTTAGTGTACCGAACCATGCGTTCAGCCCTGCCGCCGGATGGGCTGGCGCAATTAAAGCATGTCGGATGCTCTGGGCAGCTAAGTACTGCTTGAATGCCAATGCGGTAAACTGGGGCCCATTGTCCGACATCAATACATCAGGCAGTCCATGCGTGATGAAAAGTTTGTCTAGCTGTTTCATCATTGACTCGGTGGTTGTAGATGCCATGAGTATGACTTTCGAGCAGGCATCCACAACTATTACAAGGTGTTGCCTTTTGTCGGCCCAGCAAAGTCAATATGTAGTCTAGACCATGGGCCCTGGGGAGTTTCTCATTCCCTAACTGGTGCCTGTGGGGGGTTAGGCCTCAATTTTTGACAGTCATGGTATGTTGCCACCCAACGTTCAATGTCCTTGTCCAGCCCTGGCCACCAGACGTAACTCCTGGCCAGGGCTTTCATCTTAACTATGCCCGGGTGCCCCTTGTGCAAGATGCACAAAACATCTTCCTGGAGTTTGTTTGGTATCTCCACCCTGTCACCCCACAAAATACAGCCCTTCTCAATAGACAGTTCAGTCTGTCGGGTGCAAAATGGATTAAAAGTCTCAGTTTTGTTCTATTCCGGCCAGCCCTTACATACCCAATGCAGAATGCGAGCTGTCAAAGGGTCTTTCGCGGTGATTCTCGCGACGTCCCCTGCGGTTAGTGGTAGGTTCAGCCAGGCCTCGAGTTGGAGTGTGGAGATGGTGGGAGTTGGGTCCTCTTCTGTGATGGGCAGCGGGGAATGGCTCAGAGCGTTGGCATGGGAGATGGTCCTTCCTGACGGTGGATCAGCATGTAGTTGTATGCAACGAGGAATTCAGACCACCTCGTCATTCTAGGTGACAGAATGTTCGGGGTTGGCTTGTTTCCTGCTAGGATCCCTAACAGGGGTTTATGATCAGTGATGATCGAAAAGGTTCTGCCCTAAAGGTACTCATGGAATCTTTTGACTCCGGCAATGATTGCGAGGACTTCTCGGTCGAGTTGGCTGTAATTTGCGTTCTGATTTGAAAAGCGTTTTTGAATAGAAAGCGACCGGTGCCTCTCTGCCATCTGGTAGCTTGTGGCTCAGGATGGCGACGATTCCAAAAGACGATGCATCACAGGTGAACGTCAAAGGCAAGTTATTGCTATACTGGATTAAAACAGTGTTAGAGGTTAATAGGTCTTTGATACCTTGAAATGCTGCTTGTTCCTGGTAGCCCCATTTCCAGATAATTTTTTTGTCTAACAACCGATGTAAGGGTTCTGCTATGGTTGCCTTATGGGGCAGGAACACATTGTAGAAATTTATGAGACCTAGGAATGCTTGAAGGTCAGTTTTGTTCCTAGGTCTAGATGCGTCTTTGATTGCCTTTATCTTTTTTCCGGTGGGGTGTATCCCTTGTTCATCTATTAGGTAGCCCAGAAACTCAACCTGGTTGGTGGCTAAATTACATTTCTCTCACTTTACCTTAAGGCCTGCGTTCTAAATCTTCTTAAGACTTCTCTTAATCTGCTCTCTAGTTGGTTAGCGTTTTTTGCTGACACCAGAACATCATCAAAATAAGGGACGACTCCCTTGATTCCATTTAACAGGCGCTCCATGAGGCTTTGGAACATGCCTGGGGCAATGCTAACGCCGAACTGGAGACGGTTACACTTGAATGCCTCTCTATGTGTCACAATAGTCAGTGCCTCTGCGGTAGTGGGGTCAACGGATAGCTGTTGGTACGCTTGTGCGAGATCAAGCTTTGCAAAAAATTTTCCTCCCCTTAGGGAGTGCAATAAGTGTTACACTACCGGTACTGGGTATGCACTTTGTTGGAGCACATGGTTTAGGGTTGCCTTAGAGTCTCCGCAGATGCGCACTGATCCATCTGGTTTTACAGGAGTCACGATGGGTGTTTCCCACCTGGCATGGTCGATTGGCTCTCACACCCCTTGTGCTATTAATTTGTTTAATTGTTCGTCAATTTTTGGTTTTAAGGCAAAAGGGACGCGTCTAGCTTTTAACCGGATGGGGGCTATTTTTGGCTAAATGAAATTGAGGTCCCCTTGTACTTGCCTAGGGTCCCATCAGAAACATCTTGGAATTCTTCTAACAGGCTCTCTTCCCAGTTGGCTGCAACAATGCAGTTTATCATCCCGATTCCCAGGGGTGCGAACCATTCGATCCCTAGCAGGCTAGGGTGATCACAGTCGATGATGGTCAGAGGCAAGACTTCGGCATGATTCTTAAATTCGACGAGGAAATGTCCAAGGCCCACTACCAGGATTCGATTTCCCTGGTAGTCCTTTAAAATCAGTCTTTGTTTTTGTAGTTCTTTTTGTTTGATGTCCAGTATCAGGTGCCGGATGGTGTTCCAGGATACCATAGATAAAAAGGACCCGGAGTCGACTTCCATCTCACAGGGCTTCCCTTCGATGTTCACCTCTATCCGGACCTTTTTTTCATTTGCTAACCTGGCATTTCCGATGGTTACCGTCTGGTGCATTTCCTCTCTATCGCTGGTTCTTTTGCTTCAGTTCCATCTGCTTCCGGCTTGTCTCTTTTCATGTCTGGGGAGGGGGGTGCTGCCGCGTCTTTTAGGACTATAGCTCTTTTTGTTTCGGCAGACCCTTTCGATGTGCCCCTGTTTGTTACAAGTCCTACAGATTGTATCTAGGAACCAGCATTCAGATCGTGGGTGGTTGCCTCCGCATCCAGCACACTGAAACTCCCGCCTGTTTCTTCTCTTTTCCCGCCATTTCTTGTCTGATTGAAGTCTATGGACATCTTCATTTTCGTCATCAGTGTCGCTCTAGGATTCAAGTTCTTCATAGTGGGCGGTCGCTGTGGGCTGTTTCTTGCTTCCCTCTGCCTTCTTCTCTCTGGCTTGGTTTGGCGGATCTGGAATCGAATTCATTTGGCGCATCATGGCTGCGGATTTCTTTGCTGCTTTGGCAGCGATGGCTTCTGCAATAGCCTTGTCCACGGTTATATTTGGTCTATTCAGCAGCTTATTCTGAAGTGTAGCGTCCTTCAAACCGAGGACCATGCAGTCCCTCATGGCCTCGTCCATGTTCTGGAACTCGCAGGCTCCTCCGATGTGTCTCAGGGCTGCTACAAAATCTCTGATGGTTTCATTTTCTTTTTGGTCTCTCTTGTAGAACTCGTGTCTTTTTATGAAGTTGGAGACCACAGGTGCGTAATGTGCTCAGAGCATTCTGTTCAGCTCGGGCCAAGTCATCTGTTTGACATCTCTTGGTTTGGCTAGTGCCTTCGCCATTTTAAAGAAGGCTGGTCCGCAGTGTGTAAGGAAGACAGCCCTCTTCCTTTGGTCAGATATTTCCTGCAGTTCATTGCTTTCAAAAAACATAAGAAAGCAAGTTGTTACTGGCCATCTCTCTTGCTCAGTTCAGATCGCCGCGTGCTTCAGTCTCGCTCTTCTATGACGATCCCACCTTTGTTGCCAGTATTCTGTTCAGAAATAAGTTGTGCGAGAACGGGTTCCAATTACAACTCTTTTATTTTACTCAGTAAAGCAATGGTAATGGAACAAGAGTCCAAGCCGCGGCAGCCCTTTTTACAGCGGTTTGCTCACGGTTTGTGGCCAATGACACCACTTTAAGTGTTCCTGTCATCAGGCGGGCCAATCGGATTGGTTCTCTAATGGCCAATCCGAGAACGGCCTTTTCGGCCAATCAGAATAGGGAACTTGGAGCTACCAAGTTCCATACACAACACTTTGCTTTGTACAATGCACACAAACATACAAAACATCAGCTATCAAATCTAGCTACCAAAAACCCCACTAAATGGAAACAAGGAAGTTTGCTTTCTGTACCTCATTTCTGCCAACTTGAGATTGTTCAATTTTTGATGGTCAGGTCTGGTAACCCTAACAACATGCCCCATATATGCACTGTGAGAAGGAAAAATAACATTCAGAGTTCTGTTGGGTTTAAGTCAGCCTCTAATTTTTTAAAAGAAGGAACATGCAGAATATATTATAAAGGTGTGAATATAGCTACTTAAAGGGTTTTTTTTCTTCTTCATTTCTTTTTTTTTTTTAAAAGAAAGGGAAGATTATTACTCATGGTAGATTTGTTTTTTAAAAAAATTGTCTTCTATAAATTTCTCATCCAGGGTACATTTTTCAGCATAACATGTATTTAAGGGGAAAACACAATATGCTTAGCTGTATATGAAGCAAATTTTAATTCTGAATGCTGTACTTAATAGCTGAAATGAAAATTATTGTAAGTGTTCTATATGTAAAGTGGGTGACTCCAAATCTGCAAACCTGATTGGTCAAATAAATAAGCATTGGATTGGTTCACTAGGAACCAATCCAAATAGCTGCTAAAAGGCGGCAAATTTAAACAACTACCATTGGCTGCAAGCAGGCAAGCCAGCCTGTATAAAAGGCTGGCCTCAGCTTCAGCCAAGTGTTCCTATTTACTGACTAGTTAAAGAATAAAGTAATTATTGTTGGAACCCGGTCTACCTCGTGTATTTTCCGAACAAAACACTGGCGATGAGAATGGGATCGTCCTGAACGGAAAAACCTGCACGCGGTGATAAGTTCAGATTACAACCAAGATGTATGGAAACAACGCACCGCCCGCACCCTTCAAACCCAACGAAGAGGATTGGGATTCCTATGCTGATCGCTTCCAAATGTATTTGGAGAGCAATGAAATGGAAGACATTTCAGAGGAACGCAAGAGAGCGGTATTCCTGACGCACTGCGGGCCAACAGTTTTCAAGATGGCAAAGGCCCTTGAGAAGCCCCGGGACGTTAAACAACTAACGTGGACAGAATTGCAAAGAGTCCTCAAAGCACACTACGCTCTGATGGTGTCAAACTTAATAAAGCGACACGAATTTTACCGCAGAGACTAGAGAGAGGGAGAGACCGTCGCCGATTTCATCGCTGCCCTTAGACAATTAGGGGGTTAGTGTGAATTTTTGAACATTGACGAAGCAATGAGGGATTGCGTGGTGTTGGGCCTGAGAGACTCGGCCACACAGAGTAAATTACTCAACAAGCCCAACATCACCGTTACCGAAGCCATCGCGGAAGCCACAGCCGCTGAAGCCGCAAAAAAAATCTGCCGTAGCCATGAAAAAGATGAACACCCACAGCGAAGAAACACCAACCAAAGACAGAAAGCAGCCTGCCACCACAACCCACTACGAAGAGTCGGTCGAAACAATTGAATCGAGCGAAGAAGATGACGAGGTCCACCGTTTGCTCACGAACAGAAAAGAGCGTGAAAGAAGAAATTGGCGGGAATGCGCTGGCTGCGGAGGAAACCATCCCCGAGCTGAATGCAGATTTCTCGATGCCATCTGCCGGCATTGCAAGAAACGAGGGCACATCGAGAAGGTCTGCAGGAACAAAAAATACAACAGCCCAACGAGACGTAGAAATTCCCCAACACGAGCTGAGCCTAAATGAGCTGAGAGAAAGTGGCAACAAGAGAAGTGAGCCAATACACACCAAACTGTCATTATACAGAGCGCTCAGACGGAAAGTGGGAAGAAAATTAAAGTCATCGTGAAAATCGAAGGAAAACACTGCAAGATGGAAGTGGACTTGGGGTCCTTCCTCTCCATGGTATCGTGGGACACAAGAAGACAGCTAGTCCCAGGTATCAAACCCAAAGAATTGAAGAAGCAGCACCTAACCCTCAAGGATTATCAGGGAAACCAAATCCCTGTGGTAGGCATGGGACAATTCCGAGTCGCCTACAAACATCACGTCAAGGTGCTACCGCTGACCATAGTCGACCAAGACAGACCAAGCCTCCTGGGCATCGAATGGTTCATGCCATTGGGCATCGGGATGACCGGGGTCGATCGAGTGACCACAACCGGCTAGGAAGACGACCTCATCCGAGAATTCCAGGACGTTTTTGATGGCTCACTTGGCAACTTTCGGGGAAATCCCATTTCTTTCAATCTAAACCCCCAAATAGCCCCACGAAGAATAAAAGCCAGGCGAGTTCCTTTTGCACTAAAGGCAAAAATAGAGGAACAGCTGGACAAATTAATAGCCAAGGGGTGTTAGAACCTGTGGACCATGCCAAGTGGGAAACGCCTATTGTCACACCCATAAAACCTGATGGGTCCATTAGAATCTGTGGTGACTATAAGGCTACCCTGAACCACGCATTACAACCAAGCGCATACCCGGTGCCAGTAGTCCAGCATTTGCTTCACTCCCTGGGGAAGGGCAAAGTTTTTGCTAAACTCGACTTGGCACAAGCCTATCAACAACTCCCAGTGGACCCAGAAACAGCAGAGGCACAGACTATAGTCACCCATAAGGGCGCATTCAAATGTCACCGGCTCCAATTTGGAGTAAGCGTGCCCCCTGGCGTCTTCCAGAGTCTGATGGAATGTCTCCTAAATGGCATGCAAGGAGTCGTTCCCTGTTTTGACGACGTCCTAATCTCGGCCAGAGATGAAAATCAATTAAGGAAAAGACTCAAAGAAATATTAACTAAGTTTAGGGAATCTGGCCTCAAGGTAAAAAGAGAAAAGTGCTGTTTAATTAAGAATAGCGTCGAATTCCTGGGCTACTCAATAGACGGAGAGGGTATCCACCCTACAGACAAAAAAGTTAAAGCAATCAAAGACACACCTGAACCAAGAAATAAAACCGAACTACAAGCATTTTTAGGACTAATTAATATTTATAATGTGTTCCTGCCAAACAAGGCCACTATAGCAGAACCATTACACCGTCTGCTAGACAAGAAGGCAACTTGGACTTGGGGTTACAAAGAAAAAAAAGCCTTCCAAAATATTAAAAGCTTGCTAACATCAACAAACGTTCTCATCCAATTTAGCAACACACTGCCATTAAGAGTGACCTGCGACGCCTCACCATACGGAGTAGGTGCCATCCTGAGCCACCAACTACCTGATGGCAGAGAAGCACCCGTCGCATATTACTCTAGGACTCTATTCAAAACCGAGCGGAATTACAGCCAATTGGACAGGGAAGCTCTAGCAATTGTCGCTGGAGTAAAACACTTCCACGAGTACTTATATGGGCGGACTTTTCAAATCATAACAGACCACAAACCGCTGATGGGGATTTTGGTGGGAAACAAGCCAACACCTAATATACTGTCCCCAAGAATGACTAGATGGTCAGAGTTCCTAGCAGCTTATTCCTACACTCTGACACATCGGCCAGGGAAACAAATTTCCCATGCGGACGTTTTGAGCAGAGCACTCTTACCAGCAACCGACGAAGACCCGGCACCAGCGATGACAATGCTACAAATTGAGACTTGCCCCGATCTACCCATATCAGCTTATGATGTCACCAGAGCCACTGCGAAAGACTCATTGACTGCCCGCGTTCTTAGCTGGGTAGGTAAAGGCTGGCCGGAGAATCAAAAAACTGAAAACTGGGAGAAGGCGGAGCTACGTCTCGGTGTTACAGCTGCGATCTCGGGGCTCTGAGATCTCAGCTGATATTTTTGCCTCTGGTCGGTTCTAACGGACCTAAACCGTCCCGTAGAGACGGGGATCGTGAAGGGCACAGTCCCAGGATCCCAGAGATATCGCAAAATCTCTGGTTTGATCCGGGAGAAGCCCTTTTGCTGGAAGCAGAAAGGCAGCCTCTAAAGCTGCTGAAGTCGGGACAACTCCGGAAAGAAAGGGATTTAAATGAGCGTGTATCGGTTGGGTGAGAAATTCTTTTGCATTATAAATTGATTAAGACTTGAAAGGACATCCTGAACAAAGAAGAAATCTGTGACTTTATTTTTCTTTTGACTGAACCTGGGTTGAGTGGCGTTTAAGTGATGTCAAATTGAGACTTGGATTTTTTTTTTTTTTTCTTATTTTCTTTGAGGATTTTAAGGTGACTTTGTAGGTAACCGGATTGAATTTTCTCTTATATATATTTTTATTTTTCACTTGATTTTTATTTTTTATCTTTTTAACTTTCTTTTTAGGATAGAGGCTCCCTTTGACTATCTTTTTCTTTTGTTTGAGTTCTTTATAAACATTTTTTCTTTTGGCTGGGGGGGGAAAGAGTATTTAGATGCTGTAACACTGCCAACTAGAGGCTTGAAAATATTTTATTTGAATTGGGGAGAAAAGCACTTCTTTTCAAGGACATTTTAATGTGATAAGATAGAGGGAGAATACAGTAAAATATTATTACAGGTGCTCTCTTGGACTCTTATCAATATTTTAACATTTGAGGCTTGGCTTTGAAGCTGCTGGAGAAGACAGTCATAATAAGAGCCTTGGATAAAGAAATAAAGTGCAGTGTACAGTGCATATATATATATATATATATATATACTTTTGAAATTCCTACTCGCCAGCCTTTTTGGTTAATTTTAACTCTAGCATTTTTGCTTTTTATTTCAAAGGGAAAGCCTCAGACTTTTTTCTTTTTTCTTCTCTTTCTTTGCTTCTTCCATCTATTTTAATTTGATTAGGGTCTAGAAGAACCTGAAGACCTTTCTTTTTCCTTTTTCCTTTTTTCTTTTTTGGCTTTGGGCTTTTTACTATTGGATTTTTTCTTTTTTTTTTTTTTTTGATTTTTTGGACTATATTTGGTTACTATACCAGCTGGATTTAAAGTCAAAGAGAGCTTGAAGACTTGGAAATATTAAAATGAGCAGGAAGCCAAAATCATTCGGCGTTTTTGCTTCTACCTCTGCTTCCCCACCACTTGAAGGACAACTTTCAATTCAGACAATGTTGAAGCAAGATAAGGAACAAGAAAAAGTAAATTTACAGATGATTATGCAAGGAATTCAAGATATTAAGATAAAAATAGATACCATGGACAAAAAAATAGAGAAATCTGATGAAAATTTTAAACAAATGATGGGAAAATATGAGGAGAGATTCCAAAAAATTGAGGAAGAAGGAAAACAAAGAGAGGAGAAGATTGGAAATATTGACACTAGATTAACAGTGATAGAACAAGAAAAAAATGGGATGTTGAGGTGGGAGATGGAAAGATCAGAATTTTATCTTAGATTTCAAAATATAGAAGAGGAAAAAGGAGAAAACTTGGCTGTGATAATGATAGAAATATTGGCAGATCTTCTGGAAATTACTGAGGAAAAAATGATGGACGGAGTAGATGAGATATACCGAGTTTATACAAGATATGCGATGAGAAATAAACTACCAAAGGAAGTACATATTAGATTTACTAAAAAATCCATCAGAACACAAATATTACAAGTGGCAAGAGAAAAAGCATTGAAATATAAAAACAAAGAGATTGTAGTTTTAAAACAAATACCTAGAAGAGTGAGAGAGATGAGAAGAGAATATCGATTTTTGACCAAAGTGCTACTGGAAAATGAAGTGAACTACAGATGGCTGATACCAGAAGGACTAATTTTTACGTGGCAAGAGCAGAGACATAGAATTGACTCGATTGAAAAAGCAGAACTTTTTTATACAGAATTTTTTGGAAGAAAAAAAGAGGTGGCAGAGAAAGAGATCTCATTAATTGAGCTTCTGGAGGAACAACTGGAGATTGAAAAAGAGAAAGGAGTTGTAGGTGGACAGGTAGACAGTAAAGAACAACGTGAAGTGAGAGCTACGAGAGTTGTTAGACCTAAATACAAAGCATAATCATGGAAGAAAAAAAATTGATTACAATGAATATAAATGGACTTAACTCAGCTGTTAAAAGAAGGAAAACTTTTCACAAATTAGAGAAATTAAAATTTGATATAATTTGCTTACAAGAAGTTCATATTAAAAAGCAACATGAGCATTTGTTAGTACAGCCAAAATTAGGGAAAATATTTACTTCTTTGATTCAATGTAAGAAAAGAGGAGTGGTTCTCTACATTAAAGAAGATATTCTAGCAAAACTGATCTACACGGATGAGGATGGAAGAGTATTAATGGTGGAAATAATGGATAATAATAAAAAAATACTCTTGATTGCAATTTATGCCCCGAATGATAAACAAGAAGAGTTCTATAAAAAACTACATATGGAAATAATTAGATTGGACTATGTTAACATAATCATGATGGGAGACTTTAATGGAATTGTGGACAATAAATTGGACTATATAACAACAACAACAAAACAAAATAGAAAGATTCTCCCTAAATCTTTTTTTAAAATGACAGATGAATTAACCTTAAAAGATATTTGGAGAGAAAGAAATGTTAAAACTAAACAATATACTTTTTATTCTAATAGACATTTATCATGGTCCAGGTTAGATATGATTTGGATCTCAACAGAACTAATATCTACTATTCAAGAAACAAATATTGAAATAAGTACTTGGGCAGATCATAGTCCAATGACAATTAAATGGAAGGGACAAAGAAAAAGATCGAGATGGACATTAAACAATACCATTTTAAAGGAGAAAGATTTTATACAATGGATGGAGAAGGAATTGGTCTTTTTTTTTAAAGAAAATAAAAAAGAAGATACCTCAATACAGAATGTTTGGGATACAATGAAGGCATATGTAAGAGGTTTGATAATAGACTATACAAGAAAAAAGAATATTAGAAAAAGACAAACCTCTAAGGCCTTGGAAGATGAATATATAAGACTTGAAAAAGAATTACAGAAAATACCACAGAAAAAAGATATTAAATTGAAACTGGATGTAATTAAGCATAAAATGGAATTAATAGAGAAAGAAGAACTGGCACAGAAAATTAGAAATTCTAAACAGAATTATTTTGAAGACGCAAATAAACCAGGTAGATGGCTAGCATATAAACTGAGAAAGGAGAAGGAATCAAGAAAAATATTGAAACTAATAGATGATCAAGGTCAAGTTTGTTGTGGTAATAAGGAGAAAAAGGAAATTATTCGAGATTATTATGGACAACTATATAATCAAGAGAATATTGATGAGAAAAAAATTAAACAGTATTTACAGAATGTTAACTTACCGAAGATACCTAAAGAGACTGAAGAAATGTTAGAAAGCAATATAACAATGATGGAACTAAATGAAGCATTTAAAAGACAAAATAATGGGAAAGCACCAGGTCCAGATGGGCTTCCGGCAGAATTCTATAAAAAATTTCAAGAATCATTGAACACTCCATTGTTAGAAATTATGAATGAAGTTATGTTAAAAAAGATGACACCCAAAACATGGTCAGAGGCTTATATTACACTTATTTTAAAGGAAGAGGCTGACCCGTTGCAAATTAAGAACTATAGACCTATTTCCTTATTGAATGCAGATTATAAAATCTTTGCTTCAATCTTAGCAGAAAGACTGAAAAAATATTTAAATAATTTTATCCATCCAGATCAAAATGGATTTCTACCAAAGAGACAAATTAGAGACAACATGAGAGTAATTTTGGATACCTTGGAATATTATGAGGCTCATCCTGAAAAACAAATGGCTTTGATATTCTTAGATGCTCAAAAAGCATTTGACAACGTGAACTGGAGATTTATGTTATTATTATTGGAACAGATGGGCTTTGCCAGAAAATTTATTCAAGCAATAGAAGCCATATATAATAAACAGACAGCAAAGGTAATGATGGAGGGAGAATTTACAGATCTTATTAATATAAGAAGAGGTACAAGACAAGGATGTCCCCTATCTCCTTTGTTATTCGTATTAACTTTGGAAGTGTTGAATAGAAATATTAGAGATGACAAAAATATAAAAGGAATGAAAATTAAAAAGGAAGAATTTAAACTACAAGCTTTTGCTGACGATTTAGCTTTTATTCTGGAAGACCCGTTAGAAACCGCTCCAAAGTTATTGGAAAAGGTAGAGACATATGGTGAGATGGCTGGCTTGAAAATAAATAAAGATAAAACAAAGATTTTGACAAAAAATATGTTATTGAGACAAAGAGAAGAACTGACAGATCTTTTGAAAATTCAAATTACAAACAAGGTTAAGTATCTGGGGATATATTTGACAGCAAGATGTAGCACATTAAAAGAGAATAATTATATTAAACTTAAACAACAGATAATTACAGATTTGAAGAAATGGGAAAATTTACAATTGTCATTAATAGGGAGAATTTCAACAATTAAGATGAATATTTTACCTAGAATTTTATTTCTCTTTCAAACAATACCAATTAGACTTGGAAAAGACTATTTTGAAGATTTAAATAAAACTATGTTGAAGTTTATATGGCAAGGTAAAAAAGCGAGAATAAAGTTAAAACTTTTGCAAGATGCTAGAAATAGAGGAGGTTTTGGCCTGCCTAATTGGGAATTGTATTATCAAGCTGCAAGTTTGATGTGGGTCAAAGAATGGATAACATTAAGAAAACATAGATTGTTGACATTAGAAGGACATGATTTACTGTTGGGCTGGCATGCTTTTTTATGGTACAAGGGAACTAAAACACAGGGGTATTTCAGAAGACATTATATACGGGAGTCTTTGTGGTTAAATTGGGAGAAGATAAAAAAACAATGTTATTTGAAAATTCCAATTTGGTTATCGACTATTGAAGCATTTTCCTATCCTATGATCTATAAAAAGGAACAAACAGTTAGATATGGGGAACTGTTGGATGAAAAGGGTGGACTTAAAACGATCCAAAATTTAGAGGAACAAGGTATGAGGATGAATTGGTTTTCATATGCGCAAATACACTCAAGATATCTTGAAGATTTTAAAACGGAAGGATTCTATGATAAACAGACTGATTTAGATAAGATATTGATGGGTACTGATGAGAAAGTGATTAAAAAGTTATATGGTTATTTATTGGGAATTAAGCTAGAGGAAGAACAAGTTAAAGAAACTATGATTGCATGGGGGAAGAATTTTGGATATGGAATTGATTTAGAACAATGGCAAAAATTGTGGACTCAAAATTATAAAATGACAATGTCAATAGCATATAAAGAAAACTTGTATAAGATGTTTTACAGGTGGCACCTTCCCCCGACAAGAATAGCAAGAATGTTCAAGAATAAATCTGAAAAATGTTGGAAATGTCATCAGATACCTGGCTCATACTATCATATGTGGTGGACTTGTGAGAATGCTAGAAAATATTGGACTAAAATTCACATGTGGTTGGAAAAAATGACAAAGAAACACATAGACTTGAAGCCAGAGATCTTTTTATTGGGAATTTTACCTGATATATATAATAAAGATTTGAAATATTTGATTGTAAATGTATTAACAGCGGCTAGGATTGTATTTGCTAAAAACTGGAAGAATGAGAAAATACCATTGCAGGAAGAAATTATTAAGAAAATATTGGAATGTGCTGAGATGAGTAGATTGACATTTGAAATTAGAGAACAAGAAGATAAACAATTTTATGCAATTTGGGTTTTTTTTTATCAATGGTTAGATGATAAAATACAATAATAGAGCATTAATATTATATATATGAAGAGTTTTTAGGATTGATTTGTTATGATTATACGACAAATTATAGAATAAACTGTTTGAAGTATTGTTATCTCGCAAAGCATGAATGATTAAAAGTATAGTCAGAAAAAGATTTTTTTATTTTTATTTTTTTTTAGTAATATTAGAATATGGATTGACAATATGAGTGGTTATGCAATATAATTGTAATTGACACTATAAAATGAATGCACAAAACTGATGAACCAACCGATACACCGGAAGTATATATGAGAGTAGATGTTTTTAATGTTTTGTATGTTTGTTTGTTTGTAGAAAATTAATAAAAACTTAAAAAAAAAAAAAAAAACTGAAAACTTTAAACCGTTCTGATCCAGACAGACTGAACTTTCAATCCAAAAGGGGTGTTTGTTGTGGGGTGATCGGGTGGTAATCCCTGCCAAATTACAACCCAGGGTACTTAGGTTGTTACATGAAGGGCACCCGGGAATGGTTAAGATGAAAAGCCTTGCTAGAAGTTATGTTTGGTGGCCGGGCATTGATAAGGACATAGAGTATTGGGTAAGCTCATGCAACAAATGCCAGGCAATTAGACCGTCCCCACCAAAAGCACCCATTAAAGACTGGGAAACCCCTCGGGGATCTTGGTCAAGAATAGACATTGATTTCGCGGGTCCTACCAAGGGGCATACCTTTCTGATTGTCGTTGATGCCTATTAGAATTGGCTTGAAGTAAAAGTTATGCCATCAACGACAACAGAAACTGTAATTAAAAAGCTGGACAACCTTTTTGCCACCCATGGCATACCGGACGTTCTTGTCTCAGATAATGGGCCACAGCTAACCAGCATACAATTTGAGCAATACCTAGCCTCCCTAGGTATAAGACATGCCCTAACCGCGCCGGCTCACCCGGCTGCGAATGGCAGGGCTGAGAGAATGGTCCGGTTTACTAAAGAAGGGTTAGAAAGAATGGACGCTGGAGATGTCCAACAGAAAGTAAACCGTTTGCTCACACTCCAACACATAACGCCCAGTACCATAACCAACAAGTCCCCAGCAGAATTACTTATGGGGCGGAAGTTAAGATCACACCTTGATAGGTTACACCCAAATTTTACTCCAGAAAACCCCCCTGACTCCTCTACACGGTTTAGACAATTCGAAATAGGCAATTTGGTATATGCTAAAAACTTCACCGGGGACCCGGTATGGCTACCAGGACAGATTACCCAAATCACAGGCCCCAAATCCTACTGATTAAAAATAGAGGATGGCAGGGAATGGAAGCGGCACATAGACCAGCTTCGATCCCGAATTATAGAGAGAACCACAGACTTACAACCATTCACCGACAAAACCGGTGAATTGCAAACCAAGGTGGGGGGGGGAAAGGCGAGAAGTAAATAAAGAACTGTTTAAAACCAAAACCAATGAAACATATGAACAAAAAGAGCAAATAAAAGACTCACTGTTTGGAGAGACTTGCGTGAAGAGCCCATCGGAAGGGGCCAGCCAGGCCAGCTCGACCTGCCCAGAGGAAACGGGAGGGAGCGGCAAAACTGCCAGCCTAAGAAACTCAGGCGGCGGTAAAATGGCTGACTCACCCTTCCAGACGGTTCCAGGGAAAAGAACGGACGACACAGCAGCCCCATCCGAACCGGTCGAAGACTTCACTAAGAATGAACCGCGCAAGTCAAGTCGAGTCCGGAAAAGCCCCGCCTACCTGCGAGACTACGTCACCACGTAGGACTGAACTAAGAGGGGAGGGGTGTTCTATATGTAAAGTGGGTGACTCCAAATCTGCAAACCTGATTGGTCAAATAAAATAAGCATTGGATTGATTCACTAGGAACCAATCCAAATAGCTGCTAAAAGGCGGCAAATTTAAACAACTACCATTGGCTGCAAGCAGGCAAGCCAGCCTGTATAAAAGGCTGGCCTCGGCTTCAGCCAAGTGTTCCTATTTACTGACTAGTTAAAGAATAAAGTAATTGTTGTTGGAACCCGGTCTACCTCGTGTGTTTTCCGAACAAAACAGTAAGAATATAATGCTCAAAGAAAAGGCATTGTCTCCTGTTTTATTTCTGCTCAAACTCCCTTCCAGGGTTTGAGACTACCTTCTTATAAAACAATGCATTCAGCCTTCACTCACAGTGGATAGAAACCCCATGAACAAACCTTTGTGTTCAACTGTCAATTGTATTTTTAAAAATACTAATATTTGATTGTAAACCCAGCACATAATTAGGACATTGCAGTCTTGCAAGCATTTCAGCAATATTAGCTCAATATTTCTATCCACATCTTTGCATGGCAGGTTAGTATTATTGCTGTATTTCATTTAAATAATTTTATTTAAATAATTTCATTTAAATCTCAAGATAATGTGTATGATTCTCATTGACTTGTGACCATTATCTGGTCCATATTATTCTTACAGAAATCCATTGAAGTTAGGTAGCAAGAGAGTGAATATCCCGAATTGTTGTATTGGCTTTCATGGATGAGGGGGGATTTGGATCTTGATCTGTCCTACACCAACCTCATATTTTTTGGAGTGTGTGTGTGTGTGTGGATGAGAAGAGAGAAATATTGAGGGCAGAACCCTGAGATATATTCTAGTAAACTGTAACTATGCCTTAACATTAACAAAACTTATGACTAACTTCACATTTCACAATCAGCAGAGTTTATTTGGTTTACTGAAGAACCAGAATTGCCTGACATGAACTTACTAAGCATAAATCAAGCAGACCAAATTATGTCTTGGTATAAGGATGAGACCTTGGAAATCTTTGAACGTGGCCATTTCCTTCCAGAAATACTCTGCAAACCATTATTTTCATTTAAAACAAACTGGATAAGTGGAGTAAGATTTTAATTTTATTAATGAAATTTGGGTTTTATCTTACTCTTATTTAGTTTACCAATTTAAGAGTGTCTAGTAATTATGAGTGGATCCTAGATCTTTATCCCCAAATGTACATCTTCAGGACTCAGTGTGTTGTGAGGCTTAAACCAAGCATAAATGTGTGTGTGTGTGTGTGTGTTTGTTTGTGTGTGTGTGTGTGTGTGTAGTATATTTCTATATAAATATATGTGAATAAATGGAGGGATAGTTCATCTGATTAATCACTTTTTTGCTATTATACTGCTCAAACCTTTCATGGTGAAAGATGAGACTTAATTGCAATAATCCAACCCTAATCTAAATTCCAATAATATTCCAATCCAAATCTAAATATACAGGGTGTAATAGAAATCAAGACATAACCCAATCAAAATATGTTTTATTATTGAAAAAAATTGGGAAAAGATTACCATACCTTGAAATATTCAAAGATTGTGCATCAAATATTTAAGGTTTTTTAAAAAAATGCAACCAATTTGAACATTTAATGTATAGTAGTTTATAGAATAAATACTCAAACAAGCTAACAATAAACAACAATCTAATCAAGGAACTGCCAAAACCACTTCCACAAATATTGACAGGACAAGCCACAAGTATATAAAATGAAAGTAAACTCACTCCATGCTAACACTGATGTGTTACCTAGTTTGGTAATGAAATGCCTTCAAGAAAACAAAGAAGCTGAGAGAGTACAAAGGACCCCACAGTTCATAGAATAAATTGTCTACGGGGTATGATTTGGGGTATGTAAAGCCCATGTCACACTGAACCAACAGATGCAAAGAGGATGTAAAATGGACAAAAAACCTTGCCATCCGTTCGAAAACGCGATGTACTCACTGCCTCCGTTTGGCTTCCTCTCTATCCGTCCAGCATCCGTTTATGGACGTTTCATCCGCTCCAAAAGTTTTGGGCTGCCCAAAACTTTTGCGCGGAAAATGTATCCAGTACATCCGTTCTGCATCTGCTACGCATCCGCCTGGCATCCGTTCTGCATCCGTTACGCATCCGCTATATCCGCTAGGTATCCGCTGCACATCCGCACAACTCGCATCCGCCCGGATGCAGAGAGGAAGCGGAACGGACGTGGAACAGATGCAGAACGGATGCCTAGTGGATGCAGCATGGAAACAAAGCGTTTAAAACGGAAAAAACATTCGCAGAGGGGACCTATCTCGGATATTAAAGATGTCTAGAGGATGCCTAGAGGATGCCTAGCGGAAAACCTATACTGCCTATAAAAAGGGGGAGCAACTCGCCTGCATCTCACTTTCAGAACAGCAGCCCAGCGGTGCAGACCTCTGCAGCCTTCATCTGGCTCTTCCTCTTCCACAGCATCCAGTCATGTCCACCGTGGATTGTAACAAAGTCCTTTCGGCAGCCACCATCGTTCTGCAACAGTGCGAAGCCATCTGCAGGCTCTGTGAACTCTACTGCGAGAAGAAAAGGAGCCACCCAAAAAGAGTCTGGATCCGAAGATGGTTCGCCAGAAGAGCAGAGGACGGACTGTACAACAAGCTGATGGTGGAGCTCAGGAGCGAAGACACTCGGGCGTTCCAGAACTTCATGAGGATGCCTCCAGCCATGTTTGACGAAGTTGTGCAGCGGCTGACACCAAGGTTGACCAAGGCAAACACCAGCTTCTGGCCCAGCCTGGAACCTGGGCTCAAGGTGGCACTCACTCTGCGCCACCTGGCCTCCGGGACCTCCTACAGGAGCATGCAGTACGGCTGGAGGGTGCCATGCAACACCATCAGCATTGTGGTCAGAGAGGTGGTGCAGGCCATCATCGAAGAATACAAGGAGGAGCTCCTCCAGTACCCCTCCACTGAAGAAGGATGGAAGAAAGTTGCAGAGCAGTGGTATCAGAAGTGGAACTTACCACACACCATTGGAGCCATAGATGGCAAGCACGTGGCCTGCAAAGCTCCAGCCAAGTCGGGGTCCACTTATTTCAACTCCAAGGGCTTCTTCAGCATCATCCTCTTCACCATGGTCGATGCTGACTACAAGTTCATGTACATCGATGCTTCAGGCAACGGCTCATCTTCAGATGCCCAGGTATACAACGCCAGTCACCTCAAGGAGGAGCTGGAAGGCAACCTCATCGTGGGCTTCCCAGATCCAGAACCCCTACCCAACGACACACAAGATGTGCCCTACTTCATTGTGGAGGATGACGCCTTCTCCCTCACAACCTACCTCATGAAGCCCTATACTTCCAGACTCCTCACCCGTGAAGAGAGGATCTTCAACTACAGGCTGTCCAGGGCAAGGCGGGTGGTGGAGAACGCATTTGGCATCCTGGCCAACAGGTTCCAGGTACTTCTCACCACCATGCAGCATTGCCCAGAGACCGTGAGGAGGATCATGGAAGCTTGCTGCATCCTGCACAATCTCATGCGCACCCGCTACCCAGTCTTGCAGAACAGGCTCGTGGACCTCCAGCAAGGCAATGGGGACATGGAGCCTGGGGACATGGAGGCAAGGGTGAAACCTGATCGACACTGAGGATGTGCAAGGCCCCAACAGAGCCTCACATGAAGCGAAGAAGCAGCGCAACCTCCTGAGACAATAGTGCAACTCCCCAGCTGGAGCAGTGGAGTGGCAAGACAGGATGATAGATGATTAATGGATGCTTCCTTCAGCCTGTCTCATCACACGGATGAGATTGGGCCATGTATATTTGGTTGGCCTACAATGAACAGGGCGTTTAATAAAGAGTTGTGTTTATGTTGACATGTGTGGATAATTATTACATTATTATTGATAATAAAGGGCTGTAGGTGTGGCACCTGGGAGGGTGGACCATACAGTCCCACTATGCTTGCACTGGAGGTTTATCTATCCCACTGCTATCCTAACCCATCCCACAGCTATTACCCATCCCACAGGTATCCTAACCCATCCCAAAGCTATCCTTACCCATCCCACAAGCATGCAAAGGCTTAAACCATTTCTAAAAGTTTCCACCAAGACTTTATTAAAAAAAAGAAATGAAGCAAGTTTGTGAATCATATATAGACTTTAATAACAACAAGCTATAAAACAAAAAAGAGTCTCTGGCACTCCTCTTGGTTGATCAGTCTCAGGGGTGAAGGGTGCAGGTGCTGTGGAGGTGGCTGGTGCTGGAGTGCTTGTCATCAGCTCCTCCAGAAGCAGAAGCAGCAGAAGCCCCAGCCCTAGAAGAGCGAGCCGGTGCTGCAGAAGCCCCAACAGAACCAGAGTGAGGGCCAGGGGGCGGGATGGTAGCCCTGTCCCTCTTGCCAGGGCTGGCAGCAGATGGCTGAGGCTTGCTGTGCTTCTGCATGGTTGTGGGGTTGCTGGCAGGGAGGCTTGCACCAAGGCAGGCAGGAAGACTGACAGGCACCAAGGCTGGCAGGAAGGCTGGCAGGGAGGCAGGCACCAAGGCTGGCAGGAAGGCTGGCAGGCAGGCAGGCAGGCAGGCACCAAGGCTGGCAGGCAGGCTGGCACCAAGGCAGGCACCAAGGCTGGCAGGGAGGCAGGCACCAAGGCTGGCAGGAAGGCTGGCAGGCAGGCAGGCACCAAGGCTTGCAGGCAGACATGAACTAAAGCTGGTAGGAAGGCAGGCAGCAAGGCTGGCAGGCAGACTGGCTGGCAGCAAGGCTTGCAGGCAGGCTGGCAGCAAGGCTTGCAGGGAGAGTAGCAGCAAGGCTGGCAGCAAGGCTGGCAGGCAGACATGCAGGCAGGGCAGGCAAGGCAGCCAATCCGTCCGACAGCAGGTCTTTCCTCTGAAAGGCGACCTGCTTCCGAGCTGCTTTCGTTATATCTGCGGGGCTGACGCAATGCATCCTCCCTGCATGCGCAATTAATGCCAGGCATCCATTAGGCTTCCACTGTGCATCCGCTGTGCATCCGCTTCATCCTTTTGGCGTCTGCTGTGCATCCGCTGTATCCGTTCCACGTCCGCTTTGCTGAGGTCCCCCGGAAGCCTTGCGGACGTGCCATCCGCTCCCATCCGCTGGGCTTCCGTTCCGCATCCACTTTGCATCCGCCCTGCGTCCTCCCCGTGTCTGTGTTATCCGCTCCGGTTATGCAAATTTTTGCCCCTTTTGAGAGCGGATAACAACGGATGGAACATTTTGCTTATCCGCTGTGTCCTTTTTGCATCCGTTGGGCAGTGTGACATGGGCTTAATTTGCTGACTTAAAATCACAATTGGGACCAGAATTTTCATTGCTGAGCAAGACAGTTATTAAAGTGAGTGATGCCTAATTTTACAAACTTTATTTTTGCCATGGTTGATTAGTAAATTTCTTCAGTTATTAAGCAAATCATATGGTCATTAAGTGAATCTGGCTCATCCCAATGACTTTGCTTGTTGGAAATAGGTTGGGAAGATCATGAAGGGCAAGATCAAATGATCCTCGGAAGCAGTAATCATTGCAAAAACAAGCCAGTTGCCAAGTGCTTAAATTTTGATCCCAACACCATGGGGATGCTGTGATGGTCATAAATGTGAGGACCAGTGGTCATTTTTTTCTTCTGCCATTGTAACTTTGAACGGTCCTTAAACAAACGGTTTAAGTTGGAGACTCTCAGTCTTCCCTACTCCCTCAACTGTCTCATTTAAAAAAAAAAACAATGGCTCCCTTATTATGTTTGTGCACTACTGGGAAATACACAGACATTGTTCCTAAAGGCCCAGTCCCACTACACTTATGGACGCAAAGAGGATGTAAAACATTAAAAAAAGTTTGCCATCCATTGGAAAACGCTATGCATCCGTTGTGTACTCACTGCATATGTTTCATACGCTCTATCCGTCAAACATCCATCCATTGCAATTTCATCCGTGCAAGAGGTTTTGAGCTGCACAAAACTTTGTGAATGGATGAACTTTCTGCTGTGTACGATGTACATCCGCGACATATACGGGCAACATACGTTCTATGTCCATTATCATCCATTAAGCATCTGCTGTATCCTCTCTGCATCCTCTGGCCATCCCCTCAACTCACATTCGCTGCAGCTGAAAAGAGAAAGTGGGAGGAAACAAAAGGTACACAGAACGTCTATACAGCGTTAGTAGCACGGAAATAGAAAGGATGTAAGCGTATGCATCTCATATATAAAGTATTCAAACTGGACAAAACACTTGTATCTGGGATGTATCTCGTATATGTTAGGATGTCTGGAGTATGTCTAGAGTATGTAGAAGAACACCTAGCGGACAACCGATATTTTCTATAAAAAGGGAAAGAAAATCATCTGGATCTCAGTATGAGTCCAGCAGCCGTGGTGTACAGACCTCTTCACCCTTGATCTTGGTTTTCAACATCATCAATTGTTCTCCACCATGGATCATGACACAGTCCGTATGATAGCTGTGCTCATTCATCACCAGAACCAAAACCTGTTGAGACTGTTTCAAGTTTTACACAGAAGGAGAAGAAGGAGACGTCCAAGAGCTGTGTGGGTCCGAGGATGGATCGTGAAAAGAATGGAGTTTGGACTGTATCACCAGTTGATGGTGGAGCTGAGGAACGAAGACCCTCGTGCATTCCATCACTTCATGAGGATGCCACCAGCCATGTTTGAGAACTTGTAGAGTGTCTGAGACCCAGGTTGACCAAGCCTAGCACCAACTTCTGTCCCAACCTGGACCCTGGACTGAAGGTGGCACTGACTCTGCGGCACCTGGCCTCTGGAACCACATACAGAAACATGCAGTATGAATGGAGGATGCCACACAATAGCATCAGCAAAGTGGTCAGAGAAGTGGTACAGGCCATCATTGAAGAATACGTGGAGGAGCTCCTCAGGTGCCCCACCACTGAACAAGGCTGGAGGAAACTTGCAGAAGAGTGGTATCAGAAGTGGAACTTTCCCCACACCGTTGGAGCCATAGATGGGAAGCACGTGGCCTGCAAAGCTCCAGCCAACTCAGGGTCCCCTTATTACAACTATAAGGGCTTCAGTATCATCCTCTTTGCCATGGTTGATGGTGACTACAAATTCATGTACATCGATGCTTCAGGCAACGGCTCATCTTCAGATGCCCAGGTATACAACGCCAGTCACCTCAAGGAGGGGCTGGAATGTAACCACATCATGGGCTTCCCAGATCCAGACCCCCTACCCAACGACACACAAGATGTGCCCTACTTCATCATTGGTGATGACGCCTTCTCCCTCAGAACCTACCTCATGAAGCTCTACAGTTTCAGATACCTCATCCGTGAAGAGAGGATCTTCAACTACAGGCTGTCCAGGGCAAGGCGGGTGGTGGAGAACGCGTTTGGCATCCTGGCCAACAGGTTCCAGATACTTCTACCACCATGCAGCATGACCCAGAGACTGTGAGGAGTATCGTGGAAGCTTGCTGCTTCCTGCACAATCTCATGCGCACCCTCTACCAGTGTTGCAGAACAGACTTGTGGACTGTCAACAAGGAAATGGGGACATGGAGCCTGGTGAATGGAGGCAAGGACAAAACCTGATAGACACTGTGGATGTACAAGGCCCCAACAGAGCTTCACGTGAAGGGAAGAATCAGTGCAATCTCCTGAGACACTGGTACAACTCCCCAGCTGAAGCAGTGGAGGGCCAAGACAGGATGATAGATGATTAATGGATGCTTCCTTGAGCCTGTCGCATAACACTGATGAGATTGTGCCATGTATGTTGAGTGGTCCTACAATGAATAGGGCATTAATAAAGAGCTTTGTTTATTTTAAAATGTGTTGATCAATGAATAAATTGTTATTGATAATAAAGGTCCATATGTGTGGCAGCTGGGATGGGGGACCATACAGTCCCACTATAGTTGCACTGGAGGTTTATCTATCCCACAACTTTCCTTATCTATCCCACAAGCATGCAAAGGCTTAACCGTTTTTTCAAAGTTTTCACCAACACTTTATTAAGTAAAAAAAATGAACCGAATAAATTAAGTGTCTTAAGCAAAGATAAACTTTATTAACTTTCTTAGGTAAACTTTATGACTTTATTAAATAACCAAATGAACCAAGTAAACTGTATTAAGTGTCTTAAGCAAAGATAAACTTTCTTAGGTAAACTTTATGACTTTATTATATAAGCAAAATGAACCAAGTATAGTGTTTCAAGCAAAGATAAACTGAACAAGTACAACTCAGTCTCTGACATTATTCTCAGTCACTCTAAGTCATGTCCATGGTCTCAGCTGTTAAGCGGGCAGGGACTTTGGAGGTGGCTGTGGCTTGAGTGCTGGTCTGAGGTACCATTGGGGTACTTGGTCCCGAGAGTACAACGGGGGATGGTGTGTTCAGGAAGCTGTCCGAGAGCTGACTCAGTCCCTTGAGGTTGAGAGGCCCCTCATCAAGGACCTGAGATGTGAGGTCCAAGACTGATGACAGATTGTCCGTTGACGGGCTTGGCTGTGGGGTGGAGGAAGAAGGAGTGTAGTGGGGCTGTCTGGTCTGCAGCTGGGTGAGGACTGGCATCTGTGGCGTCCGATGAACCTGGGCCTGGACTGGGAAGTTCTGCTTCTGCTGTGGGAAGTCCTGGTAGTCGTAGCCTTGGTAGGTGAGGGGCTGTTGAAAGCCATGGAAGGGCTGTGACATTGCCTGGGGTGGAGGAGCAGACCTGGACTAGGTAGGAGCAGCTTCAGCTGGGCCTTGAGGGTTGTGCAGAAGTGCTGTAATCTTCTGCTTCATCACCTGGTACTGGGCCTTGGGCAGGTCCCTGAGGGTCTGGCTCACGTAGGTGATGAAGGTGTTCTGGCCCGAGGATGCTCTGTCCAAGTGGACCATCTGAGAGAGAAGTTCTGTGCTGGTCTCCATTGTGTCCCTGATCTCCAACAGCACACTGTGGTTTTGGCCCTCCAGTCTGCCTCTCTGCCTACATCCTCTGGAGCTGGGGGTGGGGGTGGGGGTGGGTTGGCCTTCGGTGGCTGCTGCTTCTTCCTCTATTTGTGACAGCAGGGTGTCATCCCCCACGGGATCCTCCAAGTCTGCCGGCATTGGGAGTGCAGCTGTCGGAGAGATCTCTGCCGTAGGCCCTCTGAAGACACCTGCCTGGACAGGGTAGCTGGCTCCTGGCTGGAAGAAGACTGGCTGTCTGTGGGCTGTCTGAGGGAGAGGGGTGTCAGAGGGGCTGCTCCTCGGTGGCAGATCTTACCCTCCAGGAAACTGCACTTGGCCATGACGTACATCTCCCAGTCAGTGAGCTTGACAGTGGTCTGCCCAGATTTCTTGAGGTGTAGCTTGCCATACCAGGTGTGCATGTGCTTCCACCATCCCAGGAGTACTTCTGCAGTGCACCCCAGTCCCTCTGCCTTGTCTCTCCAAGCGGCTTGCTTCTTCTTGGTGTTGCGATAGAGTTTGTGGGCCTTTCTCCGGAGGTACTCATTCTCCCTCAGCCATTCCAGCACCTCATCCTCATGCTCCTCAGAAATGGTGTACTGTTTCCTCTCTCCCTTCTCCTTCCCTTGCTTCTTCCTCCCTCTGTCAGGGGCTTCAGCAGGGCCTTCAGGGCTTGAGCAGCAGGGCCTTCAGGGGCTTGAGCAGCAGGGCCTTCAAGGGCTTGAGCAGCAGGGCTTTCAGCAGCAGGGCTTTGAGGGTCTTGGAGCTGATCCACCACAGCAGCAGCAGCAGCAGCAGCAGCAGCAGCAGCAGCAGCAGCAGCAGCAGAAGCAGCAGCAGCAGCAGCAGAAGCTTCAGAGTCAGTGCCAGGGGGTGGGATGCTGGTTCTGGCCTTCTTCACCTTGCCAGGGTTTGAACGAGTATGCACGGGCTTCCTCTTCTTGCCTGACTGACAAACCATGGTGTTCCTGCAAGATGCATGTGGCAGCATGTCTTTCTCCTGTATGCTGAGTGCGTGTGTGCTGCATCCTTTTATATCCGCGGAGCTTACGCAATTCATACTCCCCGCATGCGCAGTGAACGCTTTGCATCCGATATACATCTGCACGGCATCCGCTTTGTTTCCTATAGGCATCCGTGATGCATCCGCTTCATCCACTTTGCATCCGCCCCTTCCGCTATATGTCTGCTTCGAAATTCTTCCCCAGAGAATTTCCCCCGGTGTCATCTGCTTCCATCCGCTAGGCTTCTGATGAACATCTGTTTAACATCCCCACTACATACTACCCACATCAGTTCTTTTCCATTCTGTTTATTCAAAATTTCACCACTTTTTGGAGTGGATGACAATGAATGGAGCCACCCCCGAAATTTTGCTCGTCCGCTGTGTCCTTTATGCATATGTTTTGCATCCTTCAAACCAGTGGGACCGGGCCTTTATAGCTACCTAATCATGCAGTTAAGGAAAGAAGAAAACATGAAATTAGGTTGCCCTGCATTTTGCACTAGTGCTCAAGTTACGGGGAGAAAAAGGAGCTTCTTCATGAAATTGGCAAGCAAGCCCACTTTGTGATTCCAGCTATATTTTACCCCTCTTATTGTTGTTTAAAATGTGTCGTTCAAAAAGTAAGAAGATTGTGACTTTCTCCTGTAATCTGAGGGCTGCCCATAGCAAGGGAGTTCATCTGCATGCTGTAGGTTCCTGTAAAAGCAACTGGTGAATTAAGGTACTTAGGATGCCAGTGCTGCATCTGTCCTAATCCTGATTTGATTTCAAGCCAATTACAATAGTTAGTGAAGCATTTTAACGAAATTGTCTGAGAATGGAACCTTTCACATTTTAGATTTATGTATGTTGAGGAGATGGAAAGATTCAAAGATAACACCCTGTAGCTCTTTATTCCTTCCTTAAGTTAAAGGTTAATCATTTTCTGACACTAAAGGCATCCTGCATCTAATATGCACATTTATAAAATCATGAAATGCTGTGGGGAGGGAGTCAATTATTGATCCTGGAGAGAGAATGCAATCCTTTCCTCCCTTTCTGTATCCCTAAAGATATCAGAGAACAAAGGGAAGGATCTGATTTGGATGAACTTTTTACTGACTTTCCCCCCTCTTACTCCTGCTCTTGGTATTCAACTACCCCTCTCTTTTTATATTCCTATTAACTATTCAATATATTCAAGATAAAATCCCCATGGCATCTAGAACTCTCACATATCTTGGATGTTCTATAATTGCCTTCTCTTTCTCATCTATTGCACAATGAGGTATATATATACAAGTATCATATAGGATCTTTTGTTAGGCAGTGGACCTTCCTGGCCTGCCTGCTCAACTGGAATTGGGCTATCTGTAATGACAATTTGACCACAGCACAATCTATAGCTCAGTTAAGGCATATTTCACTGCTTATGTAGGAAATGGAACTCACTTTCTAAATAGTGGACCAATTTCTGTTAAAGGAATCTGACTCAAATTAGTACAATTTTCATATATAATTTATGTAGGATTATGAATCAAGATATGTCATAATTTTTGAGCTAAGACTCACACTTTTGTCATTAAATTGCATAAATGTAGGACAGGAACTTCTGGGTAGGTTCCCATTCACACTGGGTCACAAATATATCATGGGGCAAGTGATGTGGCAATTTTTTTTTATAGATAAGGAGTTGGTCTGGCTACATGGCAGCACCTAGCTGACTCTCTAAAAAGTTAAACAGGGATACAATTAGAATTTGGATGACAGATCATCAGAAATAAATTAGTCAAAAAGATACCGGTGGGCCTTGCTTAATTATCATTTATGACCAGAGTTACAATGACCACAAATGGGTACTTTATAATCTGTAAATCACCCCAGTCATCATAAATGATTGTGCTGCCCCCTCTGTGGCCATATGACATCTGGCAGGTCAGCTTTATGACTGGTTGCAGTATTCCATGGTCACATTACTCCAATTTGCAACAGGTTTTGCCAGTTTCTGGTTTTCAAATTAATTGAGTCACTCAATGACAATGGCATTCATTTAACGACCATGGAGTTCACTTAACAACTGCAGTATTCACTAATACTACAGAGTTTTAAAAGTTATAAAAAACCAGAGAATCACTTTTGATCACATGAATGCTTCAACTTATGACTTCAATGACTTACCACTATAGTTCTAGACTCAAATACAGTTGTAAGTCAAGGCCTACCTGAATCCTGGAAGAAGGCAGTACCTGCTTTGGCATCATTGCCAAAAGAATTAGATGGATGTGTCTGGGATATCTATAACTTGACAATCTTGTCATGTAATGATTTTACAATGGAGGCCTAAATTGTTATATGAACGAAGGCTAAAATATAAATTCACATGCCTGAAATTATTCAAGAGTTGCTGTCCTTATGCCACTTTCTCTTATTATTATGTCCTCCCCGTGTTTATGCTGTATTAGACAACCCATGACCCCTTGACCCAAAGTTTCAGAGATGTTTTTATCAGATTCCTCAATGCCTTCAACAATGGACTAGAAAAATTCTTAAAAAATCAGAGACATTTGAAGATGTATCAGCCTTGAAAGTAACAGATGTTGAACTATGTAGCATAGTCAAGCATCAAATGTTTTATCATATTTTCTACTATGTCTTTATGATAATTTTATGTCATAAAATGTTTTATAAAATTTGCCAAATTTCAATTTTACAGGAGTCTTGCATCTTAGATTTTAGATGCATTCTGAAAATTAGTCCATTTGCACTACTTTGGTTCAAAATATTTTGACCTATGATGCACCTTTGCAACCAGTTAAAGGTTACTGGAACCTGAGGTTTAATATTATATGTTGCACTGCAATTGGGTTTCATCGTTTTTTGATTATGTATATGATTTTTGTAGAAATTTCAGTCATGCTGTCCAAAGCTTCCTTATAGATCATTTAGCTTTATTAGTGCTGATGATTGTAGATACTTTACTTTTTTTCTTTTTAAAAATATCATGAGTATATGTTTTATTGATACATTTTCCTTTTAAAGAACATAAAAAATTCCATGTCCATCTGAACAGCATATAGTCTGGGCACAATTAATTTTAAGTAAAAATACAACAATAACCAAAGGCATCGTAATAATCTTAAAAAATATATCACAACATAATACTATTAGTTTATCCATCTTGCAAAATTTCCAATACCAATTTTTATAATCTTTTTAGATTCTGTTTCGTTTCTAACCTCTGTTTTTGTTAATCATTGGTAGAATAAATTCCATGTTAAAAAATATTGTTTCTTCCTTTTATCTTGTCAATCTATCCATTTCAGCACATTCTAATATTTCTTTAATTACACTTTCATGTTGGGACCTCATTTTTCCATTGTTGTGCAAATACTATTCTTGCAGCCATTACTACATGGAAAATTAGGTATGCATTCCCTTTGTTACACTGTTCTTGTAGTATACCCAGCAAAAAAAATCTGATTTCAAAATCTTTGTTATCATTTTTTTCCAACCAAGTAATGTATTTTAGTCCAATATTTTTGGACTAAATATTGGCCTTTGGACATGTCCACTGCATATGATAGTATGAATCTGCCATCTTGCTACACTTCCAACATTTAGTTGATAAGATTTTCAAACATCTTTGCCAACTTCTCTGATAGTAAATTCCACCTGTAAAAAATTTTGTAAATTTGTAGGCCATTGACATTGTTAGCTTACAATTTCTAACCCACAATGTCTGCCATTTATCTAATTCTATTGAATAACCATTCTTTTTCCAATGTTATCTGGGAAAATAGATTACCAACAGTACAACAAAATTATTTAGTTGGTTTCAGAGAGTGATTTTTCCCTCCTCTTAATAAATATCTATTTGGCTGTTAAAAAACTGGAAAAGTGGATATGGCCTGGGACTTAGTCCAGTGCGTAAACATTTCTCATCTGATCCTAAAATTCATTAATCTTTCTTCCTATTGCCCATTTTTCTTCAGTGTCCCTCTCCCTTATTTCTGTATTCTGGTTCACTCCTGCTGTATTCTCTTCCCTAGGTAAGATGACTCTAATACCTCTTGGTTTTCAAATCCTTAAAAGTCATAATTGCTTTCTTCCCTTTTCCCTCCTTCCACTGATGCACAAACAGTATCACGACTGAACAGTCTCGAGGCAGCGGTCCACCGTCTCAACGTGCAATTCTATCACATGGATGTGCGAGTGTCACAGTTCTCCCAAGATCTGGCTGAATTGAAGGGGGGTCTGGCTCAGACTAGTGAGTCACTGGCCTCTCTTAACGAAGTTGCCACACACAATCAGAAAGAACTTGGACGCATTGATGGTGAGGATGGAAAGGGGGAGTGGAATCAGTCTTCCTCCCCCATCATTCTATAGCAATGTTTTTGAATTTCAGCAATTTTAATAAGTGTGAATTTCAATACCCATAATTCCAGCCAGTATCTTGGCTGAGGAATTCTGGGAGTTGAGGTTGTGAAGTTGTGAAGTTGATGAGAAACACTGTTCTGTAGGATCTGAATTACAACCCAACACTTAAAAGCCCAGGATGGAGGAAAATTGAACTAGCGGTTTCCATGAAATTAATCCCAGCAACAACAAAGATGGTCAAGCTGAGCGTAAATCTCCAGAAGCATAAATGTTTTTGATCTCCAACCTTCAAGGAATGGAAGAGACTGTCCAGAATCTTTGGAAATTGGAGATCACCATGAGAGCTGTTTTCAGCTGCCAAATCCCTCCAAAAGAGAAAGCTCATCATTTTATTTTACATAAAGCAGACATCCTACTTGAAAGAGTCAGATTGTAACACTGCTCAGGGCTTGCTGATCTCTGCTATCTGCTGAGACAAAAAGTTCAAAGGAAAGGTTATTCCAAAGGTTGGCTGAAATAAGCCATGAGCTGAGTTGAGAACTAAGAGGAAGAATCCGGCTTTCAAGGTCATTCCCCTGCTGTTATGTCACTGTACTGTGATGCAATTGTGAAATATTGGACTAAAATTGATTGTGGAAAAACAGGTTCAGCCACAGAAAGTCACTTGGGGTCTGTCATCCTCTTTGCCCAACCTATTTCACAGGCTTCTGTGTGAATAAAAAGAAAGCCTTATGAAGAAATAAATCTATCAAATAAATTAATCATTGCTTATACATTTTTCACAAACTTTTATAAAATTCATAGGGCGGGGATCTGGCCCTTTGCATTCTATATACCTCCAGGCATTCTGTAGCTAGTGATGGCATACAAAACCACTAAGAGCCATGGTGGCACAGTGGTTACACTGTAATATTGTAGGTTAACTCTGCCCACTACCAGTTTGATCCTCACTGGGTCAAAGTTGACTTAGGGCTATGCTTTCATCCTTCTGATGTCAGTAAAATGAGGAGCCAGATTATTGAGGCAATATGCTGATTCTATAAGTGATTAGAGAGTGCTGCAAAATACTATGAAAAGTATGTAAGTCTAAGTGCTATTGCTACCAATATTAATCACTATCTTTGCCCAACCCAGGTTGCTTGAGGGGCCGGCGCACACAAACTAAATGCTTCCTGATCTTCAAGCACTTTGAGACCTACAATGTAGCCCAAAAACTTTGTGAAGCCAGAGGAGGGCATTTGGCCATGCCAGCGGATGATACTGAGCTGACTGTCCTGCGCCGCTATCTTTATGATGCTTTTCAACCCTACAACTGGCCATCCTGGGTAGGCATTCATGACCAGCGTTCTGAAGGATTGTGGCTTTTTGAGAACGGCCAACGCGTCTCCATCTTTGATTGGTACCGAGACCATCTGGTGACTCAACCCAATGGTGGTACCCGTGAGAATTGTGTCTCCCTCAGCTCGGATGATGGGAAATGGTGGGACAATGATTGTGAAAGGCGCATGTATTATATCTGTGAATATCGCCTCTAATGTTGTATCCTCTTTCAATGCTCAGTTCCTGGTGGATTTGGTTGCATTGGTGCCCTTTCACTACTAGCTTAATGGGTCCAGTGACAGCTAAAAGTTCTGGACATTTCACCCCTCTCCAATTTTATACATGGATCTATTTGCTTCACCTGCCATACCCCCAGTCTAATACTTTTCAAATATAAGGAATGGCAGCTTCCTAGTATTTTTGTAAGGATGAATTTTGCTGTACTAGGCAAGTTTCAGTCCCAAACAGACAAGCATTTCACACAGAAAGCAGCTGTACCCTAGAGTCTGCAGAGAAAATGGGATTATTATCATGCTGGATTCTTTTATTAAAGTAGATAATGTGTTCAATGTCTAAAAGGGTTAACCCGTGTTTTGCTTTGGAAGTCTCTTGAAAAAAACTAAAAAGGACACTTAGAGCCCATCCTTCTTTGGTGACATTCCTGAATCACTGGCACACACCCTGCAAGCCATGAAATATAATTTTTTTTTAATGCTGGGCTCCTGCTGATGGTGGTGATGGGGAATCTTATTTAGCCCTGAGCAAAAGGAAAAAATAAAGTGCCTCTTGCTTCTTTTTTAGTGCATCGTAAATCTGCAGTAACAGTTGACTTGGAAATCAGTATTTGTTACATGCCAAAGCCAGGAAAAAAGCCTAGAGTTCATATCTGTACCGAAAAATCCTCTTTTTACAATACTGTGTTCACTGATAACATGGAGATAACAGAGTCCATTCCTCATTGGACCTCTTCAGGGACGGTGGAACTCAAATTAAGTTGGGATCATTGTCTTGTGAAGTTTTAGCCCTTTGTCCTTACCCGAGTTAACTGATCCAGTCACTTAGTATTAGCATTGGAAGAAAATGACCTTCTTGTGTCTTTGGAGAGCTTCTTTCCTACATTCCTGCACTTGCAATGGGATGAAAAAGGTCTCCATACTGTATGATTTGGATGGGTCATCTGACAGTACAGGACTGCATGCAGCTCCTAAGCCCTTTTGGAAAAGCTGCACCCATTTCAGCTTCCTGAAAGTAGGATGAGTAACAGATAACTTGTTTCTAGATATTTAATACAATACCCCAGGAGTAAAAGCAAAATTGTGTTGGGGGTGAACACTTGATGACTTACTTGGATGCATTAATGTAACTGATATTGGCCATTCCTATTCCACCCCAATGGTTTGCTGCTGTCTTCTATTGGGATATTTTTTCAAAGTTCCTGTCATTCAACAGCCCTTGACTTTCTAGATGACACCCCCCTGAGTATTAAGTACAGCCAGCACTGCTTAGCTTTCTAAATCAGCCAAGGTTGATTAGGCACTGTCACCTGCTGAGAACCATATTCTATTGGCTGTATCAAGTCAGGGTCATATGAAGGATGATGTTCAACAGCTGGTGAGCCTCATAGCACCCAACAGATGCTACCAACTACAACTTCCAGCAGGAGTAGGGCAATAATGGGACACACTAAGAGATGCCATTCAGCAACTTGTAAAAAAACCTTGTTGTGTACCACCCCTGCAGCTTTAGGAATAGTATTTGTCCTGACTTAAGCATCAACTCCCTTGTGGCATTAGCTTCTATAGGGAAGCTTGACTTCCCTTTTGGCAAATAAAAAAAATGGCTACTAACTCCTGATTTATAAAGAGATAGCCATGAACAATACACCAGATGTGATCTGCAGACAGGCTATTTTTGGAACCGCTAAGAGGCAGCTCCATAACTTCTATTATTCCTAGCCAATTTGAAGAAATGTTAGATGACAGTAGCAACTAAAGCCAGCAGAACTGCATTATAAAGTCAGAGGGTAATGTCTTCTTCACATCAAACAAGGTCGGAGGGGGATGTTTTCTAGTTTTTAACTGTACTGCATCATTGGGTGTTGGTGCCCTAAAGAATCACTCCTATTACAATCCGGAGCAAATTTTCTTCAGTTTCCTCCCCTCCCCCATCCTAATACAAGTACCATCTTTTTTAAAAAATAAAACGTCTTATTTTCTTGTTGCTCTTTAATTAATTTGACTTAACACCCCACCCCCCACCCCCAAAAATTAAAATTTTGTTTTAAAGTGGAGAGGAGGAAGGATCCTGCTTGTATAAACCTGTCTTCGGCTGTTCCTCTTTTCTGAACTTTTTAATGTGTGCAAACAGGAGGAGGTATGACATAGGAGAGAATAAGGAATGCATTGCATGGGGAAAGGCATGACCAAGAGGCAATGAAAAGTCTAGTGGTTAAGACATCAAGCTAAGGGAGACTGCGAGTTCAAATCCCATCTGAGCCATGAAAGCCAGCTGGGTGACCTCGGGACAATGGGACAGTTACTCTCATAGCCCAACTTATCTCACAGGGTTCTTATTGTGGTAGGGAAAATAGGAAGTTGGACGTATTTGCCACCTTGAATGATTTGTAAAAAATAATAAAGGTGGGGTATAAATAAATTAGAGAAATGGTTAATACTTTTTTTGGTTTAAAGGTCAATCACACACCCTCCAAATAGAAGGAAGGCCAAGAGAAATCACAGTACTTTTCTATCATTCTTTCTTCTTTTGGTTCTGTATCTTGATTTTTGGGGATAGATGAGAGAGGAATGCTGCATATATTCACAGAATCCATAGTGCAAGCAATATATCTCAGTACAGGGAAGTCATCCATCAATTATGTTGTCCATCATCATTCCATAAGTTAATGTACCTTTTGTTTAGGTACACCAGGGCTCCTTGCAAAGCAAAAACACCTTGACACCTACCACATGCTTGCTTGGTGTCTGAATTACAATCCAAACTTCTTAAACTATTCCATGCCCTCCTTCTGTTTCCCTGAACCAGTGCTGTCATTATTTTCAGCTTCCTACACCAGTTTATTTACCCACCCCCATTTCTTTTCCCTGTTACAAATCAATCTCCCTATAGGTAGGCATGGACTAATCCACTATTTCTCTTTTTATGTCCCCATGTATTCTTAATACATCATTTCTGTCCTCAAATGATCTCTCCTTCTGATCCATACATGGTTGGTTCCCGCCCTTTGTGGTATCTCTTTTCTGAGAGGGGAGGTCTACTGTGTAGAACAGCGGTCACCAACTGGTGGGCCTCAGAGAAATATCACCCCCAGAGCACCTCCCCCAAAGCAATTAATTCAGGCTACACAGAAACAAGGCTGTGCAGCCCACATGGACCACAGGAAGCCACCCCACTCACTCCTAAGTGGCAAACTTGCCTGCTAAATTGTTATGGGAGATTTAGATTAGCTAGAAAGCAGGAAATAATATGGACTCTGGACTCTCCTTCCCCTCCCAACACCAAGTGATTTGTTTTATTCCCCTTTCTCCAAAACATACAGACAGTAATTGCCCTCTGGTCCTTTTGGTCAGCCCACAGAGGAAAGTAAATACAGGGCACATGGAAACTTTTCTCTCATTTCAGCCTTTTGTGGTGGAATGCCCTAGGATCCTGCAGACAGATGTCACCCAAGCCTGCTTTCTTTGTGTACTCTAATTGAGCATCGCATGGTTGCCATGGAGGAATACAAGCATATCAACATGCTCTGGTGTCAGGGCTTGGCGCTTAGTGTGGATGGCATCTCCAGTACTGCTGAAGAGCCAGCCAGCAGGCACTGAGGTGGCAGGCACTCCTAGGAGCTTGCGGGCTGCCTGAGCCAGTAATGGGTACTTGGTGTGGTGGATCTTCCACCACTGCAGGGGTTCCTGAGTGAGGGCAGATGCTTTGTTAATTTGGAAAGTCACAATCTCTTGCTCAGCTTGCTGATGGGCAGAGCTGATGCCTGGGCCACCACGCATGCTGCAGAGATCTCCCAGCAGGAATTCAATGCCTGTATCATGCTTTGGCAGCTTGGAAGGAGGCGATGAGGAAGCTGCATCAGGCAGGCTGGAGGTTAAGATGGCAGAGGTCTCGGCCAAGTGGGACACTTCGGTCTTGAGCAAATGCAAAGTTTCCATCCGATCAGAATGGCTCAAGAAGTCCAGGCAATGAAAGCGGGGGTCCAGAGCACATGCCAGATTGAGGACCTGGTTAACTTCAGGCCTGGAGAAATGGTGGTTTATTTCTTTTTGAGCTGCTTCTTTGGCTTCAAGGGCAAGGGCAGAGTCCCACTCACTGGCTACCAAGTGCTTGTGGAGGAGGCTACTTAACACAGGCTTGACTAGGGCAAGACTGGAAAAGGGATCTTTGGTAAATGTTGAGGTAGCAATTGCCATGGGCTTTAGAACTTGGACTATGTCCTGAAGGGCAGCCCAGTCCTGCGGGTGCAGGATTGCCTCCCCATCAGGACCGAGCCCCGAGAGAGACTTGCTATACTCTAGTAAATCCTGTAGGATTGTGTAGACACTGTGCCATTTGCTCCCATCTCTCAGGAAGCGAGTGAGGTGGGTTTGCAGGAGGGGCTCCTGGAACCATAGTTTTTCATTGTGACCTGTCCCGGTCAGTGCCCAAGAAGCCAAGTGACGGAGGCTCTCCATGGCACTCTGGGCCACCGGCTGGCTCAGCACTGCTTCCATTGCTGCTTGTAAGACCTGTCCAATGCAAGGCAGGGCTGTCCACCCCAGGGCTGCAGATGCTTCCTGGAAGGCAGGGCCAATGCCTCCCATAGTGTACAAAGTGCTCTTGTGTACTCCCCATTCTTTGGTGGCCTCAGTCAGAGACTCCACCAGGCTTTCAGTGCTGGGGTTCTCAGGAATAGGGCGGCTTGAGAGGACCCTGGACTGGGGTTCAAAGCAGTCATCCACATAATGCACACTGAGTGTGAGGTAGGTTAGAGTGCTGCTGTGGCACCATATGTCCAGGCTAAGGGAACACTGGGGCAGGGCCTGGACCAGTTCCCAGATTTTTCCTTTCACCTGGGTATACATGTCCTTCAGCACTGTGTGGGCGAGGGCAGTAGCTTCAGGAGATTTGTAGTTGGGATCCAGGATCGCTAGTATCTTTCCAAATCCCTCACCTTCTACCACCTCCATTGGCATCAGGTCCAACACGATAAAGTCAGCGACTGCCTGTGTCATTTGGCCAGGGATTGGAGGCTGGGGAGTTCCAAACTTGTCCTTACCAGCTATTTCTTTGTTGCGGTTGGTCACCTGCATCTTAAGAATTTTGATGTACTCACAGAGATGCTTGCAGATGAGATGTTGACGTAAGGTGACGGTGTTTCCGCTGTAGTTCAGCTGAACTCCACAAATCGTACAGATGATCTTGCTCTTGTTGAGGATGCGTCCATAGGCATCCCCCTGGAAGCCAAAAAAATTCCAGTAGTGGCTTTCAGCCTGGCTCAAAGTCACCACATTTTGTGTCCCTTCAAGCAGGGGAAATGTGTTTCCTCCTACAGGAAGGCCTGGCTTCTGGAGGGGCAGGAAAGATGAGGCAGTGGCATCTCCACACAGATACTGGGTACAAGAAGAAGAAGTATGGGGAACTGGAGATGGTGACTGAGTCTTGACACGCAGTTCTTGAAAGAGTTTCATCAGTAATTCTTTTTCGCCAAATTCATATTTGAAATGCTCACCTGTGGGGGAATGGGAGAAATTGCATCACAGGGACAAGACCCCTGCCCCTTATATTTGAAGGGAGGTTTCTTTTCCTTAGCATCAAAAAGTAGTAGTATCAATTTGATAGACATATATGTCCTTCCTCCCACAACATCTTTCAAAGGCTGAATTTCCCTCCTCGTTTGTGTACATTTGGAGACATGTGCAGATCTTCAATTGTGAAACCTTTGGTGAGTAAGCAGGGCAGATACCTGGCTAGAGGAGATGTAATGGAACACAGTAAGGAGGTGGATTCTCAAGAGGAGAGAGTGAATTGCCGAGGAATAAGAGGCAACTCAGTCCGAAGACTGGGTGAGAGAAGAGGGTGAATGCCACCCCTCCCTAATAGTTGACAGAGAACTCAGTCTGGCAAGAATTTGCCTACAGGTGTGAAATAATAAAGAACTCTACTTGAAAGAATGACCAACTGTTGTTCTTGGTTTTGGGCCTGACATGAATCTAGTTGTGAAGAGAGGGAAAAAGACAGGGTGGGAGAGGGGAAGAGAGAGGGAGGGAGGATGGATGACCCCACCAGAGATTGGTTCTGACCTTACCCACAACTAGGTTAAGCACCAGTGGGAATTGTCACTGGCATGAATAGGTGACTACAAGTAACTTATGCCTACAACAGTCATTAGAAAGCTCAGATAGACTTCCCAAATTGAAGCAAATAAAGACAAATGTAAAAATGGCTGAAAACCCATAACCAAATCATGCAAAGAGCTCTGCTTTCTTATGGGATTTTGTAACATCAACCAAAGAAAAAAAGTGTGGAGTGGGATGTCCAGCAACACTGTGTTATATTTATAGTCTATAAACATAGCAGATACCTAGCCCAATAGAATGTGACCCCCACAAGAAAAAAGTTCTTCATCTTGCTATATAGCAGATGGCCCCAACCCTGCTATATATGGATACCGGTCTGTGGCCTGTTAGGATTGGGGCAGCCCAGATGGAGGTGAGCAGCAGGCAAGCAAGTGATACCGAAACCATTGCCCTCCACCCTGGAAAAAAACTGACTTTCCATGAAACTGGACCCTGTGCCAGAAAGGTTGGGGACCACTTTATACAGAATTAGGATGCTAAGTCTATCAATGTAAAAGGGAAGAAGCGAGGCAGCAAAGTTTCCATTAGCCTGAATTTTGTTTTAAAATTGGTTACATTTTTGTTTGCGGGTACCATTAGCCAAAACCAATCTACATATTCCCCAATGTATCCTGAAATTCAGACAATTGAATTAATTGAGCAAAACAGTGTTTCTTAACCTCAGCATGCTGACTGGGGGAATTCTGGAAGTTGAAGTCCGTGTATATTAATGGTAGTAAGATTGAGAAACACACCATGGAAAAGTAGGTCATCTAGGAAGCTTGTTAAATCAGGGGTATGTGAGTTTCTTCTCAGGGAGGGTTGCATTTTTAAAAAGATATATCTTTGGGGGGGGGGGGAGAGAAATAGAGAGATGGTGAGACTCAATAGCCCTATTTAGATAATGGTACAAACTTTAAAAAAATCCTGTGTCAATTGATACAGAGTTTGCATTGTTTGGAGCTAAATCAACCTTCCTGTCAAGTAACTTCATGAGTGTTATGTGAACTATTTATTTCTTACAGGCAAAAAAATGCAAATGAAAAAAGGACAGAAATGATTGTGAATATGATTTTACTTCATCAGCTACACTGTCCAATCCAGCTGTACTATTTTATCACCCCCAGAGGAAAAATATTATAGGGAGAGGAAAGTGACAATTTGCTTAGCTCCTTTTTGGCAGCTGAGAAGACTAAAAAGAGGCTGTTAAATCACTATTTGAATAATTAAGGATTGTGAGCACTGAGCACACAAAGGTGAATCACTTAACTTGGAGAATAAATAATTGGATCATTCATGTCATGTGGACAAGGTCATTATTTTTAAACTTATTTTCCCTCTCTTCCATCACAAGCAGCAAGGAAGGGACAAAATGTTTTTCAGAGACCTCAGCTGATCTCTTTCGAAAGCTTGCAAGTTAAGCAGAGCTTGTCTGTTTTGAAATTAAATATACTCTTGGCTGAACTGAGGGGCCATTGGATATACCTGAACACAATTACGAATAGAGAAATAGAGAAAAATATTACATTGTCAGAAGTTCCTGGTGGTTTTTTTTCCCCTACTGCTGAGATAAATCACTGCAGAAGGCAATAGAAAACCACTGCAATATTATTTTCCTAGGAAAATCATAAATGGCTGAAAACAAGGGCCTAGGGCCTCTGATTCCTGGGAGGCTTTACAGTCCATGGGCGCAAAAGAAATCCTAAGGACAAATAGCTCTGATGGGTAGCAATCTCTGATATATTACTAATACTGGTGAACTGATATGCAATATATGCCAATACTTGACAGATATGAGTCCAAGGATCGGTTTAGTACAGAGGTATAAAGTTTGATTTCATTGAGGGCTGCATCAAGGTTGTTTTGTCCTTGGGGAGGGGGGACAGGGGTGTATGGCTAGCGCAATGTCACTTGTGTGGTGGCCCGAGAGCCTTGCTAAAGAAAACGGGCTCCTGAGCTCCATTTTCGGCTGCAACGGCCTCCTACAATCTTCTGCCAGTGAAAAGGGAGCTGGAGAAGGCTGCATATAGCCCTCCTGAACTCCATGCTCACTGCCAGAGGCACCACGAGTCAGTCATTTGTTTTTTACAGGTTGGTCCTGTGGGCCACATCTAAGCACCCTATGAGCCAGATCTGGCCTGCGAGCCTTGAGTTTGGCGCCCTTTATTTAGTATGATAAGATAGTTGATAGCTATACATAGTGAGACAGACAGCAATCTCCCTTCTCTCCTTTATGGGTGGTTCTGAATCTTCCTTAATCTCAGATCCCTGACTAGAGGCCTGGGAGTTTGAGGGTTCTGCACAATATCTTAATTGCTGCTAGCACTGGACTATTCTGGGCAGAGTTTTCGGTTGTTGTTCCTTGGCTCTGTTAGAACCACCCTGCCACCTTAGGAATCACAGCTCCAAGTGATCCCAGCTCCTACCACCGCTGGGGGTCACTTTGGCCATTATACACTTTCTTCCTAGCATTTTCTCATTTGTGCAACGTCTGCCTTTTTTTCCAATAGTGTTAATTCACTGGCTACAGTAGGAATTGACGAATGGTTTGTCACTGAAACCTGATGTCATGGGTTGAGAGAAACCATGACAAACTCAAGGACACCTAGTTGACTTTCATGCCTAAGGTAGGACCAAAACTCAGAATCTCTTGGTTTCTAGCCTGGTACTTTAACCACTGGATCAAGCTGTCTAGATAGATAAATTTTCTTATTCGGTTTTACTTGTTTCTTTTGTTGTTTGAATGTGTGCGCACATGTATATTACAAAACATTGACTCTACTCCTTTAGTCTCCCTACTTGCCAAGCTGGGATTTGCCATGGCCCATACTGCATCCACTTGGAAATTTAAGCTCTGACCACTCCTCTTTTTTGGGGGGCAAGGGATGAGAAATAAATCCCATGTTGTTATTTACTCAGGATGCACATTACTACGCTAAAATGTGATGCTGTGGTTGCTGCTACAAATCAGAATCAAAACTTGCTGTCTTATATGTTTCTTTCACTTTGCAAGTGTCTAAATATGCTTACTTTTTATTCTTGGAAAATCAAAATTTTGTGAAAGATTTGGACCTGGCCAAGCCCTATATTTTGATCCTACTCCTGTTGATCCTCTTGTTTTATTGCATAAAGAACTTTCTATCTCAACTAACTGGTCTTAGCTGCGACAATATAACCACTGGTCTCAGCCTGAAAAAGTCTGAACTTCAGCTCCCAGATTTCCCCAGCCAGTATGGGGAGTTCTGGGAGTTGAACTCCACACATCTTTAAATTGGCAATGTTGAGATAAGTCCAGTATCACAACTTGCAGCCTACAAGGATGGGGTAAAATCAATGCCCAAATTGCGACTTTTAATGTGATAGGGAAAGTTATCAAGTACAGATCTGGAAAGCAGATCAAATTAACTACATTTAATTCTAAATATAACAACAGCTTTTATTTTAATGTTCAGTGTTGCTTTGGGGGAATGGTACAAAATATGGTGTGTTCATGGCCTCAGTTGTTTAACCCAGGTGGCGGATTCTTTTAGAAAACTTTAAATGGCTGCTAAGAAGGAGAGAATCATGGGGGTTTGCCATCAGCTTTCTTCACCTCTCCTTTTTCACTTACCCAAACGTAGTCCTATAGTGTGAGCATATTCCTCTCCAATCCAGACCAGCAGCTCTGTGTCAGCAGGTATAATTTGGCAGACCCGGTAGTAGATGTAACCGCGGTATTGGAATACAGTTAGGTTCTGCTCATGCTCGGTGGAGGCATATGCCACATATCTGCATGGAGAATAGGAATGATGAGCCACTAGAATTGGGGGAGGCAACATATTTTATTTCTTGGTTTTTATACTAACAGTAATTGCAGATTACGTCTCAAGGGAACTACAGGCCTAGGATTTAAGGACTCTCCTATGACTAAGAAAGCAACTTCTTTAGGCTCATTTAGGAGTCCCCAAGGAACAAATGTGGTATTTGGATTAAAGTCACAAGGGTGAGGCAAATATGTGGTTTTATGCCATAACTCTGCCATAAAAATAAGGGTATAACAAAATGAGAGTTAAGCATTCCCATTTCTTTCAATCTGCCCAGTTCTCATTTAATAAGACAATTAAAAAACTAAAATCCTATTCTTCCCTCTATGCTCTCTCATAAATCACCAACATCTCACATGATTCAAGTGAGATCATATGCAATATCTTAAGACAATTTGGTATTTGCTTTCTCTCTATGCTATCTGATGGTGCCAAAGTTCTATGGATCCCAGTTTCTGCAGATGTCATAACAAATTGAAACAGTGTTTATTTCCCCTTATCAGAGTATCTCTGATAAGATGCTCACCTCATCCAATTGGATTTGGAATCATCAGAAGCATCAATGAAAAAATAGGACCCTTTGTTCTGAACCTGCAAAGAGAATGGAAGGAATAGAAAGATCCAATCAATCCCACAAGTTCTGCCTTTATTTTAGAATTTGTTTGGGATTTTAAGCTGGTTGTAGATAACAGTCAAGGTTTTAAAAAAAAAAGGGCTCATGAGGTAAAGAGTGCCATCTGCAGTAGATCTGAAAAACTCCATCTTCAGGCAGAAATAGGGAAATCAGACTGCTGAGAGGAACTATATATATATATTTGTGTTATTACAACACCAAGGTTCGTCAACAAAACTATGCACAGAGTAGTGGTCAAGGGAAGCAAAGGTAGATCTGAAATGGCATCGTGCAAGTGTTCAGCAAACTGTACCACTCCAAGTCCTCACAACATATGCAGATACAAATGAACATGTAACAGACGAGAGAATCTCAATAGCGAATTTGAGAAAGGGAGGAAGAAAACATTTTGTTCTTGCAATTGATAATCAATTGCAACACTGAACCCTTTGTAAATTATGCTCTACCAATTACTGGAACCCAGCAGAGTGTCAGCCCTCCCCTCACTTCATTATGAGCTTTTGTCAACTCACTCAGCTTATTGGGGAAATTGATTTTGTATTTGTTACTCACAATCCCTGAATCTTCTTCACAGCTGTACTTATTTCAAAGAAATGCCATAAATCATGACTGATCAGAGTCTATTGTTTTCTATCTGGGAATATGAGATTGGTACTTGTCAGCATCCCCCAGCGCCACCCCTTCTGAACTGTCATGAACACTTGCAGTTGTTTTTTTTTTTTTTTTTTTTTTTTTTGGGGGGGGGGAGGAAGGGCATGGACCTGCTAATGACAATACAATACAATTCTTAATATCCATCTGGTATATCTTTTCAAGCTCCCTCTTCAAAAGGTAACTGCAAGACAGCATGACAGGGTTTCCTAGTGTTTGGTTTAAATGGAAAATCATGTTTGATTTTAAAACATTTTCTTCATCTTATAAAAAACTCTCCTCTTCCTCTTGAATTCTACATTTTTAAATGGGGGGGTGGGCAACAAAAGAAGGGTCTTCTCTGAAAACATAAAACTTAATGTGGCAGTGTAGGATAAAGGAAAAGCTATGAACTTTGGACTGGGAATCCCGGATTCAAATCCTTAAACTTTTCTTCTTTTCCAGAATAAGTTATGCATTCTTATGATTCTCAATGCAACCAAGCAGAAGACACCAAGTGACTACTGTCTCTTTCACTCTATAAAGAGTAAGGGAAAAAAAAACGAAACAGAGAAAGAAAAAGAGGAGAAATATATGTAGAAAGTGCTTTGATTGGCAGGATTCCTCTGTTAAATTCCTGCTCTTCCCCAAAAGCTTCCTATCTTCCCAGGTTGTTGAGAATCTAAGGTAAGAAAAGGATTGGAAAAAAAGATACCTCAGGAAGTCAGGCGGATCACTTTTTTTGGGTAGTCTCTACGAGCTGGTAGTCTGTTGATGTCATTAGAGGGGATGCCATTGACATTTTTAGGCAAAATGGGTACTTTGAGTTGCCCATACTAGAGGCACAGAGCCATTTTCAGAAGGCTTTGGGGCTTAAGAGATCCATTTTATACCTTGAGGCCCAAATGTTTACTCCCTTCAGGATATGCTTTGAGTAGACCAAAAAGGAGCTAGAATGGTTTATGGGCTACATAGTTCTGGGTGTACAGCATAAGGGCTTCATACAACTCACCAAGAAGTCAAACGTGGCCCTTTATCCTCTCTTAGAATCTGCTGCCCATCACCACGAAGCCTCCAAGCTGTCCAGGTCCACCCTGTCCCAACCTGTGTCTATGACTATGTGTGGATGTAAACATAATAGTAGTAGAGGCTTTGTTTGCATATTATTTTAAATCAGGCACTTTGGATATGTGAATGGTCATTATAAAAGAGTCTGTGCATGTTTGAACTAAGTAACTTAAAACTAGAACATCTTTAATTATTAGCAAAAATAAAAGAGGTAGAATATAAGTAAAAATAAAAGTTTCATTTTTATCTCTCATCCATTATAAAATAGTCCTCTATGCCCTGTCTCTTCCTTCCTTTCCCTTCAACAAAAGGAAGTTAGGTTTGTCTATTCTCTGCATAAACTGATTGATTACTGCTGAAAAGAAAACAAGCTGAAAAATGCAGTAACATTTTTCATGTAGCACACCAATGTATTCCCTCCCCCCTCTGCAGGGATTATTTGATAGGGACTCTGGGCAAGCAAAGGACATGACCAAAGGCAGCAATAAAAACATTCCAAGCTAAAACAGCATTTTTGTCCCTGACATCTTTTTGTACATCTGTCTTTAAAATACCTATTTCTCTTTCTACCCTTTTCTGCTAAGAGACAAACAAGTTATTTTTGCTCAAAGTCTGAAACAATCTTTTGCAGACAGTTTAAAAATTAAGAACTGCAGATTCTTGGGAGGGTTGTGTGAACAGAATCTTGGGAGTGGAGAAGGAACCTCAGTTCAGAATAACAGAATCAATATAAAGTGCCAGCGGGAGATCTTTCCTCAACCTGATTATCTTCAAGTACTTTGGCTATCTGCCTATGGATGGCAATTGCAACCCAGCATCTCTGGATCTAATGTTAGTTTGGAGAAAAGATAAACTCTTATATCTTTATCCCTTACCTTGATCAAAGGGTTCATTATAGCAGATTCAACTACATCATCCACCACATAAAAATCTATGAAAACTTATTAAAGTGATTAGGCCTGGCTCAGGATCAAACTTTTCTATGTATAGGAATTTGAATCTGGAGTTCTCTGGCTTAAGTCCAACAAAAGCTTTGATTCCACACTGCATCTCTTTTGTAGTGGATTACATACTAGATTGCAATTAAGCTCCATTAGCTCCAATTTAGGGCAGTTGTAAAGCGCTCTCCTTGTGGACATTTCAGCTGATGCATGTCCTGAAGAATAATCTATGTAAATGCACACATTATCAGCCACAGAGGTGCGGTAGTTAAGAGTTCAGTACTGCAGGCTAGTTCAGCTGACTGCTGGCTGTCTGCAATTTGGCAGTTCGAATCTCACCAGGCTCAAGTTTGACTCAGCCTCCATCCTTTTGAGGTGAGTAAAATGAGGACCCAAACTGTTGGGGGAAATATGCTGACTCTGTAAACCACTTAGAGTTATAAAGCACTGTGAAGCGGTATATAAGTGCTTTTGCTATTGTATTTCCATGGCCAAATCTGGGTTTGAAAGAGGGCTCTGGAAACATTGGCTAATTCCTTAACTCCTATTTCCTGTTACAAACCAGTAGTTCATTTTTGGTGGCAGCAAGTTAGATAGACTCTTTACAAGACACTCGTAAATTTCTTGTTTTCCATTCCAATATCTCAGTTAAGACTGTGGGAAACTAAAGTTAGAGGATGACTGAAGCCACTTGCTGCAGGAAATAAAGCTAATGGGCAAACTGCAAAGAGAGATGAATCCAAATTGGCAATAGACCCCACACACCTATAACCAGAATGGCAATATTACTTTCCACTTCCAAATACTATTTTTTAACACAAGGCACTTATAGAAATCACATTTTATCCAAGAACACATTTTTTTTCAAATAAAAAGATTTTCAAAGTTTTACCAGATGACTCTGATAGTGAAGCATTATGTGATTAGTCTCTTTTCCTTAAAATTTTTGCTGAGGTAAAACTAAAGTCAAAAAGGGGTGAGGTGAGTATAGATTAAATTGATGTCAGTGATACCTGAAGCTCCTGGAATTCTTCTGTGAACAAGAAAGAGAAATTGCACAATACTATAAAGTTAATGTCAAGAAGTGCCAGTCCATTTATCTCCCAATATTTTACACAAGAAATCCTTAATTTATTATAACGTTGGAGCCTGCCATTACTGTCCTCAGTCATGACAGTTTAAAGCATGTCATAACATATTAATGTAATACCAAAGTATTACATTTTTTTCTGGCACTTGTTAAGTGACACATTCTGGTAATTAATCTACAATTGTTAATGAATGCCACAGTCATTAAGCAAACCAATTGTGTTTTTGCTGAAGACCAGAAGTAAATGTTAGGTTTTTGCAAAAACATTTTAAATGATGGTCATGTGACTACAGGATGCTGCAGTCATAAATGTACCTGAAGTGTCTTGTGATCACAGGGGAAAGCTATTGGAACTGGGCTTTAAGTAAGGAATTGAGGAGGTGTCTTTTATAATATTAAATAGGAGCTCAGCCACTGGTCATACATTGAGGACTAAGTGAACTGTGATAAACAAAGCCAAGAAAAAAATAGGCAAATCATTCATTAGTCAACAATTCTGAAATTCAGGAAAAAAAAACACCATGTATTATCTAACCATATTCACTAAGAGTTGTATAATGTGATGGACTGGTTGGTGTGTTGTGTATCTGGGTGCGCCTTACCGCCCAAGAGTAAAGGGTGCAGTCACTAAGTTCTTGGACCACTCCCCCCTCATAAGGCCCAAAGATGTAGCCACAAGGTAGGGTTGGAAGTACACTCCATACTCCTAAGCCCCCTTGGGAACGCTTCTTGATCAGAAGTCCCTCAGGCAGGGACAGCAGTGCCCGTGATTGAGCTCTTTCTGGAACAGGTGTATTAGCCACAAAAGTGGGGGGTCCATGTTGTGGGCAGGAGTCACGGAAATAAAGACGACAGAATTCACAGACTGTAAGAGAAAAAGATAGGTATAAAAATGAGGTCTTGAAGTGTTCTGTGTGCTGGGACAAGCTTAAAAATAGCAAAGACATCACATATAGTACAATCTGGGGATGCTATAAGACTATTAAAGTATATACTCACAATACCTACTTTTTCTTGATGTTTCTCCTTTAAATCATAGGTCAGCAATCTATGGCCTATTAAATGCTGAGTTATGATTTCTCATTTTCTTGCATAAAATAAGGAACTAAATGTTTCAGTCTTCTAGATTTAGCATGGGAAAGACTTAACTTCATCGCTGTTTTCTTCATCCCAACTTTCGTACCCCTCAATTGCTGGTAAGTTTCTTATCATCTTAAAACTATTAATCTAAGCAGCAGAGCCATGGTGAACAGACAGGAAAGACTATGCCTGATTTAGGAAACAAACAAATGCAAATTTTCACAAGATTTCAAAAGGATCCTGTTGGATGATGTCTGCCAGATCACCTGATTTTACAGAAGATTTGGAAAAGGAAATGGCCTAAAATCAAACTTACCCTTAGAAAATCTTGGGAAGGAGAATATATCTTGTGCATTAACCTGAGGCTGTTTAGGGATAGCTTCCTGCTTATAACCATATAAGATGGTACTTGAAGGATGTCCTAAACTCATTATGCTCAATTCCCTCATTCTCTGGTGGCATTCTTCACCTGTAAGTCTTCTCTATCTGTTAAAACTATAATTCTCAGAATTCCTGGCATATATAAAGGATAGAAAAAGATGGACTATGGCTCCTATATATTTTGTATATCCCATGTATGGGAAGCATTGTCACTTGTTACCCACTTTCAGGGCAAATAAATAACTATCTGTATGTATTTGTCAGCATATATGTATAAGATTGTGAACTTTTTGTTCATTGTTTTTAAAACAAACAAACAAAAAATGATTCAGATCTCATATAAGGGCAAGCATAGCATCTCTCTTCTAATCATAAACAACAAATCATGATTGTAATGCAAGTCTGAAAAAATAACTGTTTTAAAGGGTCACTTCATTTGTTAATGTGCTAATTAATAAAACTGCATTTTGTTTTCCAACTTGCCAAAATGTCATGCTGCTTTAATAACAGCAGAGTGATGGTATGCTCACATGAATTTTGTAGTATTTTTTCCACATCTTCAAAGTCTACACAGCCCAACTATTTCCCCTCCCCATCTTTACCTAGAGATGATGCAAAAGCAGAACTAGCAAGTGTACAAACTAACCACTCACCTAAACTCAATCGTAAGTCAGAGGTGGTTTTCAAAACATGTTCTTGTTCCCCCCCCAAAAAAAATACAACATGGCTAATTTTGTGGATAATTTGGTGATTTGTGGGAAACAGCCTGTTATTCAATCACTGAGACACTAGTGAATAAATACACTACTCTAGTAAATACTGTGGAGTTCTCTGTTAAAAGAAATGATCTGCAGATATTCCGAAGGTGTTGAAAATAATTTTACATGAAACTCACAGAGCAGTTCATCCTCCAAATGGGTGCAGGCATCCTCATCCACTTGCATGGTGTGAAGGATTGGGTAATCTGCAAAATAATGAAATATATTTTCCCCATTTCTTTCCTTACTCATGCAATGTCTTGAACAAAACACTGAAATATTCTTACTGCATTCCTACATCAGGCTGGCAAGCCATTTTTCCTGGCAAGCCATTTTTCCTGGCTTGTTCTACCTAAAAGTAATATTAGACCCAATCCAATCTGTTAACTGATACAAGCTTTTTTTTTTTTTTCATGGAATTGCAACCCTCTCCTCCTTTAAAGCGATACATTTATCCAACCTTCCCTCCTTCCTGCTCCATTTCTTTGTCACAGTTACTATGATTGTTAATCCTTCCCTTCTAACCTATTTTATCTAACCCTTAAGTTCCCCATTGGGAATTCCCATCACTCTCAGCCAGCATGACAATACCAGGTAAGCCACCCACAACCGTAAATATCATATTCTAACCTCTAACTTTTCTACTTTTCAAAGTCCACTGCGTCCCCCAACCAGATAAAAATCCATATTAGTTCATACACCCAAATGGCGACCCCCTCACTCCTCTACTTTTTACTAAGAAAAAATAGACCCCCCCCCCAAAAAAAAAAAATTAGCCATATCAATAACTCATTTCCCCAAGCCCCAAAGTATTCGAGGAATACTTGGATTGGCAATTGCCAGATGCCTGCTGGGATCAATAGGCACAGTCCCATCCTATATATCTTCTGCCATCCTGCCTTTTAATTCTGAATTCTTCTCAAACGCTACCCGTCCTCTTCCCCAACATGCAAAATCCTCGGGTCTTATCCCCAAACTGCCGCTCTCAGTTGTCTCCTCGGCTCCTGCTCATGCTAGCTGGGGATGAACTGGGTTTGTACTCCACACGCACCGAATTGGGAGACAGTTGCTTCTCTCTACGTGCGGCACTTGCAACATTGGTCCAGCAAGCCCTATGGGTCTCCCCACCCCCAAGGCGGGCAGCTGTTGCTACTCCTCCTCTCCCACTCGCAACAGTCCTCCTCGCCGCCCTTCCTCCTAAAGGAAACCCCAACAAATTGAGACCTGTGGCTCTTCTTACCCAGTCTGGGCGGAATTGGATCGATGCCGCTGCGGCGGGCGCCCTCGTGGAAAGGATTGCGGCTTACCGGTGGGTAGGGGACACGCACGCGCACTCCGAGGAAGACGGTGGGTGGGTGGGAAGGCCAGGAGACCCTCACGCGCCGTTCTCTTCCCTCCCCGTTCGAGACAGAATCTGCCCGCCGAACTACACCGGAACCAGCGCTAACAACCTATCGTAGCTTGCATAAGGCGCGACCACTTTTATTCTGTTGACAATTCAACCTCGCCAATCAAAACTCTTTTGGGGGCGGGAGTATCCAATGAGAATCTCGCCAGAGGTGGTTTTTTTTTTTTTTTTGCTTGACTTGGCCAATAAGGTACTTTCTCGATACCAAGATCGACCCCTGGCAAGGCGGGTTGTTTGAGTTGTATCCAATGGATTCACTGAATCGGAATAAGGGGAAATGGTGGGGCGTTTGTTTCTCAAGAAGGAGACATAGAAGCGTTGGGACAAATGGGAGATAAGAGTCGTTAAAGGGCGATGCCTTGTACCTTGTACAGTAATAGGCTTTTTAAACAGTAGCTGGTACTATTCCGTCGAAGGTGTTTGGGCTCAAAGCCGGTAACATTTGGAAGGACAGCCCTGAAATCACAGAAATGTTGAAGAAAGCGACAGCAAAGTAGTTACGTCCCTATTTTTAAAGATGTGTGTCCATGCAGTCAGCAGAGCTTGGTTGTTGTTCAAGAAGACAACTTCAAAGTAATAGCATCTGAGAGGCTTGGCTAGAGAGAACAGATTTGGCAAAGGTTTGGCTATGTTTGCACAATATACTAATCAACTCAGACTGATCAATAGAAGTGTTGCAAAAAATGTGCAATTGGTGACAGAGCCCTCAGGCTAATAAAAATCCATTCCTCACATAAAAACAAAACCCATGATTAGCTCAGATGCTGTTATGGCCAAACTACCTTGCTATACCATTCTGCTGCTGTCTTCACTTATAGCAATCATGGTTGGGACTAGCAAATCCATCATTAAACAATGTGGTTGTTAAGTGAATCATGCAACTGCAACAGACTTGCAACCACTTCTGCTGTGGTCACTAAGCCAATCATCCACAGTCTTTAAAGCAAGTCATCAGGTAATCATGACTTGCAGTTTTACAGCTGGCTTTGTCATTGACCCTGCTTGTCAGAAGCCTGTTGTGAAGCATGCAGATGGCAGTCAGGATCATGTGACATTGCAACAGTCGAAAATGCCCACCAGTTGCAAAGTATCTGAATCTGGATAGCTGGATTTTGAGGATGCAGTAATAGTCGTAGTGCAAGGTCCACCTGTAAGTCTCATTTGTCATAGCTCTGAACAATTACTAACCTATCCTTAAGTGAGGTTATCTTTGGAAATGAAGGTTTCAGAAATTGCAGAAATAACATATTGGTGTGTTGAAAGGAAAAGGAAGCCTTGCCCTTTTAGAAAAAGGCAGAGCTCTCTCCTTTGTGAATACAATTTTTTCTGGCTGGAAGCTGCATTGGAAGCCAGAATCAGTTTATTAATAGTTTAGTATAGTTTATTGTCATTGCACCTCATACAACAAAATCAAACACTATCTTCAGTGCACATCATAACCATGATCATGAAAATAAACACAAACACACATCCTTCACCATTCACACCTAACCATAAACCAACATGCACTATACAGAAGAATTCAAAAGAGCTACTGCCCTGGGATAGAAGTTGTTTTTCGGCCTAATTAATAGTGTTCCTGAGACTAATCTAATTTTGTAAGTGGAAAAACCCCTTTCTTATATCCTTCAGGTCCTTTGATTTGAAGTTTTTGATTTTTATGTGTGAATCCTTAAAGTCTTTGATTTGTAATGACTTTTTTATGGTGTTTGAATCCTGTCTCTTGAGGGTGGGATCTTTTCCTGGGATCTTGGTAGGAGTAATTGTTTTATAGTCCAATCTCTGTTTTTTCTGATCCTTCATAGCTGCTTGATCATTATAATTAATAGGTTTGCATTTGGTTGCAATATCCTGAATTTTCTGTTATGCCTTTTGGTTTGCTATCATGGTTTTAAATCTTTCTTCCTGCCATGTTTTTTATGACTGTGTTTTGATGAGTATTTCCTTTTCTCATGTGTCTTGATCCTTTTCCTTTTGGAGTTTGCTTTTCACTAGTTTTTTTATAGCTTGCCATCTATTTGATTTCTATGGGAAAGGCTCTTAATTAATTTGTAGGCTTTTTCTGCATCCTATGCATGCAATTTTAGTCTTTCTTTGTTGTTAAAGGCCCTGTCCCACTGCACTTACGGATGCAAAGAGGATGTAAAACGTTAATAAAAGCTTGCCATCCGTTGGAAAACGCTGTGCATCCGTTGTGTACTCACTGCATACGTGTTTCATACTCTCTATCCCTCGAGCATTTGTCCACTGCGATTTCATCCGTGCAAGAAGTTTTGAGCTGCACAAAACTTTGTGAACGGATGAACTTTCCACCGCATACGATGTACATCCGCAACATATACAGGCAACAAACGTTCTATGTCCGTTATCATTGTTAAATGTCCGCTGTATCCTCTCTGCATCCTCTGGCCATCCCCTCAACTCACATCCGCTGCAGCTGAAAACGGAAAGAGGGAGGAAACAAAGGGTACACGGAACGTCTACACAGCGTTAGCACGGAAATAGAAATGATGTAAGCGTATGCATCTCGCATATAAAGGATTAAAAAAGACAAAACGTTTGTATCTGAGATGTATCTCGGATATTTAGGATGTCTGCAGTATGTCTAGAGTATGTAGAAGGACACCTAGCGGACTACCGATATTTCCTTAAAAAAGGGGGAGAAAATCATCTGGATCTCAGTATGAGTCCAGCAGCGGTGGTGTACAGATCTCTTCACCCTTGGTCTTGGTCTTCAACATCATCAGTTGTTCTCCACCATGAATCATGACACAGTCTGTATGATAGCTGCGCTCATTCATCACCAGAACCAAAACCTGTTCAGACTGTTTCACCTTTTATACAGAAGGAGAAGAAGGAGACGTCCAAGAGCTGTGTGGGTCCGAGGATGGATCGTGAGAAGAATGGAGTTTGGACTGTATGACCAGTTGATGTTGGATCTGAGGAATGAAGACCCTCGTGCATTCCATCACTTCATGAGGATGCCACCAGCCATGTTTGACCAAGTTGTGGAATGGCTGAGACCCAGGTTGACCAAGGCAAACACCAACTTCCGGCCCAGCCTGGACCATGGACTGAAAATGGCACTGACTCTGCGGCACCTGGCCTCTGGAACCACATACAGAAACATGCAGTATGCGTGGAGGGTGCCACACAACAGCATCAGCAAAGTGGTCAGAGAAGTGGTGCAGGCCATCATCAAAGAATACGTGGAGGAACTCCTCAAGTGCCCCACCTCTGAACAAGGCTGGAGGAAACTTGCAGAAGAGTGGTATCAGAGATGGAACTTTCCCCACACCATTGGAGCCATAGATGGGAAGCACGTGGCCTGCAAAGCTCCAGCCAACTCAGGGTCCACTTATTTCAACTACAAGGGCTTCTTCAGTATCATCCTCTTTGCCATGGTTGATGCTGACTACAAGTTGATCTACATCGATGCTTCAGGCAACAGGTCAGCTTCAGATGGCCAGGTATACAATGCTAGTGACCTCAAGGATGGGCTGGAATGCAACCTCATCATGGGTTTTCCAGATCCAGACCCTCTACCCAATGACACACAAGATGTGCCCTACTTCATCATTGGTGATGACGCCTTCTCCCTCAGAACCTACCTCATGAAGCCGTACAGTTCAAGATACCTCACCTGTGAAGAGAGGATCTTCAACTACAGGCTGTCCAGGGCAAGACGGGTAGTGGAGAACGCCTTCGGCATCCTGGCCAACAGGTTCCAGATACTTCTACCACCATGCAGCATGACCCAAAGACTGTGAGGAGCATCGTGGAAGCTTGCTGCATCCTGCACAATCTCATGCCCACCCGCTACCTAGTGTTGCAGAACAGACTTGTGGACTGTCAACAAGGGAATGGGGACATTCAGCCTGGTGAATGGAGGCAAGGACGAAACCTGATAGACACTGTGGATGTGCAAGGCCCCAACAGAGCTTCACATGAAGGGAAGAAGCAGTGCAACCTTCTGAGACACTGGTGCAACTCCCCAGCTGGAGCAGTAGAGTGGCAAGACAGGATGATAGATGATTAATGGATGCTTCCTTGAGCCTGTCGCATAACACTGATGAGATTGTGCCATGTTTGTTGAGTGGTCCTACAATGAATAGGGCATTAATAAAGAGCTTTGTTTATTTTAAAATGTGTTGATCAATGAATACATTGTTATTGATAATAAAGGTCCATATGTGTGGCAGCTGGGATGGGGGACCATATAGTCCCACTATGCTTGCACTGGAGGTTTATCTCTCCCACAACTATCCTTATCTATCCCACAAGCATGCAAAGGCTTAACCATTTGTTAAAAGTTTGCACTAACACTTTACTAAGGTAAAAAAATGAACCAAGTGTGTTAAGCAAAGATAACCTTTATTAACTGTCTTAGGTAAACTTTATGACTTTATTAAATAAGCAAAATGAACCAAGTAAACTGAATTAAGTGTATTAAGCAAATATAACCTTTATTAACTGTCTTAGGTAAACTTTATGACTTTATTAAATGAGCAAAATGAACCAAGTAAAGGCCCTGTCACACTGCCCAACGGATACAAAACGTTTGTAAAAAGGACACAGCGGATGAGCAAAATGTTCCATCTGTTCTTATCCGCTCTCAGAAGGGTCGAAAATTTGCATAACCAGAGTGGATAACACGGAAAGGAATGGACGGGGAGGACGGAGAGCGGATGGAAAATGGATGCAGAGCGGAAGCCTAGCGGATGGGAGCGGATGGCACATCCGCTAGGCTTCCGGGGGACCTCAGCAAAGCAGACGCGGAACGGATACAGCAGATGCAGAGCGGACGCCGAGCGGATGAAGCGGTTGCACAGCGGATGCAGAGCGGATGAAGCGGATGCAGAGCGGAAGCCTAGCGGATGCCTTGCGTTCACTGCGCATGCAGGGGGGATGTATTGCTTCAGCCCTGCGGATATAAAGGGAAGCAGCTCGGAAGCAGGTCACCATTCAGAGGGAAGACTTGCATCCAGACACATCGAGTGCCTTGTCAGCCTGCCCTGCCTGCATGCCTTGCTGCCAGCCTTGCTGTCTGCCTTGCTGCCTGCCATCCTGCCAGCCTCCCTGCCAGCCTTGCTTTCTGACGACCTGCCAGCCTTGCTGTCTGCCAGCCTTGGTGCCAGCCTCCCTGCCAGCCTCCCTGCCAGCCAGCAACCCCACAACCATGGGGAAGAAGAGGAAGCCTCAGCCATCTGCTGCCAGCCCTGGCAAGAGGGACAGGGCCACCCTCCCGCCCCCTGGCCCTCACTCTGCTTCTGCTGGGGTTTCTGTAGCACGGGCTCGCTCTTCTGCGGCTGGGCTTCTGCTGCTTCTGCTTCTGGAGGAGCTGATGATGATGCTTATGGCGGTGGTGCTTCTGCTGGTGCTTACTCTGCTAATGCTGCTCCTGGCGGTGGTGCTTCTGCTGGTGCTTACTCTGCTGAAGCTGCTCCTTGTCCTGCTGGTCCTGCTCATCCTGCTCGTGCTCCTGGACTTGCTCATCCTGCTGGTCCTGCTTGTGCTCCTGGTCTTGCTCGTCCTGCTGGTCCTGCTGGTCCTGCTCGTGCTCCTGGTCCTGCTCGTGCTCCTGGTCCTGCTGGGGCTCCTGGTGCTTACTCTGCTGCTGCTGATCCTGGTCCTCTGGTGCTGCTGGTGCTGCTGGTGCTGGTGCTGCAGCTGCTGCTGCTGATGATGATTATGATCCTGCTGGTGATGCTGCTGCTGCTGCTGCTGCTGCTGATGATGATCCTGCTGTTGCTGCTGCTGCTGCTGGTGGTGGAGGAGCAGCCCCTACAACCTCGAAGTCCCTCTGATGAGGGCCCATATGGCCCTGCCAGAGGGAGGAAGAGGCAGACGCGTGATAGGGAGAGGAGGCAATACTCCATTGAGGAGGAACACGAGGATGAGGTGCTGGAGTGGCTGAGAGAGAATGACTGTCTGTGGCGGAAGGGACACCAGCTCTACAGGGACACCAAAAGGAAGCAGGCTGCTTGGAGAGAGAAGGCGGAGAGCCTGGGCTACACATCGGATGTGGTCCTCGGCTGGTGGAAGCACATGCACACCTGGTACGGGAAGCTGCATCTCAAAAAATCTGGCCAGGCCACGGTTAAGCTGACGGACAGAGAGACCTATGTCATGGCTAGGTGCAGCTTCCTGGAGGGTGAGATCCGCCACCGAGGAGCAGCAGCAGCCTCTCTCACGACCCTCTCTCTCCGGCAGCCTGCTGAGAGCCAGTCCTCTTCCGGCCGAGAGTCAGCTCCTGTCTCCAGGCAGGTTTCTGTGGAGTGTCCCACGGCGGAGAACCCGCGGACAGTTGTTTTAACTGTGGTGGAGCGCGTGGAGGACTCCCTGGTGCAGTGGGAGAAAGGAGACGGCACGTCCACCACAACCCTACCCGCATCCACCCCCACCTCCACCTCCACAGAAAGGCAGAGAGCCAGACAGGAGGGGGAGAGCCACACTGTCCTGCTGGAGATCAGGGACACCATCCGGAGCAACATAGATCTCCTCTCTCAGCTGGTCCACACCGACTCCTCATCCTCCAACCACAAGCCCTTCCTCACCTATGTGAACCAGACCCTCACGGACATGGCGGAACCCCAGTACCAGATGGTGAAGGACCGGATCACCGAGCTGCTTCACAACCCTCCAGACCCAGAGGAACCTGCTCCCACCCAGTCCAGGTCTGCTCCTCCACCCCAGGTGATGTCCCTCCCATTCCAAGGCTTTCCACAGGCCCTCACCTACCAGGGCGACAGCTACCAAGAGGTCCAGCAGCACAGGCAGCAGCCCTTCCCAGTCCAGGCACAGAGTCATCGGATGACACTGTTGCCACCAGTTCCACTGATGCCACCGATGCCACCCATGACACTGATGCCACCGATGCCACCGATGCCACCCACGACACTGATGCCACCCACACCAGTCCTCACCCAGCTGTAGACCAGACAGCCCCACTACACTGCTCCTTCCTCCACCCCACAGCCAAGCCCGGCCTCAGTACATCTGTCCTAGGTACTGGGGCTGACACCCCATGGCATGGAGGAAGGAGCTCTCAACATCACGGGTCTGAGCCAGCTGTCCGAGAGCTTCCTCAACACACCGTCACCTGTTGTTTTCTCAGGGCCAGGCACCCCAGTGGGGTTTCAGACCAGCACTCTAGCACCAGCCACCTCCACAGCACCTGGACCCTTCACCCCTGAGACTGGGCACACCTCCGAGTGACCAAGAAGAGTGCCAGAGACTGGGTGGCTACCTGTAGACTTTATTTGGACACTTGACTTGGGTCATTTTTTTTTTACAGCTTGTTATTATTAAGTTTATCTTTGCTTCACACACTTGCTTCATTTATTTTTTTTAATAAAGTCTTGGTGGAATCTTTTAGAATTGGCTTAAGCCTTTGCATGCTTGTGGGATGGGTAAGGATAGCAGTGGGGTGGGCAGGGATACCTTTGGGATGGGTAAGGATAGCAGTGGGATGGGCAGGGATACCTTTGGGATGGGTAATAGCTGTGGGATGGGCAGGGATACCTTTGGGATGGGTTAAGATAGCTGTGGGATGGGTTGAGATAGCTGTGGGGATAGATAAACCTCCAGTGCAAGCATAGTGGGACTGTATGGTCCACCCTCCCAGGTGCCACACCTATGGCTCTTCATTATCAATACTAATGTAAGCATTGATCCACACATTTGAACATAAACACAACTCTTTATTAAATGCCCTGTTCATTGTAGGCCCACCCAACATACATGGCCCGATCTCATCAGTGTGATGAGACAGGCTGAAGGAAGCATCCATTAAGCATCTACCATCCTGTCTTGCCACTCCACTGAAGATGAGCCATTGCCTGAAGCATCGATGTACATGAACTTGTAGTCAGCATCGACCATGGCAAAGAGGATGATGCTGAAGAAGCCCTTGTAGTTGAAATAAGTGGACCCCGACTTGGCTGGAGCTTTGCAGGCCATGTGGTTGCCATCTATGGCTCCAACGGTGTGTGGGAAGTTCCACCTCTGATACCATTGCTCTGCAACTTTCTTCCAGCCTTGTTCAGTGGTGGGGCACTGGACGAGCTCCTCCATGTATTCTTCGATGATGGCCTGCACCACTTCTCTGACCACAATGCTGATGGTGTTGTATGGCACCCTCCAGCTGTACTGCATGCTCCTGTAGGTGGTCCCTGAGGCCAGGTGGCGCAGAGTGAGTGCCACCTTGAGCCCAGGGTCCAGGCTGGGCCGGAAGTTGGTGTTTGTCTTGGTTAACCTGGGTGTCAGCTGCTGCACAACTTCGTCAAACATGGCTGGCGGCATCCTCATGAAGTTCTGGAATGCACAAGGGTCTTCGTTCCTGAGCTCCACCATCAGCTTGTTGTACAGTCCGTATTCTGCTCTTCTCCCGATCCATCTTCGGACCCAGATGCTTCTTGGCTGCCACCTTTTCTTCCTGTAGTAGAGTTCACAGAGCCTGTAGATGGCTTCACACTGTTGCAGAACGATGGTGGCTACCAAAAGGAGTTTGTCATGATCTGTGGTGGACATGACTGGATGCTGTGGAAGAGGAAGAGGCAGATGAAGGCTGCAGAGGTCTGCACAGCTGGGCTGCTGGGCTGAAAGTCAGATCCAGGTAAGTTGCTCCCCCTTTTTATAGGCAATATAGGTTTTCCACTATGTGTCCCTTTGCATCCTCTAGGCATCCTCTAGACATCCTTAATATCCGAGATAGGTCCCCTCTGTGAACGTTTTTTCCATTTTAAATTCTTTCTTTGCGAGCTGTATCCGCTTTCATCCTTTCTACGTCCGTGCTACTAACGCTGTCTGTCCGTTCCGCATCCGTTCCACTTCCTCCCTGCGTCCGAGCGGATTTGTGTTGCGTGGATGCATAGCGGATGCCTAGCAGATATAGCGGATGCGTAACAGATGCAGAATGGATGTCCCCCATATGCCTAGCGCATTGGATACATTTTCCGCTCAAACGGAATGGCAAGTGTTTTTCTCCGTTTTACATCCTCTTTCCATCTGTTGGTGGGCTTAAACTGAATTAAGTGTGTTAAGCAAAGATAACTTTTTTAACTTTCTTAGGTAAACTTTATGACTTTATTAAATAAGCAAAATGAACCAAGTAAACTGAATTAAGTGTGTTAAGCAAAGATAACCTTTATTAACTGTCTTAGGTAAACTGTATGACTTTATTAAATAAGCAAAATGAACCAAGTAAACTGAATTAAGTGTGTTTAGCAAAGATAACCTTTATTAACTGTCTTAGGTCACTTTATGACTTTATTAAAAAAGCAAAATGAATCAAGTAAAGTGTCCAAAGCAAAGATAAACTGAACAAGTACAACTCAGTCTCTGACACTATTCTCAGTCACTCTGAGTCATGTCCATGGTCTCAGCTGTTAAGCAGGCAGGGACTGTGGAGGTGGCTGTGGCTTGAGAACTGGTCTGAGGCACCATTGGGGTGCTTGGCCCCGAGGGTACAACAGGTGGTGGTGTTTTCAGGAAGCTGTCTGAGAGCTGACTCAGTCCCGTGAGGTTGAGAGACCCCTCATCAAGGACCTGAGATGTGAGGCCCAAGTCTAATGATAGATTGTCCGTTGACGGGCTTGGCTGTGGAGTGGAGGAAGGAGGAGTGTAGTAGGGCTGTCTGGTCTGCAGCTGGGTGAGGACTGGAGCAGCTTCTGCTGGGCCTTGAGGGTTGTGCAGAAGTGCTGTTATCTTTTCCTTCATCACGTGGTACTGGGCCTCGGACAGGGCCCTCAGGGTGTGGCTCACATAGGTGATGAAGTTGTTCCAGCCCAAGGATGCTGTCCAAGTGGACCAGCTGAGAGAGAAGTTCTGTGCTGGTCTTCATTGCGTCCCTGATCTCCAACAGCACACTGTGGTTCTGGCCCTCCAGTCTGCCTCTCTGCCTGCATCCTGTGGAGCTGGGGGTGGGGGTGGGTTGGCCTCTGGTGGCTGCTTTTTCTTCCTCCATTTATGACAGCAGGGCGTCATCCTCCACAGGATCCTCCAAGTCCGCCAGCATAGGGAGTGCAGCTGTCGGGGGGGGGTGTCTCTGCCATGTGGCCCTCTGAAGACACCTGCCTGAACAGGCTCGCTGGCTCCTGGCTGGAAGGGGACTGGCTGTCTGTGGGCTGTCTGAGGGAGAGGGGTGTCAGATGGGCTGCTCCTCGGTGGTGGATCTCACCCTCCAGGAAACTGCACTTGGCCATGACATACATCTCCCGGTCAGTGAGCTTGACAGCGGCCTGTCCGGATTTTTTAAGGTGCAGCTTGCCATACCAGGTATGCATGTGCTTCCACCATCCCAGGACTACTTCTGCAGTGTACCCCAGGCTCTCTGACTTGTCTCTCCAAGCTGCCTGCTTCTTCTTGGTGTCGCGATAGAGTCTGTGGCCCTTTCTCCAGAGGTACTCGTTCTCCCTCAGCCATTCCAGCACCTCATCCTCATGCTCCTTGGAAACGGTGTACTGTTTCCTCTCTCCCTTCTGCTTCCCCTGCCTCTTCCTCCCTCTGGCAAGGGCTTCAGCAGGGCCTTCAGGGGCTTGAGCAGCAGGGCTTTGAGGGGCTTGAGGGCCTTGGGGCTGGTCCACCACCGCAGCAGCAACAGCAGCAGCAGCAGGTTCAGAGTCAGTGCCAGGGGATGGGATGCTGGTTCTGTACTTCTTGCCAGGGCTGGAACGAGTAGGCATGGACTTCCTCTTTTTCCCTGACTGATAATGTTATTCCTAGATGTGTGTGGCAGCACGTCTTTCCCCTGAATGCTGACTGCATGCGTGCTGCATCCTTTTATACCCGCGGAACTGATGTAATTCATACTTCCCGCATGCACAGTGAACGCTTTGTATCCGATATACATCCCGTGGCATCCGCTTTGTTTCCTATAGGCGTCCGGGATGCATTCGTTTCATCCGCTATGCATCCGCCCCTTCCACTATGCGTCTGTTTTGCAATTCTCCCCCGGAACCCCTTCGGATGTGTCATCCGCTTCCATCCACTGTCATCTGCTAGGCTTCCTATGAACATCCGCTTAACAACCCCGCTATGTACTACCCATGTCCGTTCTTTTCCATTCTTTTCCGTTCTGTTTATGTAAATTTTCACCACTTTTTGGAGTGGATGACAACGGATGGAGCCACCCCCAAAATTTTGCTCGTCCACTGTGTCCTTTATGCATATGTTTTGCGTCCATTGGCCAGTGGGACCTAGCCTTAAAAGTAAGCTTCCTCCAGCTATTTTAATGGTCCTACTTGACAAAGGTGGGGGCTGAAAGCTGAATTTCTGCTGGTGTTTCCACTTCTTTCTTTTAAGGGGATTTTCCTTCCCATTTTAATAGTTTTAAATGTCTTTTTCTTTTCCTAGGAGAGGAGTGAATCATAACTTCCAACAGGTGAAGTGGCACAGGAGAAGGAGTATAGGAGCCAGAAAACAAGCACAATTTGAGATTTCCCACAAATGGAAACATGGACCACATTCTGCAAAATTCCAAATCTCTGCTTTGTTCTGGTTTCAAATAAACTGAAATAGGAAGGTGGAAATGATTCAGCTTTCAAAATTGGGATGAAAGTACTCTGTAGGCCTCTTGACTCAAACCAGAGCCAGGACCTTATCTAAAGGTGCTCTTAATTGAAAGAATTTTTCCTTTTCTTTTTTAGGAATGTATAAATAGGAAGGGTTTTTCTTTCTTTAGTTGCAAAATGAAATTTCTCAGGGAAGCAGATTGTTGTTTTTAAATAGAAAAGGCTCCCATAGTAGCTTGTATAAAAATGTGGTCTCTGATTTAGTCTCTCTACCTTTTTCCTATCATATCCTAAAACAAATTGCAGCAAGGATTAGTGGCTGGGGGATGTCAGAAAAAAACATTTGATATTATTTCTCCTCGTCCCAACTTTCAGATTGTTATAAGCCAGATGGAATCACGATGTCAGTGTTTCTCGACCCAGAAGTGACTCTAAGACACACAATGTCTTGTCAGCAGCATCTCTAATTCTTGTTCACAAGAATTGTGAAATCATAAGGACACAAAGTCATACATTACAGGCAGTCCCCAACTTACAGCAGTTCATTTAGTGACCATTTGAAGTTACAACAGCACTGTAAAAAGTGACTTATGACCCTTTTTCCCATGTACGACCATTGCAGAATCTCTGTGGTTACATAATCAAAATTCAGATGCTTTGGCAACTGACTCATATTTATGACATTTGCAGTGTCCTGAGGTCACGTGATCTTGTTTTACAACCTTCTGACAAGCAAAGTCAATGGGGAAGCCAGATTCACTTCACAACTGTGTTAGTAACTTAACAACTGTGGCAAGAAAAGTTGTAAAATAGGACAAAACTCACTTAACAAATGTTTCACTTAGCAACATAAATTTTGGGCTCAATTGTGGTCGTAACTCGAGGACTATCTGTACATTAAAGCTGAAAAGATGGGATAACTCTGACATCTAGTGGACAAATTGACATATTGTGGTCTCCTAAAAAAGCAATGATACAATCCATTCATTTGATAGGATGGGACTGAATACAGAACAGATACAGAATTACAGAGTTGGAAAAGACCTTAGAGGTCTTCTAGTCCAGCCCCCTTCTTGAGAATGTAGACCATTCTGGAGAAGTGGCTATCCAATCTCTTTCTAAAAACCTCCAGTGAGGGAGTATTCACTACTACTGCAACCAAACTGTTCTGATTAATTGTTTTCACTGACAGGAAATTTTTCCTTAACTTTAGCTGGATCTCTCTTTGATAATCTTCCATACATTATTTCTTCTCCTGCCCTTAGATGCTTTGACTAAGCAAGTATGGGTCTATCCAGTGGATTAAAGACTTAGTCTCAGCTCCATTTATTTGAGATTTTAGTTAGTGTGGAAGGTAGGTGGGTAGGTAGGTCACATAAATATTTCTAATTAAATGATGCATTTTTCAATGGTTTGCATAGAGACATGCATTTAATTTTTACAGAGTTATACTTCCAGACACATTTACTTTTTATTATTTTAGTTACATCTTTCTCTCTCTCTTTCTTCCTCCCTCTCTCCCCACTTTCTCGACCTCCCTCCACAGTTCTATTTCTTCCTCTTTATTTTATTTTTACTTTTTTATTTTTTATCAAGTGATTATATGATAACAGGTATAAGCGTGGTTATGAATACACGAAATGGATACATATAAGGAAAAAAAGAAAAAAGGACAGGGATGGTAGGCAAGTTGGTGCGCTTATGCACACCCCCTACAGACCTCTTAGGAAAGGAGTGAGGTCAATAGAAGACAGTTTCAGGTTAAAAGGTTTTGAGGTTTGGGGAAGAAACCACAGAGTCAGGAAGAATATACCAGACATTTACTACTATTGCTGAAGTAGTATTTCCTGCAATCAAGTTTGGTGCAGTTTACCTTGAGTTTGTATCTATTGTGTGCTCTTGTATTGTTATGGTTGAAGCTGAAGTATTCATTGACAGGTAGGACATTGCAATATATAATTTTATGTACTATACTTAGATTGGATCGAAGGTGGCATAGTTCGAGTTGTCTAGGTTTAGAATTTCAAGTCTGGTGGCATAAGATATTCTGCAACAAGTAGAGGAATGGAGAGCTCTTCTTGTGAAATATTTCTGGACTTTCTGAACTGTATTAATATCAGATATGTAATGCAGGTTCCAGACCAATGAACTGTATTCAAGTATTGGTCTAGCAAATGTTTTGTATGCTCTGGTTAGTAGTGTAATATTACCAGAGAAAAAACTACACAGGATTAGGTTAACAACTCTTAATGCCTTTTTGGCTATGTAGTTACATTGGGCACTAGCACTTAGATCATTAGAGATGAGTACGCTAAGGTCCTTGACGCTAAGGATGATCAACAAGATCTTAACTGTTCAGCTTGTATTTTATTTTCTGATTTTTTTTTGCCAGTATGTAAGACAGATCATTTATTTGTTGAAGTTGCAATTTCAGAAGTTGCAATATCAGAATTTGACCATTCTGATACATAGTCAAGATCTTTTTGAAAGGTAGCAGTATTGTCAGTGGTGTTGAATAGCTTTTTTTCATCAGCGAAGAGAACACAGTTGCTCTTAATATGATCACAGAAGTCATTTATGCAGAGTATGAAGAGAGTTGGTCCTAGGAAACTGCCTTGGGGAACACCACTGTTGACAGGCACAGAATTTGATAGGACGCTCCCATTTTTGACCATTTGCTGTCTGTTTGACAGGAATGCTTCTATCCAGTTGTGCAGGTGTCCAGAGATACCATAAGATTTTAGTGTTAGGAGTAGTTTGTTGTGTACCACTGAATCAAAGGCTTTACAGAAGTCTATGTAAATTGCATCTATTGCTTTGCCCTGATTGAGTTGTGTAGTCCATATGTTTTTGCAGTGTTAGAGTTGCAGATTGCAGGAGAGCTTTTTTTTCTGAAACCAAATTGTTTATTGGAGAGTAGGTTGTTTGTCTCTAAGTGGAGGATAATGAATTGGTTAATAATTGATTCCATGACTTTACAGGTGATGCAGCATAAGGAGATTGGTCTGTAATTTTCAACTAGGCTGGGGTTTCCCTTTTTGAAGGTGGGGATGACCGTGGCTTGAGACCATAGCTTTGGCAAGGAGCTGGTCCTGAAAGATTTTTCTTTTTTAGTGTATTGTTTTTTAAGTCAAACATAGACGAACAAAACATAAAAACATCAAGCCATCTTCCATATATATACATACAATGTGTCGGTTGGTTTATATATTGTTTTGTGCTTCCACTTTGTAGTCTTCAATTACAATTACATTGCATATATTCTCATATTGTCAATCAAATATTCCTAAATACATTAATATCATTATTAATCAATCATTTGACTATACTATTATTCGTTCATGTTTTACAAGATAATCCATATTTTGTTTAATTTGTTTAGTGACAATTCATATTATCATCTCAGTTCTATCCTACAATCATTTTGTAGGTATAATAAAAATACATTTATATATTCATTACGTTCTAAAAATCTACTTATTTCATTACCATGTTTTATTGTCTAGCCATTGATAGAATAGATCCCAAATTTTATAAAATTGTTTGTCATCTTATTCTCTGATTTCAAATGTCAGTCTACTCATTTCAGCACATTCCAATATTTTCTTAATAATTTCCTCCTGTGATGGTACTTTCTCATTTTTCTAGTTTTTGGCAAATACAGTCCTAGCTGCTGTTAATACATTTACAATCAGGTATTTCAATTCTTTACTATATGTTTCAGGTAAAATTCCCAGTAATAATATATCTGGTTCTGAAAGATTTTTCAAAGATTTTGCTTAGAGGTTCGGCTATGGCAGTGGATAGCTTTTTTAAGAAGTAGGCACATATTTCATTCGGTCCAATAGATAGAGTTTTAGATTTCGTAGTGCTTTTTCAACATTGTTTTCTGTAAAATCGATATGTATTAGATCATTGTTGTCTGTGGTTCGACTAGGAAATACTGGGCATGATCCATTGCTGTTTACAAATACTGAGCCAAAGAATGTGTTAAAGAGGTTGGCTGTAATGGTGTCATTGTTGCAGTCTTTACCATTAGGTCCTTTCAGGGGTGGGATGGACCTTGAGTCTTTTAGTTTGTTGTTTACAAAATTGTAGAAAGAATGGATGGAATTGGTGTGTAGAAGGTTTTCCTCTTGTTTAATGTGATAATTGGTGCATTCGGTCTTTATGTGGTGGCATAAATTTTTGTGTCAGCTTTTGAAATTGACAACATGACCAGATTTTTTTTTTTTGAAAATTTTTGAAAAAAATTTATATGGGTTTTCACAAAAAAGAAAAAAACATAATACAAATAAAACATCTTTTTTTTGAAAATAGCATGGTCCCAGGTTATAACTTCTTCATACAGACACACACTTAATTTCATGCCACATTTTTGTGTTCTGTTTCATATCTTATTACTGTTTTACATTTTCTACATAGTTTTTCCCCTCTTTTAATTTTCTCAATTTTATTTTGATTATCTCATATCAGTTGAAGTCATTATATTTATACTTTTGTCTGTCCTGTTTCAATTTCAAATTATCTTTTCTCATTAAACAAATTTTCTCCTGTAGTTGCTAATTACAGTATGACACCTTTATATCTTTTAATTTTATTCATTCAATTCTTATTTAAGCTTCAATGTATATCTTTAAGATTATAACATTCAATATAATACATAACTTCCAATCAAATTCTGCTTGGTACATTCTTAAAATACACACTATATTCTTAAAAAAAGATTTTATCTATATATGTAAATAAAGCACTCATTCAATTCCAATTCAATTCTATAATTAATATTCATTAAAATATTAACATCTTTAACATTTCTTTTCAATTAAATATACTTTCTTGGGAATACTTAGAAACTTTCCATAATTCTTTTTTTTCCATATTTATCTTCACTTATATTTATAAATCATTAATAATAATTAAAATGTTCCCATCCTTTCCTCATTTAATTCTCTCATTCACTTTATTTCATTTATTAACAAACTTTCCACTAGATTACGATAAATATTTTATCCATCATTTCAATCATATTTTCTAAAATTATTTCTATTTGTAGTATAACAATACTATCATATGTACCTTTGCAGAATCCCTTCTACAATTAAGTTTTCACCCATTATCTCTAAACAGGCTTATAGTTTCGATCCTTATATCTTTTCCCTGTTTCTCTATATCTTGTTTCTGTCATTTAGAACTTTTTTTCCTTTCCTTCTTCTCCCTCTTCTTCTCCCTCCCCTTTTTTACCCCCTTGTCTCTCGACTTCTAATTCTCTCTTCTGCAATCCCCTTCTGTTGCTTTCTAATATTACACTTATTTTTCAAACTATTCTCTTTTTTGGTTGTTTTTTCAAATCTTAAACTTTTCATTCTCTTTCCCCCCCTTTCCTCCCCCCCCCCATAAAATTACTTGATCATTAAAGATGGCTTCTTCTTTGTCCCAATCTTCTTGTTCTGCAAGCGTTTCATTGTTTCTCATAGTTCCAGATCTCCATTTCTAAGAGTTGAAATACGAAGCCAAAAGAACCTCTCCCTTCTTGTGCATCTTCTTTGTACTTTTTAAGTTCCATTTTCAGTTCTTCTAAAAGTAGTGCCATTTTAAACACTTTTAAACAACCACCTGATTGATTTTAGTCGTTTAAATGCAATAACCAAAAATCCAAAAATCATCAAGTAATCCAAATAATTCATTTATTTTGCATTTCAGGCCAGTTGTCATTGGAATTGAGATACTAGTTTTCAGTGATGGTGGATTGGAAGAGGTAGGGTTGGATGCAGAGTTGTGGGTTGTGTGATTTACTTTTGATGCAATCAGCATGGTAGTCAGTGTACAGGTCCTTCTCTCCATTGTTTAGATGTTTTTTGAGTTCTGTGCAGAATTCATGGGAGCAGATTCTTTGCAGTATGGATAAATCTGGTCTTGAGTGAAGTTTGTTATGGTTGGGATTAGTTTTTACAATGGTGTTTTTTGTATGAATGAATATACGTTAGCTGGGCTCATTTTTGCAAACAACTCTACAAAATCTTGGGGCCACTGAGCCGTCATTGTATTTGAACTCAGGGCCATCTCTGGTTATTTCAATGATATCTTCAGGAGAGATGTTTGTTGTATTTGAGTTGCTTATGATATTGCAAACTTTGGAGATATCATCTGATTCATTGGTGTCTTCAAGACCAAATAAGATGGCATTTGGACATTTCTGATCACGTTCCATGATGTCTCTGATGAGTCGGGGATATCATTTGTGGAAATATTTGATGGGATAGCAATTATTTGTGGCTTTGGTTTGGTTGTAGTTGTGATTATAGTTGAGGTAGTAGTTGTAGTAGTTGTTAAGTTAGGATTCCATTTTGAGAAATTTTGCTCATCTGTGCTGTATTTTTTTCCCAAGAGAGATTACGCTCGCTTGTATAGTTGTTTCAAAAAGTGTTGCTAAGCATTTTTCTATTGAGTGAATGAATGATTCTATGCTTTCAACTCTATCAGATAGGGTACTTGGTTTGTTTAGCTTAGGTAAACATGATGGACATAGACAAGGGGTGATGTTTTTAGAAGATCAGCTAGGTTTTTGTTTAAGTATAAGCAGGAGAGGTGGGCTTGATTGTAATATAGGTGGCATTTAATGTTATTTTCGCTTTCATTGATGGTTTCAAGACATTTAAAGCATATACAGGAGTCTGGGAGGTCATTTGTAGAGATATTATTCTTTTGTTGTTGTTTTATAGTGGAGATATTATTCTTTTGTTGTTTGGTAGTGAAGAGTTTGGAGTTTTTGGCTGGTTTGGTCAATGACAATAGTACACTAAACAATTACAATAGCTAATTAATTTGATAGGTAGACAGTTACTTAATGAATGTTGGTAATTAATAAATGTTAATTGATAAGTTAGAGAACATATCAAAAGTAAGATTACTTATTACTAAAAATCAATCAATCAATCAAATGATACAGTATTAAATTTCTATCAATTCAATAAATCAGTAAATTAGTGATCATTTAACAATTATTATACTATTAAATGATAAATCAATTATTTTAGACAAAGCATTATCTATCAATAATTGGTCTTGAGGTAATGAAATAGTGGAGGTAGTGAAGTATTGGAGGTTGATAATGAAAAGTTCCTTGGTTTTTCCTTAAAGCCACATTATTTGGTTTTTGTTTTGTTTTGTTTTTGTTTTTAAAGAGGAAGCGTTGCTGCTTAGCTAGATAGATTAGTTTAATTATTTGATAGATTATTTTTTTGCCAAGCAGTGTCTTTATCTTAACTAGTGTCTTTATTCCTGTAAAGGGGGATTTGATTTCTATTATTTCTACTCTTCTTTTGTTGCCCCCACCATTTCTGTAAGGTGAAATGCCCAATGTATTCCCAGAGAATCTTTAATTTTTTTCATTCCTATTCTTTCCAGCCACTTATTTTCACATCTTCCCTTTCTGCTTCCTCCTGGATTGTCTTTGACATAACTTGCATGATTATGGATCTGATGCTATGGAAGTGTCTCTTAACAGCCACAAGTAGATTTTGGAGACTCATTGAAACTCACCAAGAATCTGGAGGAATCACTCTCTGCATGAAAATACCTTTCATAGGATTTCTTGTGGGGAAGGTTGGAAAAGGGCATGTCCTCTTTGAGATCTCTGTCAGATATAAATACATAGCCAGCCATGGTTTGAAAATAGTTAATTCTCCAGTGATGTTGTACTGTGTCCACAGCTGTGATTTGGCAGGGGCAGTGGTGCCAGCTATTGTGCCCATTTCCCTATATCAGAAACATAAAGCAATGGTGGCATGCTCGAATGCCTAGGATTGAAATGGAAGTGTCTGCACCAACTAAGAGTGGCCAATAAGCATCAAGTGTCCTTACTCCCAAAAATTACCCAACTGTGTCTCAAGTGCATAATCAAGCACCATTATTCAGTATTGAGTTAGGACAGAGGCATGGAAGTAAAATAGAAATCAGCAGTGCAGATAGCAAATATCATGCTGATATAGAGCAGCCATGAAGGACTTGAAAAAGATATTCAAACAATGCAATCTGTCTATATTTACAAAGATCACAATTTCAAGCCACTGGTATTCCTTGATAAGTGATAGTTCAACTTTGAACAAACTGGACATGAAGAGCATTGATATCTTTGGACTTAGGTTTTCAAGAATACTGTAGAGAGTATGATCAATTGATCATCGAACAAATCAGCCCAGTTTTCTCACTGGAGGCACAAATGATCAGACTCAAATGATTCTACTTTGAACACTTTATATGAAGATTCATTTCTCTGGAAAAGGCTGTATTGCTGGGAAGAGTGGAAGAAAAGAGAAGATGACCAGGACCTGGTGAATGGCCTCAGTTACAGTGGTGATGGGTGCACCATTGGAAGACCTGAAGGACCAGATCAAAGATAGATTGCCATGGAGATAATCTATTTATCTATGCAGTCACTAGTAGTCAAAAAGAACTTGTCACATAATTTTCATAATGTTCTACTGATTCAGGATTAGTGGTGAGCTCTTCAGCAAGAGTGATTGTATGCAGGGTACAGTTTGAAAGTTTGTCCATATTGTGAAGGATTACCAATATTAATCTGACTTTGTCTCCCCAGCCTGGTCATTGAATTTTCCAGATTAAAAAAAAGGGTTACAGATAGCCTTGCTGTTTATGCCAAAAACAAAATCTCCCTGGCTTTGGATTTGCAAAGAAATGGACCTCTTCCGGCTGTTTTGTGCTTTCTTTATTGTTGTAAAATATGCTACACATTGGGTATTTTCTACTGGGAGATTAATTTTAGAGCACTCTCTTGGATTTGTTGCAGCTGTATTTCCAGCTAAAAGGCCCCAAAATGTTTGGAGAACTGTGAGGCTGAAGATTTGTTTGGAGGATATTCTTGACAGGATATTAGAAAAGTCAGAGAAAGTATAAAAGTTCATTTTATAAATTTATAAAAAGGGAGAACAAATCCTTAATTACTCCCAGGACTCCCAAGTTTAGCAAAATTATGCTTCTCTTCTGTCTGTCTAAAATGGGAAGAGATATTTATAGTAGGTCATATAAGTGAAGCTTGAAATAATTCAAGAAGTGGTTTATGAGTTCATAATAGATAATGCTGACATTGCTTAATTATTTGTCTGGGCTAAAATAAGAAAGTCTAGACTAAGCTGAGATAGATGATTGGCCCCACCCCATGTTCTTTTCTTATCCTAAAATGGACCTTACAGTTAATTGCTAAAACTGTTTTAAAACCTGTTCTTCTTTACCCAATACCAGAAATGTGATAATAATTATTGAACTCCTATTTAAAATCTTCAATAAAATCTTAATACAAGCCAATGTTTAATTTTTATTCATTGCATTGTTACACTCTAACTGGATTCATACTACACACTTGAGTTGGTTATTGAATTAATTTTTTTTCTGGATTCTACACAATGCATGGAATCATAAATGATGATAAAAGGAGACAGATTAATGCAACATGCTTAGCAAAATTAAAAACTGCCTAAGCTTTGCAGGTTATGGAATGCAACTGCAAATTCTTCAACCTGATGTGGAAAATGTATTGTGTGAATTCAGCAAGGCTCAAAGTTGTTATTTAAGCCCCTGTCACACTGCACCAATGGATGGAAAGAGGATGTAAAACGGAGAAAAACACTTACCATCCGTTGGTTAACGCGATGCTTCCGTTCTGTACTCACTGCCTCCGTTTTGCTTCCTCTCTATCCGTCCAGCATCCGTCTATTGACATTTCATCCTCTCAAAAGGTTTTGAGCTGCTGAAAACTTTTGAGCGGAAAATGTATCCAATGCGTCCATTCTGCATCTGCTAGGCATACGGGGGACATCCGTTCTGCATCCGTTGTCATCAGTTACGCATCCACTATATCCGCTAGGCATCCGCTGCACATCCGCGCAACTCGCATCCATTCCAGCGGTAAACGGATGCAGGGAGGAAGCGGAACGGACGCGGAACGGATGCGCAGCGTTAGTAGCACGGACGGAGAAAGGATGAAAGCGGATGCAGCATGCAAAGAAAGCATTTAAAACAGAAAAAACGTTCGCAGAGGGGACCTATCCGCTCCCATCAACTTCCATCCGCTAGGCTTCCGTTCTGCATCTGCTTTCCATCCACTCTGCATCCTCCCCCCGTCCGTTCCTTTCCATGTTGTCTGCTCTGGTTATGCAAATTTTTGCCCCTTTTCAGAGCGGATAACAACGGATGGAACATTTTTCTCATCCGCTGTGTCCTTTTTACAAATGTTTTGCATCCGTTGGGCAGTGTGACAGGGCCTTTAAGTGAGGCATCTAGGAAATAAAGACATTCAAATAGTGAGAACTAGAGTAGAGATCAAATTATGGCTTGCTATACTGACACTCAGCTCTTACTACTGCATTCATTCCCAGCACACCCCTGATAAATTCTGATGATTCAGCCTTGATAATAAAATAGCCATAACTTGAGCACACCTTGAGCCCTTTCATTTCCTTCCAAATGCCCATTTTATTGCTTGGGGTTCTTCCTTGTACATCCTGCTGTTGCCAAAGATTACAGGCATGTGCAGTAAAATGGAATAGAAATTGTATCCTCCAGAACAAGGTCATATGAACAAAGGGAAGGCAGCTGATCTATAATTTGGTCTGCAAAGTAGGATTAGGAAGATTCCTGGAAAATTGCTGTCCATCTGTATTGATAATCCTGAGTCTGAAGGGCCAATTCATGATTGGATTAAGCATCAGACAATATGGGACTGAAAGAGCTCTTCATTCATTAGTCACTGCACATAAAGTACCATCCAGGTAAAATAGCTGGCAAAGGGTCATTTTATGGTAACTAACATACAATGAATGTCTCTTTTTTTATTCCTGGGAGACTCTTGGTCTCTGTTGGAGGGGACCAGATGCATAATCCTGGTGAAGCAAGAGGAACAGTGATCTTTGGCCATGCTGGGGAGGGGGAGGTGAAGCTCCTTGAATTGCCAAGTGCTATATATAGTTCTCTGCAGCATGGTGCAAAAGGGACTGTGTGGAGCAGCTGAGCTATTTATAGTAACTGGTTCTCAGCAGCAGTACCCAACTCACATTCTAATAACTCACTGCAGAGAGGGAGGAGAGAGAGAGAG
>BLBF01000051.1:13392668-13425213 GCA_015471245.1 Laticauda colubrina
CTTCCTTCCTTCCTTCCTTCCTTCCTTCCTTCCTTCCTTCCTTCCTTCCTTCCTTCCTTCCCTCCTTCCCTCCTTCCCACCTTCCTCCATCCCTTCCTCCTTCCCACCTAAGCTCTGAATTTGTGCAAGAATCTACGAAGCCTTTAATAATTCCACCGAAGTACTGTATATTATGATTATGTACTTATAGAAGAGAATAAACGTAGCTCAGGGCTGAACTTTGTGGGACTTGGTGCTTTGTTCTTGGTTGTCTGCAGGAAAACAACCAAGCTCAGAGACTACCAAGTATTCCATATTATGGCTATGTTTTTAGAACATACTGTATAGGATTTACTCGATTAATCCAGTTTCCTGGCTTCCCATGACACAGTGAAGAATAAGTAAATATATAGGCTGAGTTTGGATAACCTATTGAAATGATTGTACTTTAGCCTAATCTTGGTCTGTAAGATATGCCACTATACTATGATTTAATGGCACAATTCAACACCTATGATTCCCCCAAAAAACATCAGAAAAATATATCATGGTAAGAAGAGGATTGACAGGCTGACCTGGGAGAAGGAATATCTCATGTTGCCCATCACTTATTTGCCAATGTTCTGTCAAGGGCTACTATTTTGGGGGTTGAATTGAATGCAGGATTAAAGCATCAGGCCAGAGTTCAAATGGGCAAGGACCCTTTCTGCCTCTTTCTGATTCCTATTTCTTGTTTCCAAATTGGAGGGACAGTGAACTCTTAAGAAATCTGATCTAATCCTCAGTCAGATCCATTAGCCCCAGTTTTGCATTAAGAACACAATGCAGGGCAATAATATTTGTATGTATAGCTACACGTGTATTGTGAACCAGGCACTCAATATCAGATTCCATCATCTTTCTAATAGTGCTCACCATTATGCTCTGTTTCCCTACCACTGAAATTCTGGCAGGCTCATCTATAGCTTTTAAAGGCACTTTTGAGGCTGCATTACATTTAGATCACCTGAATGCACTGTAATGCACTGATTCCCAAAGTCCAATCTCTGTTAAACAGACCCTGATAAAGCTGAGATGCCACATTTGGTCTTCATTCTGTTTTAAGAGCCTTTTTCTCTTTTACTGATTGCTTTCTTCCCAGACCTTACTTGAGAATGCCAGGAATTGAAGCTTGGACCTTCTGAATGTTAAGAAGATATCCTACCACTAAGCTTATAAATGCCCATAGAACTCGCCACAGGGCAGAAGTGACTTTAGACTAGTTTATATTTGCAGCAGAGATGCAGCCTTTATTCCTTTCTGGGAAATTTCCATTCTCCAAGTGGTCACTGACGTTTAGCTCCCCTCCCCTCCTTCTTACCTTGCTGCAGTCATCTCCAAATGTCAACCATCAGCTAGATGCAGCAATTAACTTTGCTTAGGACAGAAAGACTGAAGAGGTTGCAGCTTTGGCTTTGAAGGTGGGAGAATGAATGTACAGGAAACATAATAAGAAGAAAGAAAAGATAGGAAGTGTGAATTAGGTCCCTCTGGCTCTGTAGTGCAAGAAGCAGAGACATCTGTTCACTTTGCAGCTGTCATCTTTGACAACTATAATTCAGAGAGCAGGCAAGTCACAAACAAATAAAGAGTATAGAATTGGAAACACCCCAGAATTTTTGGCTAGTAATATATGTTAATTTTTAATAGAACTTTAAGACCCATCAACCATTGCTTTTGGAGTGTTTCCAACCACAAAAACTAATAGGACAGTCAGAAAAATATTTATCCAACACCAGTAATGATGTCCCTGAAACTACTCGGCAAATTTAGGCAATTTAGAGTCACCTCCACTACCTTTTCACACTACATCTTGCTGCTATATCCTAGTTTTATGACCAGAGAAGATGCCTGTTGCCTGTCAATAGCATTAATGAAACAAATATTAAGCCTGATATTTTTTTTTCCATTTTGGATTTAGCCTGGTGTGGTACTGAAAGAGGAAGGACTTCCTCTCTTAAATCCACCTCTGCTTCTCTGAATGCTTTTCATTCCAGCAGTATACTTCTGAGAATCAGATAATCTTGCTCATCTACAAAAGTCATCAAACAGAATTGATCAATATCTACCTTTTGCCCATCCTTGGCAAAAGAGACAAACAGGGACATCCATGGGGAACTAAAAAAGTCAAGTTAGCATCTGTGACCATACAAACTCATGCTCCTTTTTAAGCGTGTTGTATATGTGGCATATTAGAAAAGGGATTTATGATGTGAATGTGTCAAACGGTTGGATTCACTGGAGAAAGCAGTTATGTATAAATGGAAACAAGGTTATCAAAGAACATGGTGGTTGGACACTGTTCAAGCAGACACCAGTCACAGCATAGAAAAACTCAAAGAAGTAGTGCAAGATCAGAATATGTGGAGAGACCTGGCCCAAAGAATCCCCAAGAGTAGGACATGATTGAATGGATAAGAAGATCCTCCTCCTCCTCCTCCTCCTCCTCCTCCTCCTCCTCCTCCTCCTCCTCCTCCTCCTCCTCCTCCTCCTCCTCCTCCTCATCATCATCATCATCATCATCATCGGTGGTATTCAGCAGATTCTGACCAGTTCTGGAGAACCGGTAGCAGAAATTCTGAGTAGTTCGGAGAACCGGCAAATATCATCTCTGACTGGCCCAGCCCCCATCTATTCTCTACCTCTCAAGTCCCAGCTAATCGGCTGGGTCTTCCTTTGTTGCCCTGCATAGGAGAACAGAGCTGGAAAACAGGTTAGTGGGGTGGGGAGGGAATGGAGATTTTGCAATAACCTTCCCCTGCCACACCCACCAAGCCAAAAGGCAAGCCCACCAAGCCATGTCATGCCAACAGAACCGGTAGTAAAAAAATTTGAATCCCATCATGTGGAGGTAGTTTCCATCTTATCTTTCAGGTGTTCCCTGCCATCATTAGAGGAGATGGCAAATACATGAATATAAACAGTGTCAGGGCAAAACCTATATATCCTATATGTCCATTCTTACAATAAGATGGAAGCCCCCAAACTTACAGGACATTGGGGTCTTGAAATATCAGAATTAATTTGTTGGCATGAAGGCACATAATACTCAAAATAGAGCAATCTCCCTGTCTAAAACAGTGATGGCTGAAAAATATGTGAAAAAATTGTGGGATTTTTTTTTCAAATATAAATCAGATATCAAGAAACATGGGGGAGCCAGTCAATTTCAATACAACAATCAAATATTCTTTTTGAAGCTATTTTTCTCATGAAAACCCCTTTCCTCCGTGATTTATAGAATCTGTTAATATTATCCAATCATTGCTGTGCCAATATACAGTCATGAAGATAGGTTTTATATTGTCACACAGAGGGTTCAGTAACACTAGAAGATGCTATAAATTATTTGAAGATAAATGGTGATATTGTTCCTTCTCTTCCCTATCCTTTTCTCTTCCTTTCAAAGATGCTTGAAATCCTTCAGTGTTTCTATTGATGCATCTACCATTAAAACTCTTAGTTTTATGATGTCTGATCAACTTTCATCACAAAAAATGAAAAAGATACTCCCTCAGATTTATTTTTATAAGTGTGCATTCATTATATTCCTGCTTTTCTAAAAACAACCACCAACAACCTCCTATGCATCTGCTCATTCAAATAATTTGTGTGTTAATTCATTCATGGTTCCACCCCATTCATTCCTGTTTCTCTCTGCATCATGTTTTCCATTCATTTATTTGGGAATTTATTCACTACCCCCTTATCTCTGCTCTACCCACACACCCAAAGGAACAGTGAGGATAAACTGATACATGTTCTTATGTAGGAATTTGAACAGATGTCAGATATAAAACTGAAGGTTGGAGAAGGAGAAAAGGTTTGGCTTTTATCCAGACCTCTCATCCCACTGAATGGCTGAGAAACATTCACATCCCCCTTCACGGATAACATGGCACTAAGGTTAAGGCTAACAATATATAAGAAAAAAGGCAAGATACGTAAACAGCAATGAGGAGTGGATGTGTGAGAATGGAGAGGTCAGGCACACTTTAAGCAGCCAAAAAACGTGACCAATACGTATCTGTTGATGCAATGAAAGTTGGAGGCAGAGAGTGGAACCACACGTGGGAGCTAAAAATAAAGCATCCCAGCCCCTGCTTCATTAGCTGGGGGGCACAGAGAGCTAAAAATACTCTGAACACCATAACAGAGGCTGGTCCTGTCGTTGTAGGCTGACCTGCACAGGCATTTTCTGAGTTCACTGCAACTTTGAATAGAAAAAGACTTCTAGCCAGTCCTTTGGTTACCTTATACCAGGCATCTTCATCACTTTTTCCATCCTATTTTTAGCCATCACTTTAATGGTCCAAGACCTAAGAATTCATTTAATAAAGGGCTGGGTTCAAATGATTTCCATTCTTTTCTTCTCAGGAATTTTGGAAGACATATTATTGCAGCCTATTATTTCCTCATTAATTAATACATTAATTAATATCACTGCTACTCTACATCTGTTGACATTCTATCATTCCACTTAAGAAATTAACCTGCTTGAAACTTGACTTTTTACATCAATTTTCTTTTCTTTTCCTGCTTCCCCAATAACCCCAGATTTGTAAGAATTTTCCTAATGGCAAATTCTTGAGAGTTTGCAATTATTTTGTTTGGCCTAATAAAAGTATTGCTCAAAATATCCAGTTTAGGATGACCAGGAATATCAACAGGATGGGGAACTTCTGTATTATTAATGGCTGTGCAGAAGAGAAAATTCCATAGCATGGAATATTTTAAATAAAGATGTAGGAGCCCCCACCTTTTTTTCTATATCTGGCCAAATAATGACATATTTGGGGTTCAAATCTCATTCTGCTACCGTGCTTTTAAGGTAAAGGTAAAGGTTCCCCTCGCAGATATATGCTAATCATTTCTGGCTCTAAGGGGCAATGCTCATCTCTGTTACAAAGTTGAAGAGCCAGCATTGTCCAAAGATGTCTCTGTGGTCATGACTAAATGCTGAAGGTGCAGAACATTGTTACCTTTCCACCAAAGTGGTCCCTATTTTTCTACTTACATTTTTACATGCTTTCGAACTGCTAGGTTGGCAGAAGCTGGGACAAGTAACGGGAGCTCACTGCATTATGTGGTGCAAGGAATTCAAACTGCTGAACTGCTGATCTTTCTGATCAACAAGCTCAGCATCTTCACCACTGAGCCACCAAGTCCCTTTTATGGGATGCGTTTTCAGTCATTAACTCTGACTGTAACTTATCCCATCAGATTAAATAATGGAAGGGAGAATCCCATCTCTTAGAAGAGGAGCAGGCTAGAAAATCCATACTAAAATAATTATAATTTCACACTAATTTGTAAAGCTCTATTAGAATACAGTGGCTTTCTGTAGCAAATTGCTGAGTGACAATTTGAAATTGGATATTCATAGTTCAGTCTTATTACAGGGGGCCAAGGAAGGATTCTTAACTGAGGTCAATTAAGTTTGTATGCATGAGGTTCTGCCATCTATATCCTGAATGTATGTCAGCACACTGCATGTACTTCACAGTGGGTGAGACATGGAGAATAGTATTTGCCTTGCAAGATAGTCTCTAGATTAAAAGATGGGCATCCCATTTCCAAGATACTGACAGGTTGCACAAGTCTCAGAGGAGGACAACAAAACTAATACAGAGACCTGAGGATATGCCCCATGAGAATTTGAGATGTTTAGTCTTAAGAAAATATTGAAGGAAGATCCCTTAGCTATGTTCAGGTAGATAAGGGAAACTTGAGCTCCCTCCTCTCATGCTCCTTACCTGGAACTGTATCTGTTTATCGATTCACAAGATTGCTTAATGACCATAACTGGGAGTTCTGGTATTGTAGACGTTTAGTAAAACAGTCACATGATATCTCGCTTAATTCTAAATCTTAATTCTAAAATCTCAATTATAGACATAAGTCAAAGACTATATTTTCTTTTTTTTATTGCATACCTTATTTATTTATTGCTACTTTATCTTGCTTTTTTTCCACTATTCTACATAATATTGGTTCCTTGCAAGGAAATAGCAATGCCACCTTGAAAGCTACAAAGCAGCTTTACCACCTGTGCTTGTAGATAGGAACAAATGCAGGTTTCACTGTTCAATTTCATTCATAAATTGTGCATGAATCTTGTTCTACATGATAGTGCAAAAGGTTTCAGTTTCCACATATTTTTAAATTTTTCAATAAGCTTGATTCAAATTTTGGAAGAGGGGAGGCAGTACATGTTACAGCCGAGACCTCACATGTTTGTTCTCATTTTCCAGGTGGAACTATGGTAGAGGGGGTAGCCTGTTGTCTGAACATGACAATATTAACTTCGGAGCCTGCCAGCATTGCTGACAATGAGATCTGATCTTCCATGCTATGCTGTGCCGTGACATCACCTGAGAGGCGGCAAACACATAGGGAATCTCTAAGAGGAGATGTCATTGATGTAACAACGGGGTTCAGCAATCAGCAGCACCAGGCACTTTGAAGATGATTCAGCTCATGAAGGAGAGCATTCCTCTCACACAAACATGGGGAGGGGAGAACTGAGGATTAAACAGAGGTTGAAGCTAGATTGGGAACTAGAGCAGAGAAGAAAGGATAGGGATAGGCTCATATATAATGGTAGACAAGTGGAGTAATTAGAGTAATTAGAATGGGGCAGAACACAGGAGTTAGCTATGATTAGGTGGGCATGGGTGCACTAGAAACAGTGCTGGAAGGCAGATGCTCCTAGCACTAACTTAGATCAGATATTGGCTGTTCTTGCCAGATGGGATGTTCATTGCTTGTAAATTAAACTACTCCAAACCTGGTTGTTTGTTGGCTTGTATCTACAAATCTGCAAGCATCTAGAAGACTGGCTGAGATTCCAATAAATAGTTATATGTTCTTGATATCAATTATTTCTTTGTACCTACCATTAATTTACCTAGTTGATTTGGTTCTACCTCAATTCTGAATTCCTCTTGGTCTTTTTTATATTTTCATTTTAATTGGAAGTCCCAGATCTCTTAATTCCTGGTTGGTCTTTAATGCTCCTTGAGCATCTAAAATTTAAAGAGAGTAATTTCAGTTTATTTTCCATTCCTTTCATGTTATTCACTGCCTCCTGTTGTTTTGAGTTCTTTTGAGCTCTTTTTCTTACTCCTTCTTCTTCCTGGGATTCTTTCTCCTCCTTATTCTCTTCCTCCTGTTCTTTTCCTTTCCTTTCCCGTACTTGGCTTGTCTACTATTGTATTCTTCCTGTGGTCCAATGAGTTGATTGTGGAGTTTTTGCACCTTGTTCAGTGTATCTATTTTATTTTATTTTTCTTGTCAGGATACTAGTATTCCTTCTGGCATTATCCATCAAAATAGTATGTTTCACTTATTAAGTAGGGTTGCCAGAAACTGATGGTCCTTTCTTTGTTCTCAGACACCTCTTGGAATTTATTTCAGAGTTATTATTTCCTTGCCCTTATATATATCATTGGTCCATCCCTGGTAATTTTATAGATGATATCTCACATTTTCTTTCAGGCAAAATGTATATGGTCTTCCCTTGGCAACCTGTGGTGTCTAGTGTAGCTAGTAGTCGTGTAGACTCTGTAGACTTTGTCTCATTCATTAATTATTTCTTGCTTATCCTGCTATCAGTTCTGCCATTATTGTCGCCAGATGATATAGAGACTCCCTGGTCTCTATTATGTTTTGGAACCTTAGGTAAAACGAGACCCGGTCCATCTCTAAATGAATCAGGGAAGCTTCTAAGTCTTTATTTAATCCTATCATTCTCTGGTCTAACAGATCTATTTTTTTTTATGTTTGTTCCATTCTTGTTTCAATTGTTTTTATTCTTTGATCATTCTTCTGGATTGCATCTTGCATCGAACCCATTTTTTCATCTAATTTCTGGATATTCTCTTTTCACTTCTTCCATCTCCACTTTCATTTCTCCATGATTTTTAGATATATTTTCTTGGAGCTTCACTATGGTTTCTTGGATCACTAATAATGTGGACTACGTGGTTTGCATATTTAATGTTGCATTCGATTTTTCTGTTGTAAGCATTTCTTCAATCAGTCTCTAGTTTGATGGAGAGATGATCGCTACAGATAAGGTTGGTGCAGGTTTCTTCCCAGTCTTCGAGGTGGTAGTTGTAGTACTTGTCATTTCTTTTAAAATTGTATGTTGCTCTCCTAAGATTCTATATATGTTCTCCTAAATTACCATCTAATCCTCTCTTAGGCTTATTCCTTTTTACTTTTACTCTTTCCCTCTCCTATTTATTATTCTGAGTTCTTTTCCTCTTCTAATACTCTTGCTATTCTATTGTAGATTATACTATATTATGCTATAATAAATACTGTATTATACTGTAACTAATAAATAGAAAATAAGTCAGCTGTTTTCTTGTCTTTAAGATGGCAGTCCTGCAATATTTGCAGTCACTCTCTTACACTCTTTTCTTCTTCCTGTCTATCTTCTCTTTCTCCCCTGGAGCACAAAACACTAACACTTCATTTCAAGAAACACAGTTCTCTCCCAATCTCTCAGAGCACTTTCCAATGTTTTTCAGTTCGATCTTCCCTTCTTCACTTCTCTGTAGTGCCATAGTTGGCTCCATACTCCATCTTCTTGCTATTCCACTCTCCCCTTCAAGTTGCTGCCAATTCACCACTTGGAAATTCACTCTGCTGTCTTGTTGCTCCTGCGGATTGAACTTTGCCAAAAGCCAATATTCAGAACTCAATATTCTCTTCTGCTCACACCGCTGCTATTGCACTGTTCTCACTCTCCACTTCCTTCTTCTTTGAAATGGGACATCAAGCGTCTGGGTATGCCATAAAGGCAGGCTTTTTCTGCATTGGATTCGAGGCTCCCTTCTTAATGCAGGGGAGATCACTTTCCTCTTTATTGTCTGTCCCTCCAGGACTGAGCTTTGCCTAGGGAGACCACCGATTGCACAAATTTTGGCACTGGGAACAGAACACTGTTCCCCTAGGCTGCCACGACACCACATCACCGTCGGTAGTCTGCATCTTAATTTTTTCTTTTTTTGACAGCAACTGAACAGTTTTTGGTTAGTTTTCCAAACTGGTTAACGTTAGCATTTCCTCATGCATAGAGAGCAAGGCTGAAGAACAGTAGTTTAAAGATTGGGTAATACTGTTGCTTAGTATGTATTACTGTTAGAATTTTCATACTCAGATAAGTAAGATTCTAGTTTGCAAAGTCAAAAGCGCCCCCAAGATGAGTAGACCCTACTGGGAACTACAGCAGTGCCAGGTGAATTTTACACAAGTTAGTCTAGAATTCCTATAATCCAGAGCTATTATGGCTCACTGAGGCAGGATGATAGAATTTGTATTTCATCCTATCTGTGGGAAAGGACAAAATGAGACCATTAAGGGGAAACTGAACTACAACCGTCAGCATTCCACATCTTGAAATATATTAAGTTATAATTTAGCATCAAATAGAAAGTTATTTATTTGGCACTTCTTTTTTATGGGACAATTACAGAATCCCTAATTGTGTTGCAGTGTTTCTCTATTTACTTTGCAGGTTTTTTGTTTCTTTCTCTGTAAATATAAATGAATGGGAACAGTTGCTTGTAACATCCTGCATTCTCTAGGACTTTTTGGAGAATACCGTAACTGTTTTAACATCTCAAATTTAATATGGATGTGATATATCACTTCATCACAATTTTATAGTACTTTATGGAATTCAGTAGAGACTGGAAAAACTCAGCCTGGATTCCACTGTCAAAAGAGCTTATGTCCCAAAGATAGAAACATGTCTTTTCTGTTTGTTTTACCTTGATTATCACACTAAGAATGAGACATAACACCTTGTTCTACTCCATGTGATTGAGATCCTAGCTTCACTTCCTGCAGCCTTTGAAATGAAAGAAAAGCTAACTTCCTTAGTCACTCTGGGATCAGCGAGGATGGCTGTCAGCAAAGTTATCCTTTAGCAATGTTTTTTTTCCTTCCCTGAGACCAGGCTGTTCATACTTCAAAGTCATACTGTTTAAATGAGGCACAGTGAAAAGGAAGAGCAATTTATTGAGAACATCTGTTCATAATGAAAATTGAACCACATACAACTGTCAAATGTTGCCCATGTTCTACTCTCAATATTTTCTTTAGATCGAATTGTTTGCAATACAAATGGAAGTTATCCTACCCAAATGGTTGTTTTAAAAAATATATTAATTTATTTGCTGAGGTTGGAGGAGAGAGGGTGATAGTATCTGAGAGGAGACTGTAAATGCTAGATCCTGTGTTTACAGATTCCTATTTCCTGGACCACTCCGACCATAATGCATTTTAGAGGCCCTAAAAATAATCTTTGAGCGACCTCTGGTGGCCTAAAAGATAAACTACATGTGAAACTTAAAAAACATGAACTCCATCTTTCCACTCTTTGTTTTAGCTCAACAATGCTAGTAGAGTTTCTGTTCCTTGACCATATAGTGTAGCTTCTACAGTGATCCCATAGCCCATGAGAAAGTCACATGTATGGGTTTATATTATCAAAAACATTTTTGCATCTTATGTGGTGTCACCCTTTCTTTTTTGTACTGTCTTGGAAATGTAACACTGTGGGTACAAGATATATAAATTGTGGTTCTACTGTTGCTCAGGGCTGCCTGACAGCCAGCACCTTGCTGGAAGCTCCACTTAGTTGTTATTTAGTTGTTTTCACGCTAATAAATTTATGTTGTTTCTTCAAAGTGATTTGCTTGCTTTAGGTGAGCCAGGTTTTGTGCATAGCAAGAAAGAAAGTAATAATATTTATTTAGTGCATCTAAGGCCTGATCCCCACTTGTTTTTAATCCTGACAGCACTGATTTTCCTTCCTTAGCCTCATGATGCTGCCACACCTTATCCTTTGCTCATTAACAAAATAGACTTAAATAGTTCCTATGGTATCTGCAATGGTATAATAGTATTTTTTTCCCTTGTCCATTGTCAGTTCGCTATACTTTGCCACCTATTATTGTCTCCTTTTTATGATCCCATAATCTTTGCAGGGTGGAGTCTGAGCAAGTGAATGGAGCAGAGTGTTTACTGGCTGGATGCCCTTTCTGTCGCCAAGGCGGAATTTTATTCAGCAGATAAATTCTCATTGTGACCAAAGAAAAATATCTGGCTCTGCATAAGATCAAACTCACACAGCCACCTGATTGTGAGGCACGAGCTTCACCTCTAGCCCACTGCACCAGTCTGCCATCTATTAACTTGAAGGTGAAATCAGGTTCATAGTTACAAGTATGATCAGAAGTATGTTGAGAGCAGTGTTTTCAGCTTTGATTGAGGAACTCTGGGAATTAAGTCCATACATACAAAAACTGTTTTAGAGTGTTGGGAAGCCAGTGAAAACCATTCACCTTGCCAATAATAGGAGACAAGCCCATCAAAGCAACAACTTTCAGTAGCAGAAAGGTGAGCAGGAGACAGTAAATTTGGTCTTCAGAACAGTAAACAGTAAAACAGTCAACAGCTCAAGGTTGACTCAGCCTTCCATCCTTATGAGGTCAATAAAATGAGGACCCAGATTGTTGGGGGCAGTATGCTGACGGCTGTAAAAGGCTTAGGGAGGTCTGTAAAGCAGTACATAAGTCTAAGTGCTATTGCTATTGTTATACTTCTACTGCTCTTCTATTTATTTTGATAAGCCTAAATTTATTCTTTCTATTCTCTTATTTCTATCTATTAATTTGAATAGCTTTGTTTTATATGTACAGTAGTCCTAACCAGAACTTTTCATAGTTTTTAGCTTTGCTTTATCTTAGCACTTTCTTATTCATTTCTTTCTATCCATGTCCTTTGCTCTTTTCTCTGGCCTCCAGTAATCTCTCTTTCAGTGTCTCTGCCTCTAGATTTGGCCTTTGTGATGCTAGGGCTGTTTGACATTTTATTTATCCAATTTAGAAATCTGCCCATCTTACCCAAGTGAATTGGAGAGCAAATAGATATAAAAACATCAGTATAATCATAAAACTGACAATTCACCAACAAAAAACGAAAAAGAATGGTAGCTGAGAATAGCTACCATGAAATGTGTTTGAATATTAGTAACTCAGGTTATTGTTAGGCTGTTGGTTTAAGCTCTGAGCTTGGCAATTTGGCTTGAAAAATGTTTAGTCACCATTCGAGAAGACATTGTCAATACATTTTGAGTTGCACACAGGTATTTAAATATCTTTTTATGAGATGGATACTAGTCTGAATGTTGTTTGTTTGAATTTTTCTGAGTCAAGGTCTGATTTTGCCACCATGCTTGGGAGAACAGACATGTCCAAAGCACCTTCCCAAAAATCTAGCAGAGTCAAAATCACCTGATCTGGGATGGAGGGCAATGTCAATATTGCCTTCTATGCTATGTATATAGCTTTAAACTTGCTACCTCTGGCTTGGGGTGGTGGGAGGGCCTTATTTATTTATTCTGTTTATATATGCTTCTCACATAAGTAACACTTGAAGCTTAGAAAATTAAAAGCCACAATAAAACAGCAAAAAAAAAAAAATCAACCACCAAATTACAATTGCAAAACATAATCATTTACAATTCATTCATCCTGAGCAGTACAACCATCCTACAGACTTCAGATCCCCAAGTATGGTGGGGTGGCTCACTGTTCAGAATGCTCCTTTCAAGTCTTTATCTGGAATTCTTCAGTATCTTTGGCCAACATTCCTGCCAGGTTCTCTGCAATATTCACCATTATTACCAATAATGTTTTCTTCAGGACATCCCTAACATCTGATGTTGGTATTTGTGCCTGGCTCTACCATTGAACCCCAACCTGTGCCAATTCTACTCTATTTGGCAATGAGTTTTTTTTTTTTTTTTTTACAAGAGGACAATCGTCAGCCTTTGGGGCTGCATTAGCAACCTGTGCCCCCAGGTGACCCTTCTTACTATTTCACTGCTTGTTGGCTGCCATCTTTTACAGCATTGCTCATCCTAGCACTATCTTTCATTCCTTGCCATTTTTGCATCAACTTTATCCAAAGATACATATAGTGTTCTGGAAATGGCAAAGGAAAGGGAGAGTAGTCTTTGCTGGCTTATGGCTATCCTGTTGTAGGAAGTTAGCACCCACTCCTCTCCTAGAAAAATGAAATATCCTGGGAAATATTAAAAAGGCAGAATATTTCCCCTAAAAAGAGTAAAGTAGAAACTCAGAGAAGCAGAAACTCACCCCCCAGCCCTTTTGCTAATGGGCCATTAAGGCCTAGGCCAGAGTATTCTACATAACAAAGAGTCTACCCATCTCATCACCTGGCCTGGGAAGATTGTATCAGCCAACACTCAGGAGAAGCCATGTGGTCCAGACAAAGTCTACAAAGTTACAAACCCCTGCCGCTGGGAGTCTGACAGCCAATGGGATCCATTTCTTACACAGGAACAGGAAACACTAAGGTGGGGCCCAACAGAGGATATATAAGGGTCTCTCAGCATCTTGGTCTTTCTTCTTGATCTTCTCTTTTCACCTTGGAGCGTATGATCATCCTTTTCACTTTGGAGCTCTAATCCATGGGGCCCTGTCCACCATTAAACCTTCCAAACAGCCTCCATGTTTCCAGTGTCTTTTTCCCCACTTAGAATTGAACCCAGAAGGATATTTCTTCCAACATTGTCATTAGTTTATTTGAGACCAACTCACCAATGGATAAGTAACATTTGATCTCAGAAATGAGGACAAGGTCTTGGCATTGAACATGTTGGTTATGATTCTTTTTTTTTTTAAATTAAATCCAGTTTTCTAACATTATTTCAGGTATAAATACAACAATATAATCTTATGTACTTTTGCAAAGTCTCTTTTTTAAATCATATTTTTACCCACTATTTCTGAATAAAACTTGTTTCTTTACATCTTATTTTAAACCTTTATAACTTCTCTTCTCTTTTTCCCTTCCTTTCTTCTTCTATTTCAGTTTTCTATTTATCTTTTCTCATTAACTCAAAGTTTCTCCTGTAATCACAGATTGAAATATTAGCAAGGCTTCGGCGGCAGCAGGAATCCGCGATCGTGTGCGGTTCCTGCTGCGCTCGCCGCTGGAGTGCCTCCGATCCAGCTGGATTTGGGGGCTATAGTTACCCTGTAGAGGTAACTGAAGACAGGGGAGACTCAGCAGGGGTCAGGGGAATTGCAAGCCCCCCTCCTCAGCTGGCTTAACTCCCTTTTCCAAAAGTGGTGGAGTGGTGGTCAGTAATGGCCGCCACAAAGAAACTTTCATCCAGATAAGAATGGGAAGGAGGAAGCTGAGAAAGTGAAAGTTTTTGGCTAACCGGGATGACAAGTAATACCTAAATGCCCTGGACTTTAAATATTATTAAAAATACATCATTCCCTATGAAGACGGAAGAAGCAGCAAATGAAAGTAAAAAGGGAAAGTTTGTTTTTTCTCACTCTCCTTCCTTATGGTGATAGCAAATGAATGGAGAAATCGGAAAAAACCATTTTGGCATCAGCAGGTAATTAAATTGAAAATTGAAGCTAAGGGGACAATAAAGTTTTCTGAGCATTGAAAAAAAAATATTTTTTTTGCTATAAGTGGGAAAGGAGAAGAAAAGAACTAACATTAAGATTTTCTTGGAGGAGGCTGCTTGGAATTTATAAGATTAGAGCGAAATTGTAACAAAACTTCTAAAAGATATATTTCAACTGGAGCTTTAAAACTGAACTATAACCCCAGGAAGAGAAAATATAAAAAGAAGAAAGTGCTAAATGAAACAGACTGTGTATATTTGGATTGCTTGGTGACTTTGGGACTTTTTGGAAATTACTATTTGAAAGACTAAAAATATTTGGGTTGTTTAAAAAAAACTTTTTACAATGGCACTACTTGTTGATGAACTGAAAATTGAATTTAAAAAGCTAAATTTTAGAACTTCTAAATTTTAGAAGAGGACCAAGAAGGGAAGAGCTCTTCTGGATCTGTTTTCCATTTTTTAGAAATGGTGATTTATAACTACCAGAAACTACAAGAACAAGAAAATTGCGATGAAGAAGAAGCCATCTTTAATGAACAAACAATTTAGCTGTGGAAGAAAAGGGAAAGAAAGGAAAGAGAATGGAGAATTTAAGATTTAAAAAAACAGCCAAAAAAGGGAAAAATAAGATGAAAAATCGATATAATGTTAGAAAGCAACAGACAAGAGAAATGCAGAAGAAGGTGGAGATTAAGAAGGTGGAGATTAAGAGACAAGGGGGTAAAAAGACAGGATTGCAGAAGAAAGGAAGGGAAAAAGGGAAGAGAAGTTACAAAGGTTTAAAACAAGATATAAAGAACCAAGATCTATTCAGAGATAGTGGGTAAAAATATGATTAAAAAAGAGATTCTGCAAAGTACATAAGATTGTATTGTATTTATATTTGAAATAATGTTAGAAAATTAGATTTAATAATTGAGCTTAATTTGTTATGGATTATTGTTTTAACTATATTATAAACTTATTATTCTCTTTTATTTTATAATACAGTAAGTAGTTTCAGAATGTATTAAGCAGAACCAGAATGAAAAGTATATATTATTTTAAGGCCCTGTCACACTGCCCAACGGATGCAAAACGTTAACAACGGATGAGAAAAATGTTCCATCCGTTGTTATCCGCTCCCAGAAGGGGCAAAAATTTGCATAACCGGAGCGGATAACACGGAAAGGAATGGACGCGGGGAGGATGCAGGGCGGATGGAAAGCGGATGTGGAATGGAAGCCCAGCGGATGGAAGCGGATGAGAGCGGATGGCGCATCCGCTAGGCTTCCGGGGGACCTCAGCAAAGCGGACATGGAACGGATACAGCAGATGCAAAATGGATGCCGAACGGTTGAAGCAGATGCACAGCGGATGCACAGCGGATGCATAGCGGAAGCCTAGCGGATGCCGAGCATTAATTGCACATGCGGGGAGGATGCATTGCGTCAGCCCCATGGATATAACGGCAGCTCGGAAGCAGGTCGCCATTCAGAAGAAAGACCTGCTGCCGGACAGATTGACTGCCTTGCCTGCCCTGCCTGCAGGTCTGCCTGCAAGCCTTGCTGCCAGCCTCCCTGCCAGCCTCCCTGCCAGCCTTGCTGTCTGCCTGCCTGCCAGCCTTGCTGCCAGCCTCCCTGCCAGCCTTGGTGCCTGCCTACCAGCCTTGGTTCATGCCTGCCTGCCAGCCTTGGTGCCTGCCTGCCAGCCTTCCTGCCAGCCTTGGTGCCAGCCTTCCTGCCAGCCTTGGTGCATGCCTGCCTGCAAGCCTGCCTGCCTGCCAGCCTGCCTGCCTGCCAGCCTGCCTGCCAGCCTTCCTGCCAGGCTGGGCGCCTGCCAGCCTGCCTGCCTGCCAGCCTGCCTGCCAGCCTTGGTGCCTGCATCCCTGCCAGCCTTGGTGCCTGCCTCCCTGCCAGCCTTCCTGCCAGCCTTGGTTCCTGCCAGACTCCCTGCCAGCCAGCAACCCCACAACCAAGTGGAAGCACAGCAAGCCTCAGCCATCTGCTGCCAGCCCTTGCAAGAGGGACAGGGCTACCATCCCGCCCCCTGGCCCTCACTCTGGTTCTGCTGAGGCTTCTGCAGCACGGGCTCGCTCTTCTGGGGCTGGGGCTTCTGCTGCTTCTGCTTCTGGAGGAGCTTATGACAAGCACTCCAGCACCAGCCACCTCCACAGCACCTGCACCCTTCACCCCTGAGACTGAGCGACCAAGAGGAGTGCCAGAGACTCATCTTTGTTTTATAGCTTCTTGTTAATAAAGTCTATTTTTGATTCATACACTTGCTTCATTTCTTTTTTTTTTTTTTAATAAAGTCTTGGTGTAAACTTTTAGAAATGGTTTAAGCCTTTGCATGCTTGTGGGATGGGTTAAGATAGCAGTGGGATGGGCAGGGATACCTTTGGAATGGGTAATAGCTGTGGGATAGATAAACCTCCAGTGCAAGCATAGTGGGACTGTATGGTCCACCCTCCCAGGTGCCACACCTTCGGCCCTTTATTATCAATAACAATTTATTCATTGATCCACACATTTGAACATAAACACAACTCTTTATTAAATGCCCTGTTCATTGTAGGCCCACCAACATACATGGCACAATCTCATCAGTGTGATGAGACAGGCTCAAGGAAGCATCCATTAAGCATCTATCATCCTGTCTTGCCACTCCACCGCTCCAGCTGTCTTGCCACTCCACCGCTCCCCAACTCCAGCTGGGGAGTTGCACTGCTTCTTCCCTTCACGTGAGGCTCTGTTGGGGCCTTGCACATCCTGAGTGTCTATCAGGTTTCACCCTTGCCTCCATTCCCCAGGCTCCATGTCCCCATTGCCTTGCTGGAGGTCCACGAGCCTGTTCTGCAAGACTGGGTAGCGGGTGCACATGAGATTGTGCAGGATGCAGCAAGCTTCCATTATCCTCCTCACGGTCTCTGGGTGATGCTGCATGGTGGTGAGAAGTACCTGGAACCTGTTGGCCAGGATGCCAAAGGCATTCTCCACCACCCGCCTTGCCCTGGACAGCCTGTAGTTGAAGATCCTCTCTTCACGGGTGAGGTATTTTGAGGTGTAGGGCTTCATGAGGTAGGTTGTGAGGGAGAAGGCGTCATCCCCCATGATGAAGTAGGGCACATCTTGAATGTCGTTGGGAAGGGGTTCTGGATCTGGGAAGCCCATGATGAGATTGCGTTCCAGCCTACCCTTGAGGTCACTTGCGTTGTATACCTGGGCATCTGAAGATGAGCCGTTGCCTGAAGCATCGATGTACATGAACTTGTAGTCAGCATCAACCATGGTGAAGAGGATGATGCTGAAGAAGCCCTTGTAGTTGTGATAAGAGGACCCTGAGTTGGCTGGCACTTTGCAGGCCACGTGCTTGCCATCGATGGCTCCAATGGTCTGTGGGAAGTTCCACCTCTGATACCACTGCTCTGCAACTTTCTTCCATCCTTCTTCAGTGGAGGGGCACTGGAGGAGCTCCTCCTTGTATTGTTCGATGATGGTCTGCACCACTTCTCTGACCACAATGCTGATGGTGTTGTGTGGCACCCTCCAGCCGTACTGCATGCTCCTGTAGGTGGTCCCTGAGGCCAGGTGGTGCAGAGTGAGTGCCACCTTGAGTCCAGGTTCCAGGCTGGGCTGGAAGTTGGTGTTTGCCTTGGTCAACCTGGGTATCAGCCGCTGCACAACTTCGTCAAACATGGCTGGAGGCATCCTCATGAAGTTCTGGAATGCCCGACTGTCTTCATTTCTGAGCTCCACCATCAGCTTGTTGTACAGTCCATCCTCTGCTCTTCTGGCAAACTATCTTCGTACCCAGACGCTTCTTGGCCACCTCTTTTTCTTCCCATAGTAGAGTTCACAGAGCCTGTAGATTGCTTTGCACTGTTGCAGAAGGATGGTGGCTGCCAAAAGGACTTTGTTACGATCCACGGTGGACATGACTGGATGCTGTGGAAGAGGAAGAGTCAGATGGAGGCTGCAGAGGTCTGCACAGCTGGGCTGCTGGTCTGAAAGTGAGATGCAGGTGAGTTGCTCCCCCTTTTTATAGGCAGTATAGGTGTCCCTTTGCATCCTCTAGGCATCCTCTAGGCATTCTCTAGACATCCTTAATATCCTAGATAGGTCCCCTCTGCGAAGGTTTTTTCCATTTTAAATGCTTTGTTTCCGTTCTGCATCCACTAGGCATCCGTTCTGCATCCGTTCCACGTCCGTTCCACTTCCTCCCTGTGTCCGTTTACTGCTGGAGCGGATGGAGTTGCGCAGATGCGCAGCGGATGCCTAGCGGATATAGCGCATGCGTAACGGATGCAGAACGGATGCCTAGCGGATGCGTAGCAGATGCAGAACGGACAAATTGGATACATTTTCCGCGCAAAAGTTTTGAGCAGCTCAAAACTTTCTGAGCGGATGAAACATCCCTAAACGGATGCTGGACGGATAGAGAGGAAGCAAAACGGAGGCAGTGAGTACAGAACGGATACATCACGTTAACCAATGGATGGCAAGCTTTTTTGTCCGTTTTACATCCTCTTTGCATCCGTTGGTGCAGTGTGACATGGGCTTTAAGTGTTAAACCTCGGGGGAAGATTTAAAGGTGTTATACTTTAATCTGTGATTACAGGAGAATTTTTGTGTTAAAGAGAAAAGACATCGAAAATTGAAATAGAACAGATAAAATATATACTAGGAGACAAGGGGGTAAAGGCAGGATTGGAGGGGAAAAGAAGGGACAAAGGGAAGAGAAGTTATTAAGGTTTAAAACAAGATGTAAAGAAACAAGATCTATTTAGTGATACTGTGTAAAAATATAATTAAAAAAGAAAAGTACACAAGATTGTATTGTTGTATTTATATTTGAAATAATGTTAGAAAATTGGATTTAATAATACAGTTTAATTTGCTATGGATTATTGTTTTAATCATATCATAAACCTATTATTCTTTTCTATTTTATCATATAGTAGGCAACTTCAGAATGTACTAAGTAGAATCAGAATGAAAAGTATATATCATTCTAAGTGTTAAACTTAGGGGAAAGATTTAAAGGTATTACATTTCAATTTGGTTATGATTCTTATAACAAAAATTCTGTAATTCTTACTCCTCACTGCAATATGACTGGATTCTGAAGATCGTGTGTGGAATTTCATGAAGGCAGTAGTGTCACAAAAAACAGGAAAACCCCAAGGGGAATATCAGGTCAGCCAGAAAACAAACTTACATAGGAAAAGGAATCAAATAAAAAGTATTAAAGAATCCCTATAGACAAAAGCCTAATTAATTAAGAAAACTAGACAAATAGGAAAGGAAACAAAAGATAATTTAGAAAACCCTTACAAACACAAGACATACCAAATAAGCAAAACAAACAGACAAAAGACACAAAATATAAATTACAAAAGGGACAGACAGGAGATTGTCACAGAACAAATATGAAAATCTACCTTAAAGCAAAAAGAGATTACAGAAAACCAATAATACAAACTGGCCATCCTGCAGAGTTTGCCTTCCACATCCTGCGGAGTTTGGCCTCCAGTGGAAATAAAGACAAACTTTGAAACATTAGGCAGAAATACAAACACTCACACAAAATCAATTTACAGAGGGAGAAAAGGGTATAAAAAACCAGGGACTTATCATAAGAAGCTAGCTAGCCCAGGAATGCAGACTTCTCGCTGTTCTCCACCTTCCTGAAAAATAAAAAGATCCAGCTTTCAAGCAGTTGTCCATATCCTTGCACTGGAGCTCTCCCAGCGGGAAAATTGAATCCTTGAAAGAAAGGCATTTTGACACCTTTCTACAATTGGCGACTACGAAGGCTTCCCAGCCAACCCTGCCACCGGACCGGGCCTGTGGATCCAAACCCAGCCAGCATGGACCTTCTTTGTCTAGGGACAACATCCATGGACCCAGTCCAGAAGGTATACAGTAGTAAAGGGAGTCCTTGGGCTTTTCTGCTCAACAGCTGCTTGAAAGCAGGTCAGTACTGCTTCAAATTTATAATCTTACTAGTGAGGGGAGTGGACCAGGTGTGTGATTCTGGGTTTTCTCTGCAGAAACAGTGGGACCTCACCTCCTCTGTGATTACCAGCTGCACCCTAGCCAGCTGCTAGCTCAAATATGAACTGTGACCGGCTGGATTTGGGAACGCAAGAGGTGATCACAGAGTGTGAGTCCTTCTGAAGGATGTAAGAAAAACTGAGTGGGCTGCAAAAGGAACTGGTGTTAGGAAATAAATAAAAAGCAGAGGAAAAATAGTCCTGGTGCCTTCCGCAAGCAAAGCCCTATGCATTTAGGAGGGGCCCGTACTAGCTGCTTGCAAACAAAATTGGAAATAGTTTGTCTAAAGAAAAAAAAAGATCTTTCCAGATCCCCACCTTTAAGGGATATCTGAAGATTGATGTCTGAGTGTAGGGAGGGGCCTGTACTGAAACTGCTCGGGGGCAGATGGTCCTCTGAGATCCCCATTTTTTAGGGGGGGTTTCTTAAAACTGACGGTTGAGTTTCCCTAAAAGAAAGGGCCCCGTAATCCATGTGTAGGGAAACTGGAGTCCTTTCCAGACCTTTTTTGTCTGAAAACTGAGGTACTTTAGTGGTACTTTAGATTTTAAAACCCTGAAAGTACTTAGAACACGCATTAAACCCAGCCAAATACCCTGTTGGTACTGCTGGGCTGAAATGGCTAGGAACAAAAACCTGACCGAGGGAAAAGATCAGGAAAAACCTGATTATGGCATGGATTATGGTTCTCCTTTTAAGCAAACCAGTGCCAGGCAGAAATAGGGGACAATTAGAATATGTTTTAACCCACACTCCCTTCTCTGCCTCTGACTTGGTCATCTGGAAAAAGGATACTCCAGCTTTCAGGGCTGATCCTCAAACAGTAATTCAAAGTCTGAAATCTATCATAGAAAGCCATAATCTATCCTGGGGTGATATGACCCAGCTGCTACAAGTCTTTCTAACTAAAGATGAACTATTAAAACTATTTGAAAAAACAGACCAAATAGCTAAACTACCAACTATCCCTGGACAGGTAGCCCCAGCCCGTGTCGCATGGCCAGTACATCGCCCTAACTGGGACTACAATGATATCAATCACTGGGATGAATACACAAGAGCAAAAAAATAACTTACTAGAAACTTTAGAGGAAATAGGTAAAAAGCCCTTAAACTGGTCAGAATTTCAAAAAACAACACAAAGAGAAAAGGAAAACCCTGATGCCTTTTGGGCCCGCCTGTCAGAAGCAGCTATTGCATATGTCCATCAAGACTTTAGCTGCCTGAAGGACCAAAGGATTTTAGCTTCATCCTTCGTGGACCAGTCCACCGTGGATATCAAACAGCATTTCCACCACTTTGTCTCTAACTGGCCAACCTTAGAAATAGAGTTGCGTAGGATCACTAACTTGTTTATGATCAAAGAGACAAACTGAAAGAGGAAGAGAAAGATAGGAAAAGGAGGATAGAAAGACATGAGGACTTAAAAATGTTTGCTGTAATGCAACATGAGGCCAGACAAATGCCAGCCCTGCAAAAGAGACGACAGACCCTCTGGACACAGAGTGCACTGAAACAAACTTTACCCCTGGAAGAAGCCCTGAATCCATATGAGCCAGGAGATTGGATGTGGATCAAGTTCTTCACCAGAACCTCACCTTTACAACCCAGGTGGAAAGGACCCTACCAAGTCTTACTAACTACACACACCGCCATAAAGGTTGCAGAATGAGATACATTGGACACATGCAAAGCCAGCAGTCATAGACCATAGCCAAACTCCACCACAATCAATCCCTCCCATCAAACTCAAGAAAAATCTGGACACAGATCAATGGACGCTTGCAGCATTCTTCAACACCACTGAAGCACACAAGTGTGAAGAACCAAATGCAAACACTGAATTACACAAAACTGGACTCCCAGGTGCTGAGTTTTAAAACTCTATTTTTATTTTATTTTTTTCTTTCACCTTCTCCATTTTTTTCTTTTTCCCTTTTTTCTTCGTATTTTTTTTTTAACAAGGAAGAGACTTGAGCCATACCTTTTAGTAATTTTTGAGATTTGACCTATACCTTTTTTTTATTGTTTTATTGTTATCATTTTTTTACATTGTATAAAGAGAAGAGGGGGCAAGAAAAGTAGTCTAGCAATGGGAAGCATGAAATGCAATATATATTATGTATTATTATCTGTAACAATTGTCACACTTGTAACAACAAGCAACTGCATTCTTGGAACCAAAGCTTATCCCAGAGAAAGGAAACGTGTGGGAATATTTAGTAAGGGAAGTACTCAACACCACTAACTTTTGCTTAGCAAGAGGGAAATCAGTCAAGGACATCTTAACCACATGCCTAATGGGAGTGGCACTAGACCACATAACATCATTAACAACACCACATTTAGAAACCTTCCTGACTCCTATGAAAGCATTTTTAGCTGGGGCCACTCTACAAAAACTAAAAACCACACCATGTACACCCTACACATTGCTGCCGTAACCACCTATGACTGATGCTTTAATGTCACTGGGTGCAGCACACCTAGGATCACAGAATGCACCAGCCTTAGCAACACAGAACTAAAATACAACTACACAGAGACCATATCATTCTCATGTAGTTACCTGAAGCTCCCACTAGGGTGGTTTTTCCTTTGTGGCTTAAAAGCCTACTCATACCTTCCTGCAAATGCCACCAATGGCCCTTGTACCTTGGGAAGGTACATCCTTACAGAGAAGGTACATCCTTACAGAGAAGGCACAGGAGAGCCTTCCAAACCCTAGACTCAGACTGTGACTCCAAAGTCTCCCTTCTCACCAAAGCAGAATATGTCTCATTGGCAATATCCCTAGTGGGGGTACCTGGATTGGCAGTGCAAAATTCTAGAAATTTGAATAGCCTAACATGTTCCCTGGCAAAAAACTTGAATTTGACATCCCATGCCCTGGATGCCCTTAACAGAGAACTGAGGGAGGTCAGAGAAGCCACCCTGGAGAATAGGGCAGCAATAGACTTCCTCTTCTTGAAGCATAATTATGGCTGTGAAACATTTCTTGGGATGTGTTGCTTCAACCTAGATGAAACCTCAGGACTCGTAGAGAGGGACATCCATCACCTGAAAGAGCTAGCTCAAAATATTGGTCATGAGCAATCATTCCTAGATTTTTCATGGCTTTTCTCGTGGATGCCAGATCTCCATTGGCTCAAAATCCTTATAACAACCATTGTCACTATTTGTGTCTTTGGAGCCCTCATATGTTGCCTCTGTTGATGCATATCACCCTGCCTTAGTTGCCTAAAGGCCTGTATCCCCTCTCAGAAGAGAAAATCGAAGGGGATACAGGCGGCCATAATGATGATCCAGATTGATCACGAATACCAAGTATACCCAGAAACTCAATCAAAGACCACCCTCTAGAGAAAAAAAAATAAAAAAATGAAGGATTGTGGAAAGGAAACTTCACGAAGGCAGTAGTGTCACAAAAAACAGGAAAACCCCAAGGGGAATATCAGGTCAGCCAGAAAACAAATTTACATAGGAAAAGGAATCAAATAAAAAGTATTAAAGAATCCCTATAGACAAAAGCTTAAGTAATTAAGAAAACTAGACAAATAGGAAAAGGAAACAAAAGATAATTTAGAAAACCCTTACAAACACAGGACATACCAAATAAGCAAAACAAACAGACAAAAGACACAAAATATAAATTACAAAAGGGACAGACAGGAGATTGCCACAGAACAAATATGAAAAACTATCTTAAAGCTAAAAGAGATTACAGAAAACCAATAATACAATCTGGCCACCCTGCAGAGTTTGCCTTCTGCACCCTGCGGAGTTTGCCCTCCGACAGAAATAAAGACAAACTTTGAAACATTAGGCAGAAATACAAACACTCACACAAAATCAATTTACAAAGGGAGAAAAGGGTATAAAAAACCAGGGACTTACCATAAGAAGCTAGCTAGCCCAGGAACACAGACTTCTCGCTGTTCTCCACCTTCCTGAAAAATAAAAAGATCCAGCTTTCAAGCAGTTGTCTGTATCCTTGTGCCGGAGCTCTCCCAGCGGGAAAATCGAATCTTCGAAAGAAAGGCATTTTGACACCTTTCAACAGATGGATTAGATTGGGTTTTCACAGTCCGAATATCTATTGCTGGAATTGCAGGTGAACATTGTAGAGAGGAAGATTTCAGCTAAGCTTTTTGAAGTTAGTAAAGTTTTTCAGCCATGGAATCCAGTGTCAGGAAACTCTCATTTTGGCTGGATGAATTAAAATATACATTTGACAGACATTTCTCATTAAAAAAATATGAATGTTCCACATGGAGTTGGACAAAATAATTTTACAGATCCTTTTCACTTTGTGAAAGTTCTGATGTTGTGATTCAGAAGTCATCCACACAACCTGTTTCCTCCCATCCTTTAACATCATTGTGAAATTTGCTCCACAAGACATACCTGGAATAAGGCAAGCAGATGTGCTGCTCTATGGTGGTTAGTTTTGCAGGTGCTGGGGATGCCTCCAGCACATGGGTGAAGCAGGAGCCAGGCAGAGGGGGATGGATGGGGACCCCAAAATGGTACAGAATCCATGTCTTTTGGAGCCATATGTCTGCTCACATGGCCTGGTGAATCATTGTCACAAGCATTTTCCTTTCTCTACTCCTCCCCAGTCCATGTGGTTGTTCTATAATTGGATGCTAATTAGGCTTTGCTTCTAATTACAGCTATAAGTAAGTTAGACAATCAGCCCTCTGTCTTTCAGCCTCTGATTGTGGTTACTGTTTCAATCTGTTCACCACAGTTTCTCTAATAGGAATAATGACCTCGTAGCAAAAGATAAAAGTTGCTGGATGAGGTTCTGCAGTCAAATCAGAAATGTCCATGGAGGCCTAAAGCAGTGCAGACAGATGGTCTCCTTGTAGCAGTCCAATAGGAGTATGTTGTCAACCTCCAAAAACTCCTCTGCCCCAAGACCCAGAATATTTGCATGGGAAGTCTTTTTTCTATTTTCCCATGGAAAGCACATCTTTCCTTCCAGATCAGCTTCCTACACTCTGGAAGGACATGTCTTCAATAAACTGTCTTGGAGCAAGGCCAAGAGATTGTGTGGATAAGCTATATGTTTCTTAGTTACTATACTATATGTGTGTTTATCCTTCCTCCAAATGGCTGTGGCATATTAGTAAAGATTGCTTCTGATTAGGAATAAATGGAAATAAATTATGGATATAAATGGAAGTCAGAAACATAGTTTGCTTACTATTTTCTTTTGTAGGAAAAGTTTGTCGTTTTTGTTGTTGCTAGGTTGTTTTGAAAGAATGCTATGAGGTAGGACTGATTCTGTGATGCTTCTTGTTTTTCCTTTTTCCTATTCTCCCAAGTCAAGAACAAGCCCTTCAGAATTCTCCAGCAATGGGACATTTCATAGAAGTTCCTTGTATCTTCAACCAAAAATCATTATGTAGCTATTAAAACACTAGTAGGTTGAAATGGAAGATGATGCTGTTTAGATCTATTCAATGACCCTAAACATTTATTATACAAAAATAATAAATACTACTTTAACCAATAGTATTACAAACAATAATAGCAATAATAGAGAGAACTCAAGGATACTCTTGCTGGCAGTTATCAACTTTGGATAACATTGTCTTGCTACTAGTCATCTCAAGTTCAGGACTAAGGACTGTCATGGAGCTCCCCCCACAAATTAATTAACCTCAATCTATCTTCCATCTTTTATCAATCATCTCTTGATTTTTAGACATTTATCAACCCCTTCGATAATGCATCAACCATTGGGGGCAATATTAACCATTTTGGAGAATCTTGCCTTAGATGGTAGTACTACTTTATTTGTACTTTACTGAAAAACAGGAAACACTTGGTTTAAAAGGCAAGGTTTTTAAGGGCTTGTGATTTAACTAGAACACTTTGTATTGAAAATTACCTTCCATTTTTTGGAGAACAGCGAATAATGAAAGGCCACCACCTCCTTCAATATGTAATTGTAATAATTATCACACTCTTAAAATGTTTATTTCTATCCATCCCGTCCTTGTCCCAGTACTTTGCTTAAGTATGACTCAAAAGCTGCAGCCTCCAACTTCAGCATACATGTTATAATTTGTCACTTGTGAGGCATCATAAAAGTTTGTCAGCAATGTGACACTGTAAAAGGCATCATATTTTCACCCTTTCCATACAAAGTAAGAAGGATGCTCTTTTTTCTGTGTAAAATATACATCCTGTGTGAAGGTGTGGATGTATACTCCCAAATGTGGTTTTTAGCTTATACAGAGGTTGATTTGGACAGGAACTACCTATATGGCCATCCATGTTCTAAATATTCTATAACCTATCTTGAGTTGCAATGTGCAAATAGGTGCCAATATAAATAAATAAATTAATTAATTAAATAATAAATAAATAAATGCCTTTCTGTTTTTGCATCCCAGAACTGCATAGCCTTATTTTTGACCCATACATTCTCAAGAAGCCTCCTTCCATGGTACATCTTGGCCAGCCACAAGTCCTTTGGAGGAAGGGGAGGCAAGTGATTTCACCTTCCCCTCCTTGGCATATGGCACAATTACTGTAGTTATGAAACTCAAATGAAACTCAAGTACTCAAATGTAGTGATGGCCACCCAGCAGACTATTGTAAGAGAAGACAAAATCATGGCTGATAAAAGGAATGTTGTACAGTTGATGGATGGAAATGCTAAATGTAGTAGTTTGTGACACCTATTCTCCTCCTCCTCCATTATGAGGGAAAAATATTTTAGAACCTCCACCTGATCACTGTGCTGATGGGGTAGGGTGGGGAGGTAAGAGCACTTATGTTGCTCTTCCAGCAGACAGGGAGAAAAGAGTGGGAGAAAGACAGTATCAAGCCACCATACTCCTATACCCAAAGGAAGAATAGCAAAAATCTCTGTATCCAAGAGAGAGGATAAAGTGGTATCCCTCCCACAGCTGGATCATTGTCTGCCCTAAATCTGCAGACAATTTCTTCACAATTGTCTTTGTAATATTTCCTTTGGTGCTCCTAAGCTTCTCAAACTTCATGGGAGCACTGCAGCAGAGTGAAGTCATATGGAAATAGTACAGATCTCAGAATGACATAATTCTTGAATATGGAAGAGACTTACATTTATTTTATTTTATTTTATTTAGTTGATTTGTCAATAGCTTATAAGATAATAGGTATAGGAATAAATTTGAGTATGAACATCATATAAACATAGGGACAATAGGACAGGGATGGTAGGTGTGATTGTTTATGCACATCCCTTAGAGACCTCTTAGGAAGGGGATGAGGTCAATAGTGGATAGTTTGAAGATAAAAGAGTATGAGTTTGAGGATGTAACAACAGAGTCAGGTAGTGTATTCCAGGCATTGACCACTCTGTTGCTGAAGTTGCACTTTCTGCAATCAAGTTTGGAGTTGTTTACATTGAGTTTGTATCTATTGTGTGCCCTTGTATTGTATTATTGTATTGTATTGTTGTGGTTGAAGCTGAAGTAGTCATTGATTGGTATGACATTGGAGCAGATAGTTTTGTGTATGATGCTTAAGTCCAGCGTAGGTGGTACAGTTCTAGGTTGTCCAAGCCCAAAATCTCAAGCCTGGTGATGTAGGGTATTCTGTTGTGAGCAGAAGAGTGTAGTACTCTTCTTCTGAAATACTTCTGGACTCGCTCAATTGTATAAATGTGCAGATTCCAGACAGATGAGTTGTATTCAAGTATTGGTCTAGCAAAGGTTTTGTATGCTATAGTTAGCAATTCAATATTACCAGAATAGAAGCTTTGTAAGATTAAATTTACAACTCCTAATGCCTTTTTGGCAATGCTGTTGCATTGAGCTCTGGCACTTAGGTCATTTGATATGAGTACTCCAAGGTCCTTGACAGAGTGGGGGTCTTCAATGAGGTCATATCCACCTAGCTTGTATTTGGTGTACTGATTTGTTTTACGAATGTGTAGGACAGAGCATTTGTTGGTCAAGATTTGGAGTTGCCAGATGTTTGACCATTCAGAAACATAATCAAGGTCACTTTGAAGAACAGTAGCATTGTCAGTGGTGTTTATGTCATCAGTGAAGAGGACACAGTTGCTTATAAGGTGATTGCAAAGGCCATTTATGTAGCATATAAAGAATGTGGGTCCTAGAACGCTGCTTTGGGGGATATTGATATTAAATGGTGCAGGGTTTGATGGAGCACTTCCTATTTTTATTATTTGTTGCCTGTTTGACAGGAACACAGTAATCCACTTACAAAGGGATCTGGAAATGCTGTAAGAGTTTAGTTTTAATAATAGTTTGTCATGTACCATTGAATCAAAGACTTTGCATCTATTGCTTTACCCTGGTTGAGTAGAGTAATCCATATGTGTGTAGGAGTTGCAGATTACAAGGCAATTTTTTCCTGAAACCAAATTTTTTTTTGGAGTGTAGTTTGTTTGACTCTATGGATTGGTTAATGATTGATTCCATGACTTTTCACGTGATGCAACACAGTGAGATTAGTTTGTAGTTTTCAACCAGGCTGGGTTCATCTTTTTGAAGATAGAGATGACTGTTGCATAGGTTCAATAAGGAGCTGGTTCTTCAGCTGGAGTAGTTTGCTATAGACAGTGTTTCTCTACCTTGGGAACTTTAAGATGCATGGAGTTCAACTCCCAGATTTCCCCAGCTAGCTATGTCCATGCATCTTAAAGTTGGAGAAACAGTGCCATAGTTCAATCTGCTGGGAAACAATTTGATCTATGTGCATATCCTGACTTTTTTTGCTGCTGTTATATTTTCGTCACTCAGCCTTTCGTTATTTTATTTCTTGCACCTCTAAGGGATAGCACCCCTTCAGCATCCCTGCTGAGGCTGCTAAATGTCTCTTATGGAGCAAAGGTGAGATAAGCTAATCATTAGTCAGTGAGACTGAACTTTCCCTGATTGGCTACTGAGTAAACTACTCGTAAATTGAGGAAAGCTCCCATTTTCTAGTTTGAAGGGCATGGCAGCAGCGATAATTAACCAATAATGGAATGCTAAGAACTCTTTGTAAAGTTGCAGAGGAAGAATTGCAATCATTCATGACAACAGCCATGTCAGAAATAACAGGTAGTAGAAAGTTTAATTAACCTTAACCAAGTTTGCTGCAAGTTTTCAAGATATTCTGAATAAGAAACAGCCATAATATATATTGCCTATTCAACTTTCTTCCAACCTGATGTAATGCAGATGTATTCAGCTTCTATAACTCAAGCAATTAAATTTGGCTACCAAGTGTGGGGATTACGGAAGTTGGTTATACATATGTGGAGAGCATCAGGTTGGAGAAGTTGAGCTTCTGTTTTCTTCCTCTTTTCACTGAAGATGTTACCCACATGGTAATGAAACATTCGGAAACCATCTCACAAACTCGGATAATGAACCTTTACCCTAATTCTTCCTCTTTCCTTGGTTTTTCTTTCCCCGCTCTCCTTCTATCCATTCTGATACACTCTCTTGTTTGCACAGACCCATTTAAGTACAATTATGGCTCATTGGTGGGACTGTACATAATGACAACAGGAAAGAAAATCCTGCTGGATCAGACTGAAGGTCCCTTGGAAGCCTATTAGATGCTGCTGAGAAGCTGCATGAAGATTTAACTCTCTTTCACTGCAATTGCTTCCCAGCTCTCTGAATTCAGTTATATGTTGTCTCTGGAGTTGAAGGATGAATATATCATTATGACTAATCCATCCTCAGACAAATTCTCAATGTAACTATTTTCCATGGGTTTATTTCCACTTATTGCTGATACCTAACAGTAAATTAATATTTCCATTGCCGTTATACTGCAGTAAAACATATGTTTTGCATACAAACAATCATTGTCCCAAAGGTGCTTTTTGAAGAGGCAACTAGACTTCCTGTTTTTTTCATTGAAGACATTGCTTCTCAGCTTCTTTAGGTTCTTGGATGAGAAGTGAAACACCTTCAAAGAAAAAAAATCAGAACGTTTTTGGTTTTTTTTTTCTTTGAAGACATTTCACATCTCATCCAAGAATCTGAAGAAGCTGAAAAGCCTCTTGAAAAAGCATCTTTGGAGCTTCCGGTTTGCTTGTTGTCAGTGTTGGAGCAGAATCTGCAATTGTGAACGGTTTTGCTCTGAGCTAACTTGCTGGAGGATCCCAATTGGGACCAGAATGACCCTAGAGTAGTGGTGAAGAAAGGGGGAATCACCTGGAGGGTTGAAGGGAGCCACAACTCTTTCCCTGACAGGAAAAAACCCTACCAAAGGCAAGTTGTAGCAGTGGTCCTAAAATGGTCGCCATGAAGATGAAGACCAGCCCAGGAAAATAAGACTGTGCTGGAGCGAAGAAGCAGCAAGTGGAGTGTGAACCAGGGAAAATACTGGATTTTGAGGTACCCCAGTATTAAAAAATAAAGGACTATATTGGAGGAAAGTGTGTGGAAGCAGTGGCCAAAGAAAGTGAAGAAATTGGATTTTATAAAATTGGCTTGAATTATTGCTTTGGATTAATTTGGAGCAGAAAATTTAAAGGAAAATATTTGAATACAACCAAGGTTTAGAAATTAAACTGGACAACTATTGGAGTATTGGCACTTAAAGGGCATAACTAAATGCTGAAATTGAGTGTGTTGAAAAGAAAAGAAATAATAGCTAACGATTGAAATTAGTGAACTTAATAAAAGTACTATACTTAATAAAGAAAGTTAAAGTTAAGGAAGGAGTGGATTGTGGAAAAGACTCAAGAGCACCACCTGATGGTACAGGGAAAAAAATCAATGACTTTTTTTTAAAAAAGTGTTTGGTCTTTCTAAGAAATTGGACTTTGAAACTTGAAAGAGGGTAAAAGAAACTCCATTAAAAACCCTGGAAAGTGATATTAGAATATTACAAAGGGGAAGATATTTGAAAATTTTATCAAAGAACCACCCGATGTGGGAAACAATTGGGAAAGGGTCAACTAGAACAAAGACTGAAGGTCTTTGATTGTCGAAAATAAATTTAAAAGACACTGACTGAAATAATATAATGGACTCTGGGATTAAATATATCTATTAAGGAAAAGGAATACATCTACTAAGGAAGAGGAAAGAAAAGGAAAAAAGGAGAAGATACAATGGAGGAATTATTTGTTGAAATAAGATTGGACTTGCAAGACATAAGGGAAATGATGAAAATCAAACTTGAAATATATAATTACGTATGACAGAAATTAGAAATGGTGAGTCAGCCTGTAGAACAAAAAGTAAATTAGAGAGGGAGGAGTTTAACAAAAAAGAAGCCAGCTTTGATGAACAAAGGGAACAACAATTATTTAAATGGGGGGCGGGGGGGAAGGAATTAAAATTAAAAAATTGTAGTCTGATGTGATAATAAAAGGAAGAATAGTTTGGAAAATGAAAAAAAGGAGAGGGAAAAAGAGAAGAGGGAAATATAAAAGAAAAATCAAAAGAGGAAGGGAGAAAAACTTAATAATTGGAATGAGAAATGGAGGTGAATAAGAATGGGGAAAAAGGAAATTAAGAGAAGGGCCAGAAAATAAAGAGAAACAGGAAGCAAACAAGGATGAAAAGAAATTGCATTGTTAAAAGAGTGAGAGATAATGGGTAAAAAAAAAGGATAGGGAAGAAGATTCCACAAAGTAATATGTTGTGATATATAAGAATAAGTACTTAAAATATATAAGTATGTAACTGATATGGTTTTTTCTTTCTGCCCTAGTTTCTCTTTCTTCTCCTCTCTTTTTATTAAAGGATTATGGCTACATTAGACATGGAACTTAATGAAATAAATATGGAATTGAGAATTTATAATAAGAATATTATATACTAATTGATGATTAGCAATGTATAAGAAAAGGGGGGAAATGTTGAAATAAGAATTATTATGGAAAGATTAATATCAGTTGTTATAATTAATGTCATATATAGATGATTTATAAGGTGATTGAGAATATGTAATGCGAAATCTGACTATCTCCATCTCCATATCTATCTATCTATCTATCTATCTATCTATCTATCTATCTATCTAT
>BLBF01000051.1:13467427-13483471 GCA_015471245.1 Laticauda colubrina
CCAGCCAAAAACTCCAAACTCTTCACTACCAAACAACAAAAGAATAATATCTCCACTATCAAACAACAACAAAAGAATAATATTTCTACAAATGACCTCCCAGACTCCTGCATATGCTTCAAATGTCTTGAAACCATCAATGAAAGCGAAAATAACATCAAATGCTAAGCTATGTAAGCAGCAAGGCCACCTTGCCTACTTAAACTTAAACAAAAACATAGCTGATCTTCTAAAAGCATCAGATACATTCCCTTGTCTATATCCATCATGTTTTCCTAAGCTAAACAAACCAAGTACCCTGCCTGACAGAGCTGATAGCATAGAATCCCTCATGCACCCAAAAGAAAAATGCTAAGCAACACATTTTGAAACAATTATACAAGAAAGCCTAATTTCTCTTGAAAAAAAAAAAATACAGCACTGATAAGCGACTACCTATCAGCTCAAAATCAAATCCCAACCCAACAACCATTACCACAACGACTACCTCAACTACAATCAGAACTACAACCAAAAATAACTACCAAACTACAACCACAAATAATTACTATCCCATCAAATAATTCCACAAATGATATCTCCTTACTCATCAGAGACACCATTGAACGTGATCAAAACATCCAAATGCCATATTATTTGGTCTTGAAGACACCAATGAATCAGATGACATCACCAAAGTTCGTAATATCATAAGCAACAAACATCTCTCTTGAAGATATCATTGAAATAACCAGAGATGGCCCAGAATTCAAATATAATGATGTCTTGGTGGCCTCAATATTTTGTACTTGTTTGCAAAAATGAGTCCAGCAAATGCATATTCATTCATACAATAAACGCCATTGCAAAAACCAATCCCAACCACAAAAAACTTCGCTCAAGACCAGACTTATCCATACTGCAAAGAATCCACTCCCGTGAACTCTGCAAGGACTCAAAAGACGTCTAGACAATGGAGACCTCTCGACAATGGAGGATCTCTACATTGACTACCGTGCTGATTGTATCAAAAGTAAGTCCCACAACCCACAACTTCACATCCAACCCTACCTCATCCAACCCACCATCACTCAAAACTAGGCATGCATGCCCCTAACTACCTCAATTCCAACTACAACTGGCCTTAAATGCAAGCTACTCAATGCAAGAAGCCTTGTGAATAAAATACCTGAATTTCTCCTCTAACTAAATATGGCTAAATTTGACATATTTGTCTGTGAAACATGGCTCAATGCATCTCTTCCTGACTCCATTATCACAGTAAGAGACTATAATGTTTACCGATCAGATCGTGAAATCTGTAAAGGAGGTGGTGTTATCTTCTATAAAAAGTCCTTACATCTAAAAAACATCCAAGTTACCCAAGAGCTTGCTATTCCTGAGACCATCGTCTGTGAATTGTCCTTAAATATCACATTTTGATTCTTACGATGTTACAGAGCCCCTGATTATGACATTGAACACATAAACAAGCTAAATTCACAACTAACATGGGCAACAATCCTGCCCACACACTTTTATCTTTTTGGTGACTTCAATTTACCTCACATTAACTGGACCCTAAACAAATGTAAAACTGAACCCATACATGAAACCTTCTACAATGCTGAAACAAACCTGGAACAACTAATAACCAACAATACTAGACTTAACATCTGCCTCGATCTCATCTTCTGCAATAGTTTGAATTTAATTTACGGAATACAAATTAAAGAACCTTTTTCCAACAGTGACCACAGCATGATAAACTTTTGGCTCAACATACATCCACATAAAAATCAACACAACGCTGTGATCCCCAATTACAACTTCAAAAAAGGCAACTATGATCTTATAGACAATGATCTCTCATCCCTTGATTGGCAATTTCTATTCACTGGATGCAATACTGTTGAAGACCATTGCAACATATTTTTACTTGAAGTCAAAAGAGTCATCAAACGATATGTACCAATAACAACTCCAAAAAACAGATTACCCATAACAATAAGGAAGCTTCAGTCCAAAAAGTGATCAATTTGGTGAAAAAACAAATCTTGGCACGTTGCCAACTTCAAAAACCGATACAAAAATTTATGCCACCAGATAAAGACTGAATGCACCAATTATCACATGAAAAAAGAGGAAAACCTTCTATGCACCAATTCCACTTGCTCTTTCCACAATTTTATAAACAACAAACTAAAAGACTCAAGGTCCATCCCACCCCTGAAAGGACCTAATGGTAAAGACTGCAATGACAGCACCATTAAAGCCAACCTCTTTAACACATTCTTTGGCTCAGTATTTGTAAACAGCAGTGGATCATGCTCAGTATTTCCTCGTTGAACTACTGACAACTACAATGATCTAATCTAATACATATCGATTTTACAGTAGACAATGTTAAAAAAGCACTACACAATCTAAAACCATCTCTATCTATTGGATCAGATGGAATATGTGTCTACTTCTTTGAAAAGCTATCCACTGCCATAGCCGAACCTCTAAGCATAATCTTTGAAAAATCTTTCAGAACCAGCTTCTTGCCAAAGTGATGGCCACAAGCCACAGTAACCCCCTTCTTCAAAAAGAGAGACCCCGGCCAAGTTGAAAATTACAGACCAATCTCTTTATGCTGCATCACCTGTAAAGTCATGGAATCAATTATTAACCAATCCATTATCCTCCACTTAGAAACAAACAACCTACTCTCTAATAAAACATTTAGTTTCAGAAAAAAATTATCCTGCAATCTGCAACTCTTACTCTGCAAAAACATATGGACTACACAACTCGATCAAGGCAAAGCAATCGACATAGACTTCTGTAAAGCCTTTGATTCAGTGGTACATGACAAACTACTCCTAAAACTAAAATCTTATGGTATCTCTGGACACCTGCATAACTGGATAGAAGCATTCCTGTCAAACAGACAACAAATGGTCAAAATTAGGAGCATCCTATCAAATTCTGTACCTGTCAATAGTGGTATTCCCCAAGCCAGTGTTCTAGGACCAACTCTCTTCATACTGTACATAAATGACCTCTGTGATCATGTTAAGAGCAACTGTGTTCTCCTTGCTGATGATGTAAAGCTATTCAACACCACAGACAATACTGCTACCCTTGAAAAAGACTTCGACTATGTATCAGAATGGTCAAACTAATGGCAATTTCAAATCTCAACAAATAAATGCTCTGTCTTACATATTGGCAAAAAAATCAGAAAATAAAATACAGGCTGAATAGTCAAGACCTTGTTGATGATTCAAACTCTGTCAAGGATCTTGGAGTACTCATCTCTAATGATCTAAGTGCTAGAGCCCACTGTAACTACATAGCCAAAAAGGCCTTAAGAGTTGTTAACCTAATCCTGTGTAGCTTTTTTTCTGTTAATATTACACTATTAACCAGAGCAAACAAAACATTTGCTAGACCAATACTTGAATTCAGCTCATTAGTCTAGAACCCACATTACATATCTGATATTAACACAGTTGAGAAAGTCCAGAAATATTTCACAAGAAGAGTTCTCTACTCCTCTACTCATTGCAGAATATATCATGCCACCAGACTCGAAATTCTAAACCTAGAAAACCTAGAACTATGCCACCTTTGGTCTGATATACTGATAAGTATAGTATACAAAATCATACATTACAGTGTCCTACCTGTCAATGAATACTTCAGCTTCAACCATAACAATACAAGAGCAAACAATAGATACCAACTCAAGGTTAATCGCACCAAACTTGATTGCAGGAAATACTACTTCAGCAACAGAGTGGTCAATGTCTGGAATACTCTACCTGACTCTGTGGTTTCTTCCCCAAAGCCCAAAAACTTTAACCATAGACTTTCTACGATTGACCTCACCCCTTTCCTAAGAGGTCTGTTGGGGGCGTGCATAATCACACCAACATGCCTACCATCCCTCTCCTATTGTTTCTTTTATTTTTCTTATATGTATCCATGTATTCATAACTATGTTTTTACTTATAACTATTATCTTGTAAGCAATTGACAAACCAAATAAAATAAAATAAAAAGTGCAAATTGAAACAAAATTCCACAAAATTCACAGCCAAGATCAGCAGCAAGTCCTTCCAAGCCATGTCTACTGCTGCCCACATGACTTATGGAATGGGGGCTTTTGGTATGATGAAGCCATGCCATAATATGACATTAGGGGTCATAAAAGATTAGATAGGACTGGAAGAAGTGAGAAAATCTCTATACACTCTACAATGATAGTCCAGAATCAATTAATATCCAGTAATTTCATGTTGCTGTACTGGATTGGGAGTGACTGGATAAAAGTGTTCTGTAAGTCTAGCTCATACTTGCATCTGCACAATATGTTTAACCGGATGAGTGGAAAGCTATTAAACATATGCATGCAACATGCTAACCTAGTTTAACCTTGACTACTATGTTTATATGTGCATTAGCATGCTCAGTGAGCTTAGCACATTAGTTTATGATACAGTGCATTTTGCCTAGATAGATATTATATCATCCTCTAACCAAGTTAAATGTGTTTTATGCAGCATAGTGTTTTATGCACTTATTTCTTATAAGTGTCATAAGAAAATATATGTTTGCTTGGTGGAAGGATTGCAAGTGTAATGCTAATTTGGATGCCAAAAACATCTTCCTCTTCCCATGAAAAACTCCTTTTAAAAGAAAAGGTAACTGAATTAGGAAGAAAGAGGGGACTGAACCACAATCTTGTGATTTCATTTCTTGCTTGTTGTTATATTTCAAAAGTGACATACAGCTGTGGATGGTCATAAATACTCTGGGCAAGCTGCCTTCTGTATAAATATATACTCCTACCTGCTTCATCTTATCTTGTGTTTCCTTTCTTGATCTCACACCTCCAGTGTCTCTAGGTGAGTGTGTCTCAATCTTGGCAACTCTAAAGGCTAGGTCCCACTGGTCGATGGATGCAAAACGTATGCAAAAAGGACACAGCGGATGAGCAAAATTTCGGGGGTGGCTCCATCCGTTGTTATCCGCTTCAAAAAGTGCCCCAAATTTGCATAAACAGAACAGAAAAGAACGGAAAGGAATGGATGGGAGTGGTACGTAGCGAGGATGTTAAGCGGATGTTCGTAGGAAGCCTTGCGGATGACAACGGATGGAAACGGATGACACATCCGCAGGGCTTCCGGGGGAGAATAGCGAAGCAGACGCATAGTGGAAGGAGCAGATGCATAGCGAATGACGCAGATCACGGACGCCTATAGGATGCATAGCGGATGCATAGCGGATGCATAGCATTCACTGCGCATGCGGGGAGTATGAATTGCGTCAGCTCTGTGAATATAAAAGGATGCAGCTCGCAAACAGTCAGCATTCAGAGAAAAGACGTTCTGCCACAGACATCTTCAAATAACACCATGGTTCGTCAGTCAGGGAAGAAGAGAAAGCCTGTGCCTACTCCTGCCAGCCCTGGCAAGAAGGACAGAACCACCATCCCACCCCCTGGCACTGACTCTGAAGCTGCTGGTGCTGCTGCTGGTGCTGCTGGTGCTGGTGCTGCTGGTGCTGCTGGTGCTGCTGGTGCTGCTGGTGCTTCTCCTGCTGCTGCTGCTGCTGCTGCTGTGGTAGACCAGCCCCAAGGCCCTCAAAGCCCTGATGCTCAAGCCCCTGAAGGCCCTGCTGCTGAAGCCCCTGTCAGAGGGAGGAAGAGGTAAGGGAAGGAGAAGGGAGAGAAGAAACAGTACACCCTTTCCGAGGACCATGAGGATGAGGTGCTGGAATGGCTGAGGGAGAACGAGTACCTGTGGAGAAAGGGCCACAGGCTCTATCGCGACACCAAGAATAAGCAGGCAGCTTGGAGAGACAAGGCAGAGAGCCTTCAGAACTACTCCTGGGATGATGGAAGCACATGAACACCTGGTATGGCAAGCTACACCTCAAGAAATCTGGGCAGGCCGCTGTCAAGCTCACTGACCGGAAGATGTACGTCATGGCCAAGTGCAGCTTCCTGGAGGATTAAGTCTGCCACCGAGGATCAGCCCCTCTGACAACCCTCTCCCTCAGACAGCCCACAGACAGCCAGTCATCTTCCAGCCAGGAGTCAGCTACCGTGTCCAGGCAGGTGTCTTTGGTTGGCCCCATGACAGAGACCCCCCCGACAGCTGCATTCCCCATGCCAGATGATGTGGAGGATCCCCTGTCACAAATGGAGGAAGAAGTGGCAGCCACCAGAGACCAACCCACACCCACACCCACACCCAGCTCCACCTCCACAGAAAGCAGGCAGAGAGGCAGACTGGAGGGCCAGGACACAGTGTGCTGTTGTAGATCAGGGACACAATGAAGGCACAGATCTTCTCTCTCAGCTGGTCCACAGTGACATACCATCCTCGAAACGGAAGCCCTTCATCACCAACATGAACCAGACCCTCATGGACATGCCCGAGGCCCAGTACCAGGTGATGAAGCAGAAGATAACAGCACTTCTGCACAACCCTCCAGGCCCAGCTGAACCTGCTCCGACCCAGTCCAGGTCTGCTCCTCGACTCCAGGCAATGTTACAGCCCTTCCACGGATTTCAACAGCCCCTCACCTACCAAGGCGACGAGTGCCAGGACCCACAGCAGAGGCAGCCTTTCCCAGTCCAGGCCCAGGTTCATCACATGCCACAGATGCCTCACCTCACCGAGCTGCAGACCAGACAGCCCCACTACACTCCTCCTTCCTCCACCCCACAACCAAGCCCATCAACAGACAATCCGTCATCAGTATTGTGCCTGACATCCCAGGTCCTTGATGAAGGGCCTCTCAACCTCACGGGACTGAGTCAGCTCTCTGAGAGCTTCCTGAACACACCATCCCCTGTTGTACTCTCGGGGCCAAGCACCCCAATGGCACCTCAGACCAGCACTCCAGCCACAGCCACCTCCACAGTCCCTGGCCACTTGACAGCTGAGACCATGGACATGCCTCAGAGTGACTGAGAATAGTGCCAGACACTGAGTTGTTACCTGTTCACTTTATCTTTGCTTAAGACACTTTACTTGGTTCATTTTGCTTTTTTTAATAAAGTCATACAGTTTCCTTAAGATAGTTATTAATAAAGGTTATCTTTGCTTCACACACTTGGTTCATTTTATTTACTTAAAGTGTTGGTGAAAACTTTGAAAAAATGGTTAAGCCTTTTCATGCTTGTGGGATAGGTAAGGATAGTTGTGGGATGGATAAGGATAGTTGTGGGATAGGTCAGGATAGTTGTGGGATAGGTCAGGATAGTTGTGGGATGGGTAAGGATAGTTGTGGGATAGGTAAGGATAACTGTGGGATAGATAAAGATAGTTGTGGGATGGGGAAGGATAGTTGTGGGATAGGTCAGGATAGTTGTGGGATACGTAAGGATAGTTGTGGGATGGGTAAGGAGAGTTGTGGGATAGATAAACCTCCAGTGCAACCATAGTGGGACTGTATGGTCCACCCTCCCAGCTGCCAAACATATGGCCCTTTTTTATCAATAACAATTTATTCATTGATCAACACATTTCAAAATAAACAAAGCTCTTTATGAATGCCCTATTCATTGTAGGGCCACTCAACATACATGGCACAATCTCATCAGTGTGATGAGACAGGCTCAAGGAAGCATCCATTAAACCATCTATCATCCTGTCCTGCCACTCCACTGCTCCAGCTGGGGAATTGCACCAGTGTTTCAGGAGGTTGCGCTGCTTCTTCCCTTCACGTGAAGCTCTGTTGGGGCCTTGTACATCCACAGTGTCTATCAGATTTCGTCCTTGCCTCCATTCACTAGGCTCCATGTCCCCATTCCCTTGTTGATGGTCCACAAGCCTGTTCTGCAACACTGGGTAGCGGGTGCGCATGAGATTGTGCAGGATGCAGCAAGCTTCCACGATGTTCCTCACAGTCTGTGGGTGATGCTGCATGGTGTTGAGAAGTACCTGGAACCTGTTGGCCAGGATGCCAAAGGCGTTCTCTATCACCCATCTTGCCCTGGACAGCCTGTAGTTGAAGATCCTCTCTTCACGGGTGAGGTATCTTGGACTGTAGGGCTTCATGAGTTATGTTCTGAGGGAGAAGGTGTCATCACCTACGATGAAGTAGGGCAAAACTGATCTACACGGATGAAGATGGAAGAGTATTAATGGTGGAAATAATGGATAATAATAAAAAAATACTCTTGATTGCAATTTATGCCCCGAATGATAAACAAGAAGAGTTTTATAAAAAACTACATATGGAAATAATTAGACTGGACTATGTTAACATAATCATGATGGGAGATTTTAATGGAATTGTGGACAATAAATTGGACTATATAACAACAACAACAAAACAAAATAGAAAGATTCTCCCTAAATCTTTTTTTAAAATGACAGATGAATTAACCTTAAAAGATATTTGGAGAGAAAGAAATGTTAAAACTAAACAATATACTTTTTATTCTAATAGACATTTATCATGGTCCAGGTTAGATATGATTTGGATCTCAACAGAACTAATATCTACTATTCAAGAAACAAATATTGAAATAAGTACGTGGGCAGATCATAGTCCAATGACAATTAAATGGAAGGGACAAAGAAAAAGATCGAGATGGACATTAAACAATACCATTTTAAAGGAGAAAGATTTTATACAATGGATGGAGAAGGAATTGGTCTTTTTTTTTAAAGAAAATAAAAAAGAAGATACCTCAATACAGAATGTTTGGGATACAATGAAGGCATATGTAAGACGTTTGATAATAGACTATACAAGAAAAAAGAATATTAGAAAAAGACAAACCTCTAAGGCCTTGGAAGATGAATATATAAGACTTGAAAAAGAATTACAGAAAATACCACAGAAAAAAGATATTAAATTGAAACTGGATGTAATTAAGCATAAAATGGAATTAATAGAGAAAGAAGAACTGGCACAGAAAATTAGAAATTCTAAACAGAATTATTTTGAAGACGCAAATAAACCAGGTAGATGGCTAGCATATAAACTGAGAAAGGAGAAGGAATCAAGAAAAATATTGAAACTAATAGATGATCAAGGTCAAGTTTGTTGTGGTAATAAGGAGAAAAAGGAAATTATTCGAGATTATTATGGACAACTATATAATCAAGAGAATATTGATGAGAAAAAAATTAAACAGTATTTACAGAATGTTAACTTACCGAAGATACCTAAAGAGACTGAAGAAATGTTAGAAAGCAATATAACAATGATGGAACTAAATGAAGCATTTAAAAGACAAAATAATGGGAAAGCACCAGGTCCAGATGGGCTTCCGGCAGAATTCTATAAAAAATTTCAAGAATCATTGAACACTCCATTGTTAGAAATTATGAATGAAGTTATGTTAAAAAAGATGACACCCAAAACATGGTCAGAGGCTTATATTACACTTATTTTAAAGGAAGAGGCTGACCCGTTGCAAATTAAGAACTATAGACCTATTTCCTTATTGAATGCAGATTATAAAATCTTTGCTTCAATCTTAGCAGAAAGACTGAAAAAATATTTAAATAATTTTATCCATCCAGATCAAAATGGATTTCTACCAAAGAGACAAATTAGAGACAACATGAGAGTAATTTTGGATACCTTGGAATATTATGAGGCTCATCCTGAAAAACAAATGGCTTTGATATTCCTAGATGCTCAAAAAGCATTTGACAACGTGAACTGGAGATTTATGTTATTATTATTGGAACAGATGGGCTTTGCCAGAAAATTTATTCAAGCAATAGAAGCCGTATATAATAAACAGACAGCAAAGGTAATGATGGAGGGAGAATTTACAGATCTTATTAATATAAGAAGAGGTACAAGACAAGGATGTCCCCTATCTCCTTTGTTATTCGTATTAACTTTGGAAGTGTTGAATAGAAATATTAGAGATGACAAAAATATAAAAGGAATGAAAATTAAAAAGGAAGAATTTAAACTACAAGCTTTTGCTGACGATTTAGCTTTTATTCTGGAAGACCCGTTAGAAACCGCTCCAAAGTTATTGGAAAAGGTAGAGACATATGGTGAGATGGCTGGCTTGAAAATAAATAAAGATAAAACAAAGATTTTGACAAAAAATATGTTATTGAGACAAAGAGAAGAACTGACAGATCTTTTGAAAATTCAAATTACAAACAAGGTTAAGTATCTGGGGATATATTTGACAGCAAGATGTAGCACATTAAAAGAGAATAATTATATTAAACTTAAACAACAGATAATTACAGATTTGAAGAAATGGGAAAATTTACAATTGTCATTAATAGGGAGAATTTCAACAATTAAGATGAATATTTTACCTAGAATTTTACTTCTCTTTCAAACAATACCAATTAGACTTGGAAAAGACTATTTTGAAGATTTAAATAAAACTATGTTGAAGTTTATATGGCAAGGTAAAAAAGCGAGAATAAAGTTAAAACTTTTGCAAGATGCTAGAAATAGAGGAGGTTTTGGCCTGCCTAATTGGGAATTGTATTATCAAGCTGCAAGTTTGATGTGGGTCAAAGAATGGATAACATTAAGAAAACATAGATTGTTGACATTAGAAGGACATGATTTACTGTTGGGCTGGCATGCTTTTTTATGGTACAAGGGAACTAAAACACAGGGGTATTTCAGAAGACATTATATACGGGAGTCTTTGTGGTTAAATTGGGAGAAGATAAAAAAACAATGTTATTTGAAAATTCCAATTTGGTTATCGACTATTGAAGCATTTTCCTATCCTATGATCTATAAAAAGGAACAAACAGTTAGATATGGGGAACTGTTGGATGAAAAGGGTGGACTTAAAACGATCCAAAATTTAGAGGAACAAGGTATAAGGATGAATTGGTTTTCATATGCGCAAATACACTCAAGATATCTTGAAGATTTTAAAACGGAAGGATTCTATGATAAACAGACTGATTTAGATAAGATATTGATGGGTACTGATGAGAAAGTGATTAAAAAGTTATATGGTTATTTATTGGGAATTAAGCTAGAGGAAGAACAAGTTAAAGAAACTATGATTGCATGGGGGAAGAATTTTGGATATGGAATTGATTTAGAACAATGGCAAAAATTGTGGACTCAAAATTATAAAATGACAATGTCAATAGCATATAAAGAAAACTTGTACAAGATGTTTTACAGGTGGCACCTTCCCCCGACAAGAATAGCAAGAATGTTCAAGAATAAATCTGAAAAATGTTGGAAATGTCATCAGATACCTGGCTCATACTATCATATGTGGTGGACTTGTGAGAATGCTAGAAAATATTGGACTAAAATTCACATGTGGTTGGAAAAAATGACAAAGAAACACATAGACTTGAAGCCAGAGATCTTTTTATTGGGAATTTTACCTGATATATATAATAAAGACTTGAAATATTTGATTGTAAATGTATTAACGGCGGCTAGGATTGTATTTGCTAAAAACTGGAAGAATGAGAAAATACCATTGCAGGAAGAAATTATTAAGAAAATATTGGAATGTGCTGAGATGAGTAGATTGACATTTGAAATTAGAGAACAAGAAGATAAACAATTTTATGCAATTTGGGGTTTTTTTTATCAATGGTTAGATGATAAAATACAATAATAGAGCATTAATATTATATATATGAAGAGTTTTTAGGATTGATTTGTTATGATTATACGACAAATTATAGAATAAACTGTTTGAAGTATTGTTATCTCGCAAAGCATGAATGATTAAAAGTATAGTCAGAAAAAGATTTTTTTATTTTTTTATTTTTTTTTAGTAATATTAGAATATGGATTGACAATATGAGTGGTTATGCAATATAATTGTAATTGACACTATAAAATGAATGCACAAAACTGATGAACCAACCGATACACCGGAAGTATATATGAGAGTAGATGTTTTTAATGTTTTGTATGTTTGTTTGTTTGTAGAAAATTAATAAAAACTTTAAAAAAAAAAAAAAAGAAGTACCTGGAACCTGTTGGCCAGGATGCCAAAGGCATTCTCTATCACCCATCTTGCCCTGGACAGCCTGTAGTTGAAGATCCTCTCTTCACGGGTGAGGTATCTTGGATTGTAGGGCTTCATGAGTTATGTTCTGAGGGAGAAGGTGTCATCACCTACGATGAAGTAGGGCACATCTTGTGTGTCATTGGGTAGGGGGTCTGGATCTGGAAAACCCGTGATGAGGTTGCATTCCAGCCCATCCTTGAGGTCACTGGCATTGTATACCTGGGCATCTGAAGATGAGCCGTTGTCTGAAGCATCGATATACATGAACTTGCAGTCAGCATCAACCATGGCAAAGAGGATGATACTGAAGAAGCCCTTGTAGTTTTAATAAGAGGACCCTGAGTTGGCTGGAGCTTTGCAGGCCATGTGTTTCCCATCTATGGCTCCAACAGTGTGGGGAAAGTTCCACCTCTGATACCACTGTTCTGCAACTTTCCTCCAGCCTTTTTCAGTGGTGGGACACTGGAGGAGCTCCTCCACGTATTCTTCGATGATGGCCTGCACCACTTCTCTGACCACTTTGCTGATGCTGTTGTGTGGCACCCTCCAGGCATGCTGCATGTTTCTGTATGTGGTTCCAGAGGCCAGGTGCCACAGAGTCAGTGCCACATTCAGTCCAGGGTCCAGGTTGGGACGGAAGTTGGTGCTTGGCCTGGTCAATCTGGGTCTCAGACGCTGTACAATTTCATCAAACATGGCTGGTGGCAACCTCATGTAGTGCTGGAATGCATGAGGGTCTTCATTCCTTAGCTCCACCATCAGCTTGTCATACAGTCTAAACTCTACTCTTCTCCCGAATCCATTGTCTGACCCACACAGCTCTTGAACGTCTCCTTCTTCTCCTTGCGTAGAAAAGGTGAAACAGTCTGAACAGGGCTTGGTTCTGGTGTTGAATGATTGCAGCTACCATAAGGACTGTGTGATGATCCATGGGGGAGATCAATGGATGATGTGGAAGAGCAAGACCAAGGGTGAAGAGGTCTGTACACCACAGCTGCTGGACTCATACTGAGATTCAGGTGATTTCCTCCCCCTTTTTATAGGAAATATCGGTTTTCCGCTAGGTGTCCTTCTACATACTCTAGGCATACTCCAGACATCCTAAATATCTGAGATACGTCCCATATACAAACATTTTGTCCGTTTTAATACTTTATATACGAGATGCATCCGCTTACATCCTTTCTATTTCCATGCTACTAACGCTGTGTAGACGTTCCATGTACCTTTTGCTTCCTCCCTCTTTCCATTTTCTGCTGCAGTGGATGTGAGTTGCGCGGATGTCCAGAGGATGCCGAGAGGATACAGCGGATGTTTAACGGATGATAATGGACATAGAATGTTTGTTGCCCGTATGTGTCGCGGATGTACATCGTACGCGGCGGAAAGTTCATCCACCCAAAAAGTTTTGTGCAGCTCAAAACCTCTTGAACGGATGAAATCTCAGTGGATGGGTGCTTGACGGATAGAGCGTATGAAATACATATGCAGTGAGTACACAATGGATGCATCGCGTTTTCCAACGGATGGCAAGCTTTTTTGTCCGTTTTACATCCTCTTTGCATCCGTTGGGCAGTGGGACATGGGCTTAAGATAGGTGAATTTCATGCTGGCTAGGAATTCTGGGAGTTGAAGTTCATCCATCTTAAATTTGCCAACTTGAAAAACACCACTCTAGCTTCTTTCTCTTCCTTCTTCATCATATCACTATCTATCAAATTTTGTATTCTGTGATAACTTCTCATTCCTCCCCACCCCCACAAGCAATAAAACAGAGAATAACACTGTTCTTGAAATACAGTATATAAAACCAAGGAGAAAGTTAAATAGATATAGGCTTAGATGCACCAATAATTTGACTCAGAATAAGGTAGCTTCCTTTTTAAATAAATATTTATTAAATGAATTTTTTACAGAATAAAAACAATACAATTAAATAAAAAAGAAAAGTAAACTGATAAGAAATAAAAGAGACAGAAAACAAAAAAGAAACAAGAAAAAGGATATGAACAAGCACTTTCCAATTTTTATTATATTTGCATTTATATTTTATCCTCTTTTTCTAAGGGTGCATTGTAGTATCATACTTTCATATTTTACACTTTCTAATCATCAAATCAACAAATCATAAATTCATTTTTTCCATTAAAAAAAAACCCATAAAGGGCTGGACTTATAGATGTTCCGTAAATTATATATTTTTTCTTAATCAAACAACTTAATTTTGCCTTCTCTGCAAATTACCAAATGTCATCTTCACCAACCATTTCTCCACAGTGTGTATTTTACCCATCTTTGTGCATATAATAATCTCACTATAGTTGCCATATAAAAAAACAATCTACCACAAGTCTCTTCTAATTATCCTTTAGCCTCAGGAAAAAAAAATCTGATTTCAGTTTGGTGGTTTCTTTTGTCCCCAAAAATATTACTTGATCAAGATTATAGGGAACCCAATGTCATCTATAAGGGGCACACTAAGAATTTGGTATGACAGGACACCTAACTCTAACCCCAGAAATCCTTCAGATTGCTCTATTGTAATTTGATGAAAAAATTCTCAGTTATGGAAATGCCATTTTTTATCTAGAAAAGAAAGGAAATTGATTTGTTAAGCCTCTTAAATCTAATAATGCTCTTGTATTATTAAAAAATTGAAAATGTTGGCTTATTTCCCACAATTATTCTGTTGTTCGGGGCCGGTGAATGGGAAGCTACTTAAAAAGTGTGACCCATAAACAGAAAAGAGTTATCTGTCCCTGATAGATATGGAAATTTATTGTTGTAATGGAAATGGCATGTCAATCAACCACATCTTGTCAGGAGGTTTGCTAAACCTAAAGTTAATTATTAACAGTGCCTATTACCCATTTTTATTTTTAGTAATCCTAATTTTCAACTATATCAAACTTTTCTGCCTTTGAAAATCTATATTTCTTGCAGGAATTTTAGAAGCTGTTCTTTAAATGAACACAGACAAGAAACATGCAAGACAGTCAGTGGTGGGATTCAATTTTTTTTTTACTACTGGTTTAGTGGGCATGGCTTGGTGGTCATGTGACTGGGTGGGCGTGACTAGGTGGTCATGTAATTGGGTAGGCGTGGCCAACTTGCTGTCACTCAACTTTCTGTCAATGGGCACCTTGCCCGGCCTCTCCTTGCCTCAAAGGCCTCAACAAGATACAATTTCCCTATTTATTTACTACAACTGAACATCCAAAATACACTATTTAAGCCTATATATATATATGCCATATATGTACATACATATTACATAGCATAGAGTGTGTACAGACACACAAAAATACATTATCTACCATATATACTGTACATGTATGCACACACATACACACAGTGTGTGTGTGTGTGTGTGTATGTGTGTATGTGTGTGTGAGAAAGAGAGAGAGAGAGAGACTCTTCTATACACATTCAAACTACTTATTGCATTTGGAAAAACACACCAAGAATCCACACATTTAACTGTAACTTCTGTACATTGGAACATTATACACACCTTCAGAAGTTCTTCCCTAGCCTGCACATGACTGTTAGAGCCAGGAGATGTCATGGATTGAGTAAAATGTGGTGAAACTCATTTAACACTCTTTTAGCAACCAAAATTTTGGGCTCAATTGTGGTCATAATCAAGTACTACCTTTGCCTTCCTCCGCATGGCAGCTTTGAACTACTGCTCCTTTCTGGCAATTTTCTTCTCTGTTAGAAGCACCAAAATAATCCAGATGATATAAGGTTTCCTGCTGGAGTAGGGGTTGGACTAGATGGTCTCCAAGGTCCCTTCTATGATTCTGTAAGGCTCTCCTGCTGGAGTAGGGGGCTGGACTAATTGACCTCTGAGATCCCTTCCAGCCCTAGATTGCTGTGTATCTTCTGAAGCCACATTTTGTGCCAGGGTTTGTGGTCCTTCCTTCCTCTCCTTTTTTTTCTCTCTCTCTCTCCCTCCCTCCCTTCATGTATATATCCATCCATCCATCCATCCATCCATCCATCCATCCATCCATCCAACTATATGTCATTAGGTTTCCCTTCCTTCCCTCCCCCCC
>BLBF01000051.1:13488927-13525903 GCA_015471245.1 Laticauda colubrina
AGAAAGAAAGAAAGAAAGAAAGAAAGAAAGAAAGAAAGAAAGAAAGAGAAGGGGAATAACAACAAATTTTAGTCAGTTGGGTTGGCAGGTCAGAGAAGTTTCGTAACTGGATTTTAGGTGACAGGGATGGAACACTTTTAATATGCCAGGATTTAAGAACATTGGGGGAGGAGGGAGAGTGAAGAATTTGTTATATGTTAAGACTCTTCCTCAGATACCATGGCAAAATATTGTTATTTGCAGTGGACACTCCTAGGCATATTATATGTTCAAAGCAATATGGCAGAGCATTATGTGGCAATTTTATTGTTACTGTTTTGGTTACTGTGAGGACAGAACAGTGATTTTGTTACATAATGTATGATGATCAATTATATTTCAGGGAGCAAACATTACATTGATACTGTTACTGTTGAATTCAAAACCAATCAAAATAGAAGCATTTGTTTTTTATCACAGAAAGGTGGTTGTTAAGTATTTCAGGCCACAGAAAAGTGAATGATGGTTATAATCAAAGAGCATGGGAGCCTTCAACATTTCATGCTAGTACAAGCTGGTAATAGCTGATAATGGCTGCAAGGGCAGAAATGGTAATAGTCTCAAGAGCTTTAGAAGAACCTCCAACCTGTACAGGGCAGACTTAAAAGGATTGTTCTGTGGGGTTTTTAGAAAAGCAATGACTTCTCTGAGGAAGGGCCGAGAAATCATTAACTGCTTGAGAAGTCTGCAGTCATGGATGAACCCTGGTGCTTTAAGTCTTGGGTGGTTGATGGTATGTAGTCAAATTTGGGAATGACCATAGTCAGGAAGTGCTAGGCATCTGGTTTGTCAGGACCAGTTTAAAAAAGGAGAGTTGTGAAAGTAACCTAATACAAAAAGGTGATATTGGAAGAGGAATCACTGGCAAGCAGGACATAATTTAATTTAATGGTCTGTTTCCAGGAGGCATTTAAAGAATCTGAAAGGGATTTTTTTTTTCACTTGGCAGTCAAATGAATAAATATTGAAACAGTATATCTTGATATTCCTACCTTGCCTGATTATTGTCCAAAGCCCTCTGGAATTTTCATCACAAGTCAAAGCAAAAATTACATGGATTTAAACAATTCCCTGTTGTATTTTTATTACAAGATTGTAAAGGCTGATGGTACAAATATTGACAAGATGCAAGGGTAGTCTTGGTTAACTATTCAATAGAATTTAATCTGTTGAACATTGCAGTGGTGGACTGCCTCATCATACACAACCCCTCCTTTGACATTTTTATCAGACTACGACTGAACCATTTCTTAATTTTGGGGTGTGATGCACTGTTTACAGTTTTCTAAAGCCCATGTCACACTGAACCAACGGATGCAAAGAGGATGTAAAATGGACAAAAAACCTTGCCATCCATTCGAAAACGCGATGTATTCACTGCCTCCGTTTTGCTTCCTCTCTATCCATCCAGCATCCGTTTATTGACGATTCATCCACTCCTAAAGTTTTGGGCTGCCTAAAACTTTTGCGCGGAAAATGTATCCAGTTTGTCGGTTCTGCATCCGCTACGCATCCATTACACATCCATTACGCATCCGCTATATCCGCTTGGTGTCCGCTGCACATCCGCGCAACTCGCATCCGCCTGGACGCAGGGAGGAAGCGGAACGGACGCGGAACAGATGCAGAACGGATGCAGAACGGATGCAGCACGAAAACAAAGCGTTTAAAGCGGAAAAAATGTTCGCAGAGGGGACCTATCCCGGATATTAAGGATGCCTAGGGGATGCCTAGAGGATGCCTAGAGGATGCCTAGAGGATGCAAAGGGACACCTATACTGCCTATAAAAAGGGGGAGCAACTCGTCTGCATCTCACTTTCAGACCAGCAGCCTACCTGTGCAGACCTCTGCAGCCTTCATCTGACTCTTCCTCTTCCACAGCATCCAGTCATGTCCACCGTGGATCATACCACAGTCCTTTTGGCAGCCACCATCCTTCTGCAACAGTATGAAGCCGTCTACAGGCTCTGTGAACTCTACTACGGGAAGAAAAAGAGGCGGCCCAGAAGCGTCTGGGTCCGAAAATGGATCAGGAGAAGAGCAGAGTACGGACTGCACAACAAGCTGATGGTGGAGCTCAGGAACAAAGACACTCGGGCGTTCCAGAACTTCATGAGGATGCCTCCAGCCATGTTTGACAAAGTTGTGCAGCGCCTGACACCCAGGTTGACCAAGGCAAACACCAACTTCCGGCTCAGCCTGGAATCTGGGCTCAAGGTGGCACTCACTCTGCACCACCTGGCCTCAGGGACCACCTACAAAAGTATGCAGTACGGCTGGAGGGTGCCACACAACACCATCAGCATTGTGGTCAGAGAAGTGGTGCAGGCCATCATCGAAGAATACAAGGAGGAGCTCCTCCAGTGCCCCTCCACTGAAGAAGGATGGAAGAAAGTTGCAGAGCAGTGGTATCAGAGATGGAACTTCTCACACACCGTTGGAGCCATAGAGGGAAAGCAGTGGCCTGCAAAGCTCCAGCCAAGTCGGGGTCCACTTATTTCAACTACAAGGGCTTCTTCAGCATCGTCTTCTTCGCCATGGTCGATGCTGACTACAAATTCATGTACATCGATGCTTCAGGCAACGGCTCATCTTCAGATGCCCAGGTATACAACGCCAGTCACCTCAAGGAGGGGCTGGAAGGCAACCTCATTGTGGGCTTCCCAGATCCAGACCCCCTGCCCAACGACACGCAAGATGTGCCCTACTTCATCGTGAGGGATGACGCCTTCTCCCTCAGAACCTACCTCATGAAGCCCTACACTTCCAGACTCCTGACCCGTGAAGAGAGGATCTTCAACTACAGACTGTCCAGGGCAAGGCGGGTGGTGGAAAACGCCTTTGGCATCCTGGCCAACAGGTTCCAGGTACTTTTCACCACCATGCAGCCTTGCCCAGAGACCATGAGGAGGATCGTGGAAGCTTGCTGCATCCTGCACAATCTCATGCGCACCCGCTACCCAGTCTTGCAGAACAGGCTTGTGGACCGTCAACAAGGCAATGGGGACATGGAGCCTGGGGAATGGAGGCAAGGGCGAAACCTGATCGACACTCAAGATGTGCAAGGCCACAACAGAGCCTCACGGGAAGGGAAGAAGCAGTGCAACCTCCTGAAACACTGGTGCAACTCCCCAGCTGGAGTGGTGGAGTGGCAAGACAGGATGGTAGATGCTTAATGGATGCTTCCTTCAGCCTGTCTCATCACACGGATGAGATTGTGCCATGTATGTTGGGTGGGCCTACAATGAACAGGGCGTTTAATAAAGAGTTGTGTTTGTGTTCAAATGTGTGGATTAATGCTTACATTGTTATTGATAAAAAAGGGCCCTAGGTGTGGCACCTGGGAGGGTGGACCACTATGCTTGCACTGGAGGTTTATCTATCCCACAGCTATTAGCCATCCCAAAGGTATCCCTGCTCATTCCACAGGTATCCCTGCCCACCCCACTGCTATCTTAACCCATCCCACAAGCATGCAAAGCCAATTGTAAAAGTTTCCACCAAGACTTTTTTTAAAAAAACAAATGAAGCAAGTGTGTGAATCAAAGATAAACTTTATTGAACAACAAGCTGTAAAAAAAAAATTACCCAAGTGAAGTGTCCAAATAAAGTCCACAGGTAGCCAGCTACCCAGTCTCTGGCACTCTTCTTGGTCACTCAGACGTGTGCCCAGTCTCAGGGGTGAAGGGTCCAGGTGCTGTGGTGGTGGGTGGTGCTGGAATGCCTGGCCTCGAGAGGACAACAGGGGACGGTGTGTTGAGAAAGCTCTCGGACAGCTGGCTCAGCCCCGTGATGCTGAGAGGTCCTTCCTCCATGCCATGGGGTGTCAACCCCAGTACTGATGACAGATGTACTGAGGCCGGGCTTGGCTGTGGGGTGGAGGAAGGAGTAGTGTAGTGGGGCTGTCTGGTCTGCAGCTGGGTGAGATCTGGAGTGGGTGGCATCATTGGCATGCGTGGCATTGCTGTCGTAGGTGGCATCATTGGCATGAGTGGCATCGCTGTCATCAGTGGCATCATTGGCGTGGGTGGCATCGGTGGCATCAGTGAAACAGGTGGCAACGGTGTCGCCCGATGACTCTGTGCCTGGAGTGGGAAGGGCTGCTGCCTGTGCTGCTGAACCTCCTGGTAGCCGTAGCCCTGGTAGGTGAGGGGCTGTGGAAAGCCTTGGAATGGGAGGGACATCACCTGGGGTGGAGGAGCAGACCTGGACTGGGTGAGAGCAGGTTCCTCTGGGTCTGGAGTGTTGTGAAGCAGCTTGGTGATCCGGTCCTTCACCAGCTGGTACTGTGGATCTGCCATTTCCTTGAGGGTCTGGTTGACATAGGTGAGGAAGGGCTTGCGGTTGGAGGATTAGGAGTCAGTGTGGACCAGCTGAGAGAGGAGATCTATGCTGGTGCGGATGGTGTCCCTGATCTCCAGCAGGACAGGGTGGCTCTGCCCCTCCAGCTGTCCGGCTCTCTGCCTTTCTGTGGAGGTGGAGCTGGGGGGGGGGGGTGGATGCGGCTAGGACTGTGGTGGACTCGATGTCTCCTTTCTCCCACTGCACCAGGGAGTCCTCTACGCACTCCACCACGCTTACACCTGTCCGCGGGTTCTCCGCTGTGGCACGCTCCACAGAAACCTGCCTGGAGACAGGGACTGACTCTCGGCCGGAAGAGGACTGGCTCTCAGCAGGCTGCCGGAGAGAGAGGGTCATGAGTGGGGCTGCTGGTGCTCCTCGGTGGTGGACCTCACCCTCCAGCAAGCTGCACCTGGCCATGACGTAGGTCTCTCTGTCTGTCAGCTTCACAGTGGCCTGGCCAGATTTCTTCAAGTGCAGCTTCCCGTACCAGGTGTGCATGTGCTTCCACCAGCCGAGGAGCACCTCCGAAGTGTAACCCATACTCTCTGCCCTCTCTCTCCAAGCAGCCTGCTTCCGCTTGGTGTCCCTGTACAGCCGGGGTCCCTTCCGCCACAGATAGTCGTTCTCTCTCAGCCACTCCAGCACCTCATCCTCGTGCGCCTCCTCAATATAGTATTGCCTCCTCTCCCGTTGTCACATACGCCTCTTCCTCCCTTTGGCTGGACCAGATGGGCCCTCATCAGAGGGGCTCCCAGGTAGTAGGGGCTGCTCCTCCACACCACCAGCACCAGCAGCAGCACCAGCAGAATCATTATCATCATCATCAGCAGCAGCAGCAGCATCATCATCAGCATCATCCTCACCAGCAGGATCATAATCATCATCATCATCATCATCAGCAGCAGCAGCAGCAGCAGCAGGATCATCATCATCATCATCATCATCAGCAGCAGCAGCAGCAGCAGCGGCAGCAGGATCAGCAGTAGCAGCAGGACCAGCAGGACCAGGATCAGCAGCAGTAGAGTAAGCACCAGCAGGGCCAGCAAGTCCAGGAGCACAAGCAGGACCAGGAGCACGAGCAGGACGAGTAGGACGAGCAAGACCAGGAGCATGAGCAGGACGAGCAAGTCCAGGAGCACGAGCAGGTTGAGCAGGACCAGCAGGACCAGGAGCAGCTTCAACAGAGTAAGCACCAGCAGAAGCCCCAGCACCAGCAGGGGCAGGGGGCGGGAGGTTGGCCCTGTCCCTCTTGCCAGGGATGGTGGCAGGTTGCTGAGGCTTTCGCTTCCTCCCCATGGTTGTGGGGTTGCTGGCTGGCAGGGAGGCTGGCAGGCACCAAGGCTTGCAGAAAGCCTGGCAGGCAGGCAGGCAGGCAGGCAGGCACCAAGGCTGGCTGGAAGGCAGGCTGGCAGGGCAGGCAAGGAACTCGAAGTGTCCAGCAGCAGGTCTTTTCTCGGAATGCTGGCCACGTGCGAGCTGCTTCCCTTTATATCCGGGGGGCTTACGTAATACTTCCCCCCCTCATGCGCAATTAATGCTCGGCATCCGTTCGCACTTCCGCTGTGCATCCGCTAGGCTTCCGCTGTGCATCCACTTTATCCGCTGTGCATCCGCTGTGCATCCGCTTCATCCATTCGGCATCCGTTCTGCATCCGCTGTATCCGTTCTGCGTCCGCTTCGCTGAGGCCCCCCAGAAGCCCTGCGGTAGCGCCATCCTCTCCCATCCGCTTCCATCCACTGGGCTTCCGTTCCACATCCGCTTTGCATCCGCCCTGCGTCCTCCCCGCGTCCGTGTTATCCGCTCCGGTTATGCAAATTTTTGCCCCTTTTAAGAGCGGATAACAACGGATGGAACATTTTGCTCGTCCGCTGTGTCCTTTTTGCATCTGTTGGCCAGTGTGACATGGGCTTAAAGGTGAGTCTCCTTACAGGGAGTGTATTTTGCTCCTGACTGCTGGCAACCCCACTTTTAAGGCTACAGCAAGACTGGTGAAAGTTGGTAGATATAAATACGATCTACTGGAACTATTGCATTGCAATCCATGTTTTCAAGACAAGCTGCTGATTAAAAGGCTTGATGTGAAAATTAAAGTCATGCAAGCTAGAATGAATTTTGTCTGGTAAAGGAAAGCAGTGAGAATTTCAACTATTAATAACTCGTCGCTTATAAAATATATGAAAGATCTATAACTGGTGCACTTGGGCCACACAAAACCTTTATTGACATTCAAAACATCCCTTTTCTAGTGTTACAGAAAAGATCTACAGCTATATTTCTCAACGTCTGCATCCAGTTTTGGGATTCTACCAGTTCACACCTATTCATTAGAACCAGTTGTTAACATTCTAAGCAGTTCGGAGAACCAGTTGTTAGAAGAAATTATTGGCCTAATCCTGCTGGAAACATTCCGGTGTTGCTAACATTCTGAGAAGGAAACATTCTGGTGTTGTTCACAGAAATTGCCTCTCTGTTTACCCTTATTACATTCTTGGAAGAACTAGACTTCCTGCCTCAGGAACTTCTCTGGAGTTTTTTTTCCCTTCCTTTGCTGGTACTTTGCTTGTGTGGGATGACCATTCAACGTTACAATTCAAAGTTACTGACAAAAGTGATTTATGACCATTTTTCACACTTACAGCATCACACAGCATCCCCACAGTCATGAGAGGCCAGGTGAGGAAATGCGTGCCTCAATGTGAGTGATATTGAGTTGGCCACGCCCAGCCAATAACATGATCACCAAGCCATGCCCACTAACTTAGCCACGCCCACAGAACTGGTTGTTAAAAAAATTTGAATCCCACCCCTGTCTGCACCTCTGAGAAGCTGGGCAAAACCAATTCCCAGAATTCCCCAAGTCAGTATGCTGGTTGGGGAATTCTGGGGAGTTGAAATTTGCCCAGCTTAAACTTGTGGAAGTTGAAAAACACTGGTGTATAGTATTCCAGCAGGCAATTTTGAGTGCAATTAGGAAAACCTATTTCTGGATCTGTTACCCAAATTTCTGGACAATGCAGCCATTAGTGGTATTTCTGGAAGAAACCTTTCCAATTTCAAGCAGTTCAGTGTTAATTTTTGAGCCCTGAACTGTGATAATATTCCAGCAAAGCCTATTCAGCTTAATTATGAGCAGGGTCTTTTGTAAGAAAATACATACAGGTAGTACACATGCTGGGTGAAGATATGTAAGTCAGGTTGCTATTAATGAATCAAGAGGAGATTCATCATGGCTGGATTCTGTATTGCTTTTTTGAGCTTTCATCAAACGTTTCTGAGCATTACATCCTGCTTAGAAATGGCAATCTCTGAGCTAAGATTAGGTTTGCACAGCCTCTTCCCAAAAACATTTTTTTTAAAAATGTAATCTTTAAAAATCAAATTGAAACCAGTTCAAACCAGGAATATTGTTTTGATTATATGAGGACATGGACATACTGCAGTTCTTCTGCTTGTTCTTTAGAACTCTAATTTGTTCCATATGTCCCAAGAAATTAATCTCTAAAAATAAATGTTGATTTAGCTGCAAATGTACATCCTGAAATGTGACCGATAGTTGGCTCCCTTCCTCCAAGGTATGGGCATTTTAAAACTTCTTGTGAAAGATTTTTGAACAGCCCTGTTTTTCCTGGAATCACAGCAAAGAATTTATAGCAGTGTTTTCCAACCTTGTAAATTTTAAGATGTTTGGGCTTCAGTTCTCAGAACTCCCCAGCCATTATTGCTGTCTGCGGAATTCTGGGATGTGAAGTCCCGACATCTTAAAATTGCCATGGTCAGGAAACACAATTTTAGAACAACAGATTGTAAAGCATACCTTTCACCAATGGCACCTATAGCATTTTCCTTTGGACTTATGACCAGAAGTGTATTTTTTTCTGCAGAATCAATCTAATCAATATGTCCTATAAAGATATACTTGAAGTTGTACTCTGAAGATAAACAAGACTAAGAGAGGTCTTGTTTTCTTGCAGATGTTTCATTCTTGACTAGCGCTCATATTATTGCCTAGTTTGAGTAATGAAATATCTGCAAGAATCAACCAAACTTAGAGAACACCAATAACCCCTCATTTCAACTCTGAACTATATATATTCTCCTTTATTGGACACATGACTAAATAAGAAGGAAGTCTGTAAAAAATATAACTACAATACAGAGGCTGTGGATCCAGATAACATATCAATGTATGCCTTATTGCTAAATTAAAATAATTGGTTTTGAGCCAGTCACTAAACTTGACAAGCTTATGCACTTAGATTAGGAAGAGATGTAATTAAATGGTCAAAACATGGCATCAGCTTTAAGAGTTACAGATACAATTTGGATTTTTGTTTCCAGTTGGTCTTTGGAGCTTTCATTTTCAGTTATGGGCATTCATAAATCCATTATAACCTTTAGATTTGTTCTTCTCAGCAAATTACTGTACCAAATTTAAATATTCACCAAATCTAAATATTAGTATTTGTGATAGTCTCAAGCTAAAGGCTAGGTCACACCGGCCAATGGATGCAAAACGTATGTAAGAAGGACACACCGGATGAGCAAATTTTCCATCCGTTGTTATCTGCTCTCAAAAGTACCAAATTTGCATAAACAGAGCGGACAACAACAGAAAGGAACGGACGTGGGGAGGATGTAGCAGGGATGTAAAGTGGACGTTCGTAGGAAGCCTAGTGGATGAAAGCGGATGAAAGCGGATGACACATCCGCAGGGCTTCCGGGGGAGAACAGCGAAGCAGACACGTAGCGGATGGAACGGATGCGTAGCGGATGACGCGGATGCATCACGGACGCCTATAGGATGCATAGCAGATGCCTAGCAGATGCAAAGTGTTCACTGCGCATGCGGGGAGGATGAATTGCGGAAGATCCGCAGATATAAAAGGAGGCAGCTTGCAAGCAGGTCACCATTCAGAGGAAAGACCTGCTGCCAGAGACATCTTGAGAGAACATCATGGGGAAGAAGAGGAAGCCTGTGCCTACTCCTGCCTGCCCTGGCAAGAAGGACAGAACCACCATCCCACCCCCTGGCACTGACTCTGAAGCTGCTGGTGCTGCTGGTGCTGGTGCTTCTCCTGCTGGTGCTGCCGCTGCTGCTGATGCTGCTGGTGCTTCTCCTCCTGCTGCTGCTGCTTCTCCTGCTGCTGCTGCTGTGATGGACCAGCCCCAAGGCCCTCAAAGCCCTGCTGTTGAAGGCCCTGAAGCCCCTGCCAGAGGGAGGAAGAAGAAAGGCAAGGAGAAGGGGGAGAGAAAACAGTACTCCAATTCCGAGGACCATGAGGAGGAGGTGCTGGAATGGCTGAGGGAGAACGAGTACCCGTGGAGGAAGGGCCACAGGCTCTATCGTGACACCAAATAGAAGCAGGCAGTGTGGAGACAGAAGGCAGAGAGCCTGGGCTACACTTCAGATGTCCTCCTGGGGTGGTGGAAGCATATGCACACCTGGTATGACAAGCTGCACCTGAAGAGATCCGGGCAGGCCGCTGTCAAGCTCACTGACCAGGAGACCTATGTCATGGCCAGGTGCAGCTTCCTGGAGGGTGAGATCTGCCACCGAGGAGCAGCCCCTCTGTCAACCCTCTCCCTCAGACAGCCCACAGAGAGCCACTCCTCTTCCAGCCAGCAGACAGCTACAGTGTCCAGGCAGATGTCTTTGGAAGGCCCCACGACAGAGACCCCCCCGACAGCTGCACTCCCCATGCCAGAGGACATGGAGGATCCCCTGTCTCAGAAGGAGCAAGAAGAGGCAGCCACCAAAGACCAACCCACCCCCACCCTCAGCTCCACCTCCACAGAAAGTAGGCAAAGAGGCAGACCGGAGGGATAGAGCCACACTGTCCTCTTGGAGATCAGGGACACAATAAAAGCAAGCACAGATCTCCTCTCCCAGCTGGTTCACTTTGACATACCATCCTCCAACCGCAAGCCCTTCATCACATACGTCAGCCAGACCCTCATGGACATGCCCGAGGCCCAGTACCAGGCAATGAAGGAGAGGATCACAGCTCTTCTGCACCACCCTCCAGGCCCAGCTGAACCTGCTGCTACCCACTCCAGGTCTGCTCCTCCACCCCAGCCAATGTCACAGCCCTTCCACGGATTTCAGCAGCTCCTCGCCTACCAAGCCTACCACTACCAGGACTTTGCACAGCAGAGGCAGCCCTTCCCAGTCCACATCCAGGTTCATCACACGCCACAGATGCCTCAGCTGACCCAGCTGCAGACCAGACAGCCCCACTACACTCCTCCTTCCTCCACCCCACAGCCAAGCCCTTCTTTAGAACATCTGACATCAGTGTTAGGCCTCACATCCCAGGCCCTTGAGGAAGTGCCTCTCAACCTCACGGGACTGAGTCAGCTCTCGGAGAGCTTCCTGAACACACCATCTCCTGTTGTACTCTCAGGGCCAGGCACCCCAATGGCGCCCCAGACCAGCACTCCAGCCACAGCCACCTCCACAGTCTCTGGCCCCATTACATCTGAGACCATGGGCATGCCTCAGAGTGACTGAAAAGAGTTCCAGAGACTGAGTTGTTACCTGCTCACCTTATCTTTGTTTAAAGACACTTTACTTGGAGCATTTTGCTTTTTAATAAAGTCATACAGTTTAATATTAATAAAGTTATCTTTGCTTCACACACTTGATTTATTTTTTTTACTTAATAAAGTGTTGGGGAAAACTTTGAAAAAATGGTTATGCCTTTGCATGCTTGTGGGATGGGTAAGGATAGCTGTGGGATGGATAGCTGTGGGATGGGTAAGGATAGCTGTGGGATGGATAGCTGTGGGATGGGTAATGATAGTTGTGGGATAGATAAACTTCCAGTGCAAGCATGGTGGGACTGTATGGTCCACCCTCCCAGCTGCCACACATATGGCCCTTTATTATCAATAACAATTTAATCATTGATCAACACATTTCAACATAAACAAAACTCTTTCTTAATGCCCTATTAATTGTAAGGCCACTCAACATACATGGCACAATCTCATCAGTGTGATGAGACAGGCTGAAAAAAGCATCCATTAAGCATCTACCATCCTGTCTTGCCACTCCACTGCTCCAGCTGGGGAGTTGCACCAGTGTTTCAGGAGGTTGCGCTGCTTCTTCCCTCCATGTGAAACTCTCTTGGGGCCTTGCACATCCACAGTGTCTGTCAGGTTTAGTTCTTGCCTCCACTCACAAGGCTCCATGTCCCCATTCCCTTGTCGGTGGTCCACAAGCCTGTTCTGCGAGACTGGGTAGCGGGTGTGCATGAGATTGTGCAGGATGCAGCAAGCTTCCACGATGCTCCTCACGGTCTGTGGGCAATGCTGCATGGTGGTGAGAAGTACCTGGAACTTGTTGGCCAGGATGCCAAAGGTGTTCTCCACCACTCGTCTTGCCCTGGACAGCCTGTAGTTGAAGATCCTCTCTTCACGGGTAAGGTATCTTGAAGTGTAGGGCTTCATGAGGTAGGTTCTGAGGGAGAAGGTGTCATCACCCACGATTAAGTAGGGCACATCTTGTGTGTCGTTGGGTAAGGGGTCTGGATCTGGGAAACCCATGATAAGGTTGGGTTCCAGCCCCTCCTTGAGGTCACTGGCATTGTATATCTGGGCATCTGAAGCTGACCCATTGCCTGAAGCATCGATGTACATGAACTTGTAGTCAGCATCAAGCACGGCAAAGAGGATGATTGCTGAAGAAGCCCTTATAGTTGAAATAAGTGGAGCCCGACTTGGCTGGAGCTTTGCAGGCCATGTGCTTCCCATCTATGGCTCCAACGGTGTGGGGAAAGTTCCACCTCTGATACCACTTCTCTGCAACTTTCCTCCAGCCTTCTTCAGTCGTGGGACACTGGAGGAGCTCTTCCACATATTCTTCGATGATGGCCTGCATCACTTCTCTGACCACAATGCTGATAGTCTTGTGTGGCACCCTCCAGGCATACTGCATGTTTCTGTACGTGGTCCCAGAGGCCAGGTGGTATAGAGTCAGTGCCACCTTCAGTCCAGGGTCCAGGCTGGGACGGAAGTTGGTGTTTGCCTTGGTCAACCTGGGTCTCAGACACTCTATAACTTCATCAAACATGGCTGGTGGCATCCTCATGAAGTGCTGGAATGCACGAGTGTCTTCATTCCTCAGCTCCACCATCAGCTTGTCATAGAGTCCAAACTCTGCTCTTCTCCCGATCCATCATCAGACCCAGACAGTTCTTGGACGTCTCCTTCTTCTCTTTGCATAGAAAAGGTGAAATAGTCTGAAGAGGGCTTGGTTCTGGTGTTGAATGATGGTGGCTACCAAAAGGAGTGTGTGATGATCCATGGTGGAAATCAATGGATGATGTGGAAGAGCAAGAGCAAGGCTGAAGAGGTCTGCACACTGGGGCTGCTGGACTGAAAATGAGATCCAGGTGATTTCCTCTCCCTTTTTGTAGGAAATGTCGGTTTTCCGCTAGCTGTCCTTCCACATACTCTAGGCATCCTCCAGACATCCTAAATATCTGAGATACATCCCATGTACGAATGTTTTGTCCGTTTTAATGCTTTCTATCTGAGCTGCATCAGCTTTCATCCTTTCTATGTCCGTGCTACTAATGCTGTGTGTTCGTTCCGTATACCTTTCCCTTCCTCCCTCTTTCCACTTTCCGCTGGAGCAGATGTGATTTGGGTGGATGCCCAGAGGATGCCGAGAAGATACAGCGGACGTAGAACGTTTGTTGCCCGTATGTGTCACGGATGTAGATTGTACACGGTGGAAAGTTCATCCGCTCAAAAAGTTTTGTGCAGCTCAAAACTTTTTGAGCTGATGAAATAGCAGTAGACGGATGTTTGACGGATAGAGCATATGAAAGACGTACGCAGTGAGTACACAACGGATGCATCGCATTTTCCAACGGATGGCAAGGTTTTTTGTCCGTTTTACATCCTCTTTGCATCTGTTGGTTCAGTGTGACAGGGTCTTAAAATGCTATGTTGTTGCTTAATTTTGTCCCACAAATATCTCACAATTCTCCTAATTGATTGTGACAATTAGGGCCTCTTGGATGTTTTAACAATGTTTTAGCAGTGATGATGTTAGTTGAGGAAGCTGAGGCTACTTTAAGTGATAAAAGATATTTAGTTTGTCCTTTTCTGAGTCATTTTGCCTAATTACTCTTAGGAACTTCTACAAGGCAGAAGCATAGTTTTATCTTTTCATCCCCAAACACATCTGCTCTTTGAAGAACATCTGACTTGTTAACAGCCATACTCCCAACAGCAGATGTTCCACAACAGATTAAAAAAAAAAAAATAGCTGACAACATGGTACCAGATGAATACGTTCAACAAAATGCACTATCTGTATAGCAAATAGACTTATCAGCATTGGAATATCATCACTAGCATCTGATAAAGTCTTGACTATTTAATTATCTTCTATTTAAAAAAAGTTAGTCTTCCATTTGTCAACTTCTTAGCAATGCTTTGCTTTAAAGTCTGGAATTGTTCAGAAGAAGACTTATGATTAAAATATTCTGGGCTATTTCTGCTGTTGCTCCTACCAGGTCATTATTAGCACTGCATAAGATACATTTCCTCTATTTTGGTCTGCCTTTACAGCACCTTTAACAGCCCCCAGTTGCTGCATACCATTCTTAATATCATGGCAAAAGGAGTGTTAGGTGGTTAAGTGTTTGCTTTCCTATTCATGTTTTTTCCCCCTAATGCAAATAGTCAGCCAATCAGGGGGAAACAGCTCTCCTCTTTGTGGGTAGGATTTGGCGGTTGTGACTGCCAAATCTCCCAAAAGATAACCATAGATTTGTAGGCAGCACCTGCCCAGTTCTTTGCTGTTTCGAGGATGGCCTGCAGGCCATATCTAAATTTAGTTAGATCATTTATTATTGGTAAATTAATTTGATTTGGTGAAAAGAACACATGATTTTCAAATGCATATGGTAGAGCTTCGATGAACTTAATACAGTGGTTCCCAACGTGGGGGGAGGGAATTTGATTTTTAATGGAACAATTCGAAAATGAGCTATTAACTGAATTTTTGAAAGCCCGCTAATTTTTTTATATATTTGTGATGAAACAGCTGTGTTTCATTTACCTATTGTTGTCTTTGTTAAAGTACATTTTCTAGGGCCCGGTCTGAAAAGGATATCCCACCTGGGGGGAGGAGGGAGTAACTGCCAGCCAATCAGATGTGTTCCCACTAAAGATCATGGGACTGGCAGAATCTCTTTCTCGCTCTTTCCTGTGGGGTTTGCTGCCGTCTGATTGCAGGATCGCTCTGTGGGGAGACAGAGTTGATTAGCTGCTGGGGGAAGCCCAGCAGTGAGGATACAGAACCAGGACCCAAGTTTAAGTGAGAAATTGTTAGATTTACAATTATTTTTAGTCTGTGTTTCCCAGGCCATGTTTTACTCCAGAGAAATCTGGGGTTGGGCCACACATCCGCAGGCCTTCCCAAGCCTATGTGATTCACCTCCCCCTACTGAATTACCAAAGTATTTCCCCACCAAGCTGCAGGTTCAAATTAAGCTAAGAATGATTTTTAATTTTTTTTTCTTTCTGCACCATCTTCTTTCAATAATTTTTAAAATAAAATTATTTTTTGAATAATTTGCATCATTTCATAAGTTTTTCTCACATTTATTTCTTTTTAGTCACAACTGTATGCATAAAATGAATAGTGCAAGCAAGAAAAACGTTCGTCAGTATTCACAAGAATATTTAAAACTTGGCTTCATACCTCATATTCATGATGAATGGTCACCTTTCTGGCTCTCATCCTCATACAGACAGGAGGTTGTAGAACTTGCCTCATGGTGTAACTGGAACAATCTGGAACTGAACACACTCAAAACCGTAGAAATGATGGTAGACTTTAGAAGAAACCCTCCTATACCTCTTACAATACTAGACAGCACTGTATCAACCTTTGAGACATTCAGATTTCTAGGTTCTACTATATCACATGACCTAAATAGACATCTAACATCAAAAGCTTCATCAAAAAAGCACAATGAAGAATTTTCTTTCTGTACCAACTCAGAAAGCTCAAACTACCCAAGGAGCTGCTGATCAAATTCTATAGAGGACTGTCTGGTTTGGTTCTGCAACCCAACGGGACAGACACAGACTTCAGAGGATAATTAGGACTGCAGAAAAAACAATTACTACAACCTGCCTTCAATCAAGGACCTGTATACTACACGGGTCAAAAAGAGGGCTGTGAAAATATTTGCAGACTCCCTCACATCCAAGGCATAAACTGTTTCAACTCCTTCCCTTAAAACAATGCTATAGAGCACTGCACACCAGAATAACTAGACACAAGAACAGTTTTCCCCCGAATGCCATCACTCTGCTAAACAAATAATTCCCTCAACACTGTCTAGCCATTTACAAAATCTGCACTACTATTACTATTAATCTTCTCATCACTCCTTATCGCCCATCCCAGCCCACTTGTGGCTGTAAGACTGTAATTTTGTTATTTTTACCTTACAATTTATATTGACTGTTTCCTAGTATGATTTGATTGCTTATTGTACTCAGAGGTGGTATTCAGCAGGTTCTGACCAATTCTGGAGAACTGGTAGCGGAAATTTTGAGTAGTTCAGAGAACCAGCAAATCCTACCTCTGACTGGAGATTTTACAGTATCCTTCCCCTGCCACGCCCACCGAGCCATACCCACAGAACTGGTAGTAAAAAAATTTGAATCCCACCACTGATTGTACCCTGTGACTATTATTAAATGCTGTATCTTATGATTCTTGACTCTTGACGAATGTATATTTTCTTTCATTGATACTGAGAGCATTTGCACCAAGACAAATTCATTGTGTGTCCAATCACACTTGGCCAACATTCTAATTCTTCTAATTCTAATTCTTCTAATTACACCAACAATGCTTGACTCACGAATCAATGAAACAAGGTCATCTTGAGATGCATTTGAAGGTGAAACATAGTGTGTACGTAAATTCAGATTTAAATTACTTCAAGTCTTTAAAGCAAAAGTTTGAAAAAAGATCAACAATGAAGTCTCTGTTCACTGCACAAACTGTTACTGTCAGCAGTACTGTTTTTTGGAATCTTGTTTCAACAAAGTTAATGGCCTTTTAGGCTTCCTCCATGTGAGTTCACTTTTTGAATAGTAAGAATTATATGTCATGGGGGGTGGCATCAAGATTTTAGAGATGCTTAGGTGGGGCATGGCCAAACAAGGGAACCATTGACTTAATATTGGGAACCATTGACTTAATATATGAAAATTTATAAGGCAGATTTATATACAAAATTTGCCAACAATTGTAAATATTTTGAAACATTTGAGACCATCATGTTCCCTATTTGTTAGTAATACATCATTATTCATTTGTTAAAAAGTAAATGATCCATACAAAAGAATGAAAGGACAAACAGCACACTTTTGAAATAACATTCAATTCATATTTCTTTTAGTAATAACCAGATATTTTGCCTTCTCAATTTAAAACCTGTTTTATTCATCAATTCTGTTTTGGAGCTTCCATTTTCATATTTTCGTTAACATCTTCATCTTCTATTTATTAATCCTGAAACTTGCTAACTTTTAATTTGCCTATTAATATTTCTCTGTAAATTATATTCCAGAACCAACACCAAATCATCTGCAAAAGTCAATTTCCTAGTTTCTTTAAAGTAAGACGCTCTTCTTATCTTACATCTCTCATCTTGTCTTACATCGATATTCAGTATCTCAAGAACCAAAACATATTACAGAGGAAACAGTAAAAATCTCTGTCTTGTTCCTTTTTAAAAATTTCACAGAATTTTGTTAGATCTTTATTAACAATTAGTTGTTCTTTCTACAAAGTGTAAAATCAGTTTGCAAAGCATGTAAAATTCACCCCAAAATTCATATCTTCCAAAATCTTGAATAAAAAAGACAGTTCAGATTGTCAGCGGCCTTTTCTGCACTTCAGAAAATCAATTTTCTCTGGAGAGATACCTCTTCATTGATACGAATGTAAATAATGTTGACTGAATACTTTTTAATGCCCATATTGACTATTAATAAGGTATCAATATTGTAATTTCAACATCATTTTCTTTTCTTTTTATTTTCATAATTTGTTAACCACTTCTTTTGCTTATCTGCAATCTCCAATTTTTTTGCTTTATGCAATTCATTTTTAATTTTCATTTCTCTTACTGTTAACATAGATACTTATCACTGTTAAAACTTAATTTGTTGAAAAATATTCATTTTCTCCAAAATTTCTTTAAGTTTTCTTTTCTCTTTATGTCATCCAAAATAGCTTGTGTTTTCTGGCTTCCCATAGCAAATTATGGCAAGCTGACACTGCAGCTGAGAATCTTAGGTGGAAGGTGGATTCTGGCCAGCATAAATTCCCTGGATCAAAGGGGGATTGTGAGATAACCCATTATAATCCTGACAGCAGTTTATGTGAATAACTTGCAGAAATTGGAGTTTTGTATCCATTTTAGGAGTTAAGCTAGGAAAAGTTAAAGCCAAACCTTCCCCATAGAAAGTTTAAAAAGAATTTACCAGGCTTGCTGAGTTCATTTCAATATACTATAACTTTTCCTCTTTGAATTCTGAAATAGTTTTCCTGTCACTATGTAAACCATCATGTGACCGTAATCTGCAATTTTACTTCCATGTTCTCCATTAACTCTATTTGTTGGAAGCCAGTTGTAACACACAAATAAATGGCAAACATGTGGCTCTGAGATGATATGACAGTTGTAAATGTGTGCTGGTTGCAAAGCGCCTGAATGGTGATTAACATGACCGTGGGAGGATGTGAGGATTGGTTGTAAAGCTGTATTGTTGAAATATAAAATGATCACTAAATAAGGCAATTATTAAATTAGGATTTTTTGTTTTGTGGAAGCCCTTTAAACAGGAACAGATAGGGCATCCATAATAGAAAAATCATTATATTTGAAAGCTGTGGGTAGAAGGAGGGAGAGAGGAAGAAAGAGAGGTTCTCTTTGCTTTGTACTGCCCCGCAGGCCATGCTGAATATTCACATTCTCACTGTGCACCGTATACATCAACTACAGTATGGATGCTGCAGAATACCTTTTCTCGGTTCAGTGGTAGCCATCTAAAGGTGCTAATGCAATTATATTTTTTTCTCAGATACATGAAATAGAACTAGGCCATGCAGATAGACACCAGTGTAATACACTGAAAGGGCTCAATGCAATGAATTTCAAACTCCACAACATCCCCATGAGAAACTTATGCTTTGTCATTTACATCACCTGTTTCCTAAAACATGTACAAGTCTCCCTCAATACCTATGTGTTGTTTTCAGCCATGTATTAAGGCTCCTTTCAATTTAAATGGTATGCCTAATTTAGCAGATTGCCATTTCAGAAAACTCAGGCATTATGGTGTCAAAGATCGGTCCTTCATAATTTTGATTGGCCTCTGTACTGAGAAAGGGGGAAAACACCCCTCACTTTCCTGAAAACCCATAGTTATAGGATAGCCTGTTTAAATTATGGTACAAAAATCATAGGTTGTCAATAAATCAAATCCTAAATGTTCTATATGTAAATTGGTTGACTCCAAATATGCAAACCTGATTGGTCTAATAAACTAAGCATTGGATTGGTTCACTAGGAACCAATCCAATGAGCTGCTGGAAAGCGGCAAATTTAAACAAATGCCATTGGCTACGAGCCGGCAGGCCAGCCTCTATGGCTGGCCTCGGTTTCAGCCGAGCATTCCTGTTACTGACTAGTTTGAATAAAGCCTTTTGTTGTTGGAACCCGGTCTACCTCGTGTGTTTTCCGAACAAAACACTGGCGACGAAGGTGGGATTGTCCTGAACGTGAAACCTGCACAGGGTGATAAGAAGCCAGACGACAGCAGAGATGCCTGGAAACAACGCACCGCCCGCACCCTTCAATCCTAACGAAGAGGATTGGGAGTCCTATGCAGACCGCTTCCAAATGTATTTGGAGAGCAATGAAATGGAAGGCATTTCAGAGCAACGCAAGCGAGCTGTGTTCCTAACTCACTGTGGGCCAACGGTGTTCAAGATGGCAAAGGCCCTTGCGAAGCCCCGAGATGTTAAACAACTAACGTGGCCAGAATTGCAAAAAATTCTCAAAGCACACTACGCTCCGATGGTGTCAACCTTAATAAAGCGACACGAATTTTACCGCAGAGACCAGAGAGAGGGAGAGACCGTCACCGATTTCGTTGCTGCCCTTAGGCAAATAGGGGGTGAGTGTGATTTCCTGAACATTGACAAAGCGATGAGGGACCGCGTGGTGTTGGAGCTAAGAGACTCTACTGCACAGAGTAAATTACAACAAGCCCAACATCACCGTAACCGAAGCCATCGCGGAAGCCACAGCCGCCGAAGCCGCGAAAAAATCGGCTGTCACAATGAAGAAGATGAACACACACAGCGAAGAAACAACCCCACCCAAAGACAGAAAACAGCCTACCACCACCACCCACTACGAAGAGCCTGGAGAGGCAATCGAGTCGAGCGAAGAAGATGATGAGGTCCACCGTTTATTCGTGAACAAAAAAGAGCGCGAAAGAAGGAATTGGCGGGAGTGCGCTGGCTGCGGAGGAAACCATGCCCAAGCCGAATGCGGATTTCTCGACGCTATCTGCAGGTATTGCAAGAAATGGGGGCATATCGAGAAAGTCTGTAGAAACAAGAAAAGCTATAGCCCAACGAGACGCCGAAACTCCCCAATACAAGCTGAGCCTAAACGAGCTGAAAGAAAGTGGCAACAATACAAGCGAGCCAATACACACCAAACTGTCACTGTAGAGAGCGCTCAGATGGAAAGTGGGAAGAAGGTTAAAGTCACAGTAAAAATCGAAGGGAAGCCCTGAAAGATGGAGGTGGACTCAGGATCCTTCCTTTCTATGGTATCGTGGGACACAATAAAACAGCTAGTCCCAGATATCCAACCCAAAAAATTACAGAAGCAGCACCTAACCCTCAAAGACTACCAAGGTAACCAAATCCCTGTAGTCGGCATGGGACAGTTCCGAGTCGCCTATAGACAACACGTCAAAATACTACCGCTGACCATAGTCGACCGAGACAGACCAAGCCTCCTGGGCATTGAATGGTTTGCGCCATTGGGCATCGGGATGACCGGGGTCGATCGAGTAAATACAACCGGCTGGGAAGAAGACCTCATCTGCAAGTTCCAGGATGTTTTTGACGGCTCACTTGGCAAGTATCGGGGAAATCCCATTTCTTTCAGTCTAGACCCCCAAATAGCCCCATGAAGAATAAAAGCCAGGAGAGTTCCCTTTGCACTAAAGGCAAAGGTAGAGGAACAGCTAGACAAACTAATAGCCCAGGGGGTGTTAGAACCTGTGGACCATGCCAAGTGGGAAACGCCTATTGTCACACCCATAAAACCTGACGGGTCCATTAGAATCTGTGGTGACTATAAGGCTACCCTGAACCACGCATTACAACCAAGCGCATACCCGGTGCCAGTAGTCCAGCATTTGCTTCACTCCCTGGGAAAAGGCAAAGTTTTTGCTAAACTTGACTTGGCACAAGCCTATCAACAACTCCCAGTGGACCCAGAAACAGCAGAAGCACAGACTATAGTCACCCATAAGGGCACATTCAAATGTCACCGACTCCAATTTGGAGTAAGTGTGGCCCCAGGCATTTTCCAGAGTCTGATGGAATGCCTCCTAAATGGCATACAAGGAGTCGTTCCCTATTTTGACGACGTCCTAATCTCGGCCAGAGATGAAACTCAATTAAGGAAAAGACTCAAAGAAATATTAACTAAGTTTAGGGAATCTGGCCTCAAGGTAAAAAGAGAAAAGTGCTGCCTAATTAAGAATAGCGTCGAATTCCTGGCTACTCAATAGACAGAGAGGGTATCCACCCTACAGACAAAAAAGTAAAAGCAATCAAAGACGCACCTGAACCAAGAAATAAAACTGAACTACAAGCATTTTTAGGACTAATTAATTTCTGTAATGTGTTCCTGCCAAACAAGGCCACTATAGCAGAACCGTTGCACTGTCTTTTAGACAAGAAGGCAACTTGGACTTGGGGTTACAAAGAAAAGAAAGCCTTCCAAAATATTAAAAGCTTGCTAACAAACGTTCTCATCCAATTTAACAACGCACTGCCATTAAGAGTGACCTGCAACGCCTCACCATACGGAGTAGGTGCCATCCTGAGCTACCAACTACCTGATGGCAGAGAAGCACCTGTCGCATATTACTCTAGGACTCTATCCAAAACCGAGCGGAATTACAGCTAATTGGACAGGGAAGCCCTAGCAATTGTCGCTGGAGTGAAACGCTTGCACGAGTACTTATATGGGCGGACCTTTCAAATCATAACAGACCACAAACCGCTGATGGGGATTTTGGCGGGAAACAAGCCAACACCTAATATACTGTCCCCAAGAATGACTAGATGGTCAGAGTTCCTAGCAGCTTATTCCTACACTCTGACACATCGCCCAGGGAAACAAATTTCCCATGCGGACGCTTTGAGCAGAGCACCCTTACCAGCAACCGACGAAGACCCGACACCAGCGATGACAACGCTACAAATTGAGACTTGCCCCGATCTACCCATATCAGCTTATGATGTCGCCAGAACCACCGCGAAAGACTCATTGACTGCCCGCGTTCTTAGCTGGGTAGGTAAAGGCTGGCCGGAGAACCAAAAAAATGAAAACTTTAAACCTTTCCGGTCCAGACAGACTGAACTTTCGATCCAAAAAGGGTGTTTGTTGTGGGGTGACCGGGTGGTAATTCCTGCCAAATTACAACCCAGGGTACTTAGGTTGTTACATGAAGGGCACCCGGGAATGGTTAAGATGAAAAGCCTTGCTAGAAGTTATGTTTGGTGGCCGGGTATTGATAAGGACATAGAGTATTGGGTAAGCTCGTGCAACAAATGCCAGGGAATTAGACCGTCCCCACCAAAAGCACCCGTTAAGGACTGGGAAACCCCTCGGGGACCGTGGTCAAGAATCCACATTGATTTCGCGGGTCCTACCAAGGGGCATACCTTTCTGATTGTCGTTGATGCCTGTTCTAATTGGCTTGAAGTAAAAGTTATGCCATCAACGACAACAGAAACTGTAATTAAAAAACTGGACAACCTTTTTGCCACCCATGGCCTACCGGACGTTCTTGTCTCAGATAATGGGCCACAGCTAACCAGCATACAATTTGAGCAATACCTAGCCTCCCTAGGTATATGACATGCCCTAACCGCGCCGGCTCACCCGGCTGCGAACGGCAGGGCTGAGAGAATGGTCCGGTTTACTAAAGAAGGTTTAGAAAGAATGGACGCCGGAGATGTCCAACAAAAAGTAAATCGTTTGCTCACACTCCAGCACATAACACCCAGTACCACAACCAACAAGTTCCCAGCAGAATTACTTATGGGGCGAAAGTTAAGATCACACCTTGATAGGTTACACCCAAATTTTACTCCAGAAAACCCCCCTGACTCCTCTACATGGCTTAGACAATTCGAAATAGGCGATTTAGTATACGCTAAAAACTTCACCGGGGACCCGGTATGGCTACCAGGACAGATTACCCAAATCACAGGCCCCAAATCCTACCGGTTAACAGTAGAGGATGGCAGGGAATGGAAGCGGCACATAGACCAGCTTCAATCCCGAATTATAGAACGAACCACAGACTTACAACCATTCACCGACAAAACCGACGAATTGCAAACCAAGGGGGGGGGGAATGCAAGAAGTAAATAAAGAACTTTTTAAAACCAAAACCAATGAAACATATAATCAAAAAGAGCAAATAAAAGACTCACTGTTTGGAGAGACTTGTGTAAAGAGCCCATCGGAAGGGGCCAGCCAGGCCAGCTCAACCTGCCCGGAGGAAACGGGAGGGAGCGGCAAAACCGCCAGCCTAAGAAACTCAGGCGGCGGTAAAATGGCTGACTCACCCTTCCAGACGGTTCCAGGGAGAAGAACGGACGACACTGCAGCCCCATCCGAACCGGTCGAAGACTTCACTAAGAATGAACCGCGCAAGTCAAGTCGAGCCCGGAAAAGCCCCGCCTACCTGCGAGACTACGTCACCATGTAGGACTGAACTAAGAGGGGAGGGGTGTTCTATATGTAAATTGGTTGACTCCAAATATGCAAACCTGATTGGTCTAATAAAGTAAGCATTGGATTGGTTCACTAGGAACCAATCAATGAGCTGCTGGAAAGCTGCAAATTTAAACAAATGCCATTGGCTACGAGCCGGCAGGCCAGCCTGTATAAAAGGCTGGCCTCGGTTTCAGCCGAGCATTCCTGTTACTGACTAGTTTGAATAAAGCCTTTTGTTGTTGGAACCTGGTCTACCTCGTGTGTTTTCTGAACAAAACACTAAAGTTCTACCTTGCATGGAAGTTGGACCTTTTATGGATCACATATCTCAGCACGAGGTATCCATCATATCTCCAGCAACTGTGCTGAATGAAATCATATCCTGTAAACTTTGGATTTGTAAATATTTTCACAGAACACTGTTATTTCCATCCCATTATGAGTCATCCTTTTTCTTCAGAAAGTTCCTGGCATAGTCATGATTTGGTACGTGGACATTTCCTGACTATTTCTTGAGAACATTCAAAAAAAATTTTTTAGCAATGTTTCTTACACATGCTTTTTCTTCATTCAGTGATTTCTAAAAACTTAATATTTTTCCAATATTTCAATATTTTTGTAATGTTGCTTGTATGTTTTACATGTGTCGTATTATATGTTTATCTTAGAATAAGTTTTCCTTTCACTGATCAATCATATATGTCTGTGGAGGCAGGCGTAGAGTGTGAAAGCAATATGTATTTAATACATTTCATTATCCCCATAGTAACTTTATGACAGTCTTTCCTTGAACATGTGAGGCATTATTATTGCCCATTATGGCAAAATTAATGCAGATGGGACATATGACAGAGTTCACAAAAATAGCACTCATCTAGGAACCTCTTGATGTTTTTTACTTCCTAGAAGTTACATAGCAATTCAAGCACCATTTTTTCTTGTTGGGATCTCTCTATAATAATAAAGTGCCCCTATTCACAATAAAAATCTTCAAATAGTTACAGTACATGTGTCAGGCACAAAGAATCAGGACTACATGGTAACTTTCAATTAAACTCATTTATTGCTCATGCCTGTACATAAGAATCTAGTAAATTGCCAGCCATAAATTATGCTAGATAAGAATAAGTAGTATAGTATTCAAGAGGAGGGGGCTAGACTTGGATCACTTGTGGGAACATAATGACTTCAGGTTAATTTTTCTCTTGAGTCCATCTTCAGGCTCCACCTGATCTTCTTCTACACATGTACATTTAAAATATCTGAAAAAGACTAATTATTATATCTATGGAAATATTCCCTCTAGAGTAGAAGTGTGTGGTTTTAGCAACAACTTCTTTTTGTATAAATACTCTGCAATCCAGCAAATATAATAGATACCTGAAAAATATTGAAATTCATCCTGAATGTTGAAATCTATCAAATGCTACTTTTTTTTTCCCTTGAGGACATCACCTGGGCAGCATTATGTTTAACTTCCTATGGCCATCCTCTTTTATATTTTTAACAGTGATGACCAGTAACTGTAAATTATCATTCCACAACACCTCCACATTTTTCTGAAATACATTTTCACTATGATTTAGGAATGCATCAGTGTATGCAATATCTAAGCGTCTCCCAAGTAAAGAGAGGGTGGGTTGTTCAATCCATCCATATCTTACCTGAACAGTACAAAATCATTTGCTCCAGTGTAACTCAGAAACATAATCCCAAAGATTATGTATCATATTATGCATCACAGTGTATGTGGATATGACACAAGTACAGCTCATATAGTGCTCCATAGCAAATAACATTCTATAACATGACAGTAATGATGAATTTATTTATCCCATATCCTTAGTATTGTATTAACACCACTTTATAAAATCCTAGTAAGACCATGCCTGGAATACTGCAACCAATTTTGGTCATCATACGACAAAAAGATGTTGGAAAATGTTCAGAGAAGAGTAACTGAGATGACCAAAAGCCTGGAGACCAAAACTTATAAAGAATGGTTGCAGGATTTGAATTTGGCTAATTTAAAGAAAAGAAGAATTAGGGGAGACATGATAGCAGTATTCTAGTATTTGAAGGGCTGCCATAAAGAGGCATCAAATTATTCTCCAAAGCACCAGAGAGGAGGATAAGAAACAATGGTTGGTGTTCCATCTGGAAAAATGCGAGGTAGATCAGGTCCCAACAACAAAGTCTTTATTCAGTTAAGCAAACAGTAACGGAACAGTTTGGCTGAAGCCGTGGCAGCCTTTTTATACAGGCTTGCCTGCCGGCTTGTAGCCAATGGCAGCTATTTGACTTTGCCGCCTTTCAGCGGTTCTTTTGGATTGGTTCCTTATGAACCAATCCAATACTGGTCTTTCTAGCCAATCAGATTGCATTGTTTGGAGTATACCATTCTATACAGAACACCCCTCCCCCCCTTAGTTTAGTCCTATGTGGGTGACGTAGTCGTGCAGGTAGGTGGGGCTTCTTCTGACTCTATTTGACTTGCACGGTTCATTTTTGCTGGAGACTTAGAGTGGTTCGGATGGGATCGCTGTCTCTCCGGCTCTTCTCCATGGAACCGTCTGGTAGGGTGAGTCAGCAAGGTTGCTTCTGCTTGAGTTGCTCAGGCCGGTGGTTTTGCCGCTCCCTCCTGGCTTTCCCGGGCAGGTTGAGCTGGCTTTGCTGACCCTTTCCAGGACAGGTTCCTCTTCATGTGGATTATTTCTGCCAGTTTCATCTAACCGTAAGTGTTCTTTTTGCTTGTTTTGATTGGTTAGATGTTCTGGGTTTATTTTTAACAATTCTTTATTCCCTTCAGTATTATTTTCTTGTATTCCCCCCCCCCCTTTGGTTTTATTTTCGTCGGTTTTTATTGTTGGAGGTTGCGCGGTTGTATTTCGCTCAACATTTTGGGAACGAAGCTGGTCTATGTGCCGCTTTCATTCCCTGCCATCATCTATGGTTAGATGGTAGGACCGGGGGCCTGTTATTTGTGTGATTGTGGCTGGAAGCCAGAGAGGGTCCCCAGTAAAATTTTTCACGTAGACTAGGTCGCCGATTTCAAATGTGCAGAAATGGCTGGAGGAGTCGGGGGGGTTTCTCAAAGGTGTAGTTTGGATGTAACCTATCCAAATGTGATCTAAGTTTCCTCCCCATTAACAATTCTGCCGGGCTCTTGTTAGTTACAGTACTGGGGGTAATATGTTGGAGGATGAGTAAATGGTTCAATTTATCCTGGACATCCCCTGGGTCCATTTTTTCCAAACCCTCCTTGGTAAATCTGACCATTCTCTCAGCCGTACCATTTGCCACCGGGTGGGCTGGCGCGGTTAGTGCATGGCGTATACCTAAAGAGGCTAGGTACTGTTCAAATTGTATAGTGGTTAGTTGTGGCCCATTGTCGGACACTAGGATGTCCGGCAACCCATGGGTTGCGATTAGTTTGTTGAGTTGCTTGATAACAACTGTCGGTTGTTGTAGATGACATTACTGCGACTTCCAACCAATTTGAGTATGCATCTACAACAATCAAAAATGTATGCCCCTTAGTAGGACCTGCAAAGTCAACATGGATTCGAGACCAGGGGCCTCATGGGGTCTCCCAGTCCCTTATAGGTGCTTGTGGTGGTGATGGCCTGGTTTTCTGGCATTTATTGCATGTAGCAACCCAGTATTCAATATCTCTGTCTAAACCAGGCCACCAGACATAGCTCCTAGCCAGGCTTTTCATTTTCACAATGCCTGGGTGGCCTTCATGAAGCCCAACACTTTAGTTTGTAATCTGGAGGGAATTACCACCCTATCACCCCACAATAAACACCCCTTTTGTATTGACAGCTCAGTCTGTCTGGTCCGGAAAGGTTTAAAGTTTTCAGTTTTTTGGTTTTCCAGCCAGCCTTTACCTACCCAATTTAAAATGCGGGCAGTCATTGGGTCTTTGGCGGTGGCTCTGGCGACATCATTTGCAGATATTGGCAGTTCGGGGCAGGCTTCTATTTGCAGGGTGGTAATTGTTGGCGCCGGGTCATCCTCTGTCATTGGTAGTGATGTTTGACTTAATGCGTCTGCATGGGAGATCTGTTTTCCGGGTCGATGTATTAATGTGTAGGAGTACGCAACTAGGAATTCTGACCATTGGGTCATTCGGGAAGATAGAATGTTCGGTGTGGGTTTGTTTCCCGCCAAAATTCATAGTAGCAGTTTATGATCAGACACAATGGAAAATGTTCTCCCATAGAGGTATTCGTGAAAATGTTTAACTCTGGCGACAATTGCCAGGGCTTGTCTGTCTAGTTGACTATAGTTGCGTTCTGCTTTAGAAAGCATTTTCAAGTAAAAGGCAATGGGTGCCTCTCTCCCGTCAGGCAGTTGGTGGCTCAGGATGGCACCGACTCCAAACGGTGAGGCGTCACAGATGACCCTCAATGGAAGTGTGTTACTAAACTGAATAAGAACGGTGTCTGAGGTTAACAGATTTTTTATGCCTTGGAATGCTTTTTGTTCTCTATGCCCCCAAGTCCAACTAGTTTTCTTATCCAATAAGCGATGTAACGGTTCTGCTATCATTGCTTTGTGAGGGAGGAATACGTTATAGAAGTTTATTAGACCCAAAAATGCTTGGAACTCCATTTTGTTTTTTGGCTGTGGTGCGTCTTTAATCGTCTTGACTTTTTTTTCTGTAGAGTGTATACCCTCTCCATCAATTAAATAACCCCAAAATTCGACGCGATCAGTCATTAAGCAGCATTTTTCTTTTTTGACTTTCATGCCGGATTCTCTAAATTTTGTTAGCACCTCTTTCAGTCTTGTCTCTAATTGGGTCGTGTTTTTAGCTGAAATTAGGACGTCATCAAAGTATGGAACGACCCCTTTAATTCCATTTAATAGGCGTTCCATAAGGCTTTGGAAAATGCCTGGGGCAATGCTCACTCCAAATTGAAGTCTGTTACATTTGAATGCCCCTCTCTGCCTTGGCTGCTGTTGGGTCTACTGGAAGCTGTTGATATGTTTGGGCTAAATCAAGCTTGGCAAAAAATTTTCCTCCCCCTAGCGAGTGCAGTAAATGTTGCACGATTGGCACAAGGTATGCGCTTTGCTGCAACGTATGGTTCAGGGTAGCCTTGTAGTCTCCGCAGATGCGTACCGACCCATCAGGTTTAACAGGTGTTACTATTGGTGTTTCCCATCTAGCATGGTCAGTTGGTTCTATGACCCCTTGCTCAATTAATTTATTTAACTGTTCATCTATTTTGGCCTTTAAAGCAAAGGGGACTCGTTTGGCTTTTAACCTTCTAGGTGCTACCTGAGGGTCTAAACTAAAGGAAATTGGGGTCCCCCGGTACCTGCCTAAGGTGCCGTCGAAGACGTCCTGGAACTCGTGTATCAGGCTCTCTTCCCAGTCGTTTGCGGCTACTTGGCTCACCCCGGTCATTCCGATGCCCAATGGTGCAAACCATTCGATGCCCAGGAGGCTGGGACGGTCCCGGTCGACTATTGTTAGAGGCAGGACTTCAGCGTGCTGCTTGTATGTGACTCGGAAATGTCCTAGACCTACCACAGGGATTCGGTTTCCTTGGTAGTCTTTTAAAATTAATTTTTGTTTCTGGAGTTCTTTTAATTTGATATTTGGAACCAGCCGTCTGATTGTGTTCCAAGACACCATTGACAGGAAGGATCCTGAGTCGATTGAGTTGAATGAGTCGACCTCCATCTTGCAGGGGCTTCCTTCAATTTTTACAATTTTGACCTTTCTCCTGCTTTCCGTCTGGGCGCTTTCAATAGTGACAGTTTGATGGGTCTTTTCTCGGTTGCCGGTTCGTTTGTTGCGCTCCCATTTCTTTTTGGCTTGCTTTAATTCAGCTGGTAGTGGGGAGTTACTGCGTCTGTTTGGGCTCTTATTTTTTCGATTCCTACAGACTTTTTTGATGTGTCCCCTCTTCTTGCAAGCTCGGCAGATGGCATCAAGGAATCTGCAATCGGCTTGAGGGTGGTTTCCCCCGCAGCCAGCACATTCCCGCCAATTTCTTTTTTTGCGCCTTTTTTTGTTGGTGTACAATGGTGGCCCTCATCGTCCTCATCTTCCGTTTCTGATGAACTGTCGAATTCTTCATGTTGAATTGTGGTGGGAGCTTGCTTCTTTCCTCTGGATAGGGTCATTGCGTCATTATTTGAGTTCATTTTCTTCATAGTGGTCGCTGACTTTTTCGTGGCTTGTGCTGCTGTGGCTTCTGCGATCGCTTCAGCCACTGTGATATTGGGTTTATTTAGTAGTTTACTTTGTAAATTAGAGTCTCTCAGACCTCGGACAACTCGATCTCACATGGCTTCATCCAAGTTCAGGAACTCGCAAGCTCCCCCCAGTTGTCGGAGAGCTGCCATAAAGTCAGCGATGGTCTCGCCTTCCTTCTGATCCCTTTTGTAGAATTCGTGCTGTTTGATGAGATTTGACACTATCGGTGCGTAGTGGGCCTTTAACATTCAGTGAAGCTCAGACCAGGTCATTTGTTTCACATCTCTGGGCTTCGCCAATGCTTTGGCCATTTTGAATACAGTTGGTCCACAATGCGTTAGGAATACAGCCCTCTTCTGCTGGTCTGAGGTCTCTTCCATCTCGTTGCTCTCTAAAAACATTAGGAAACGGTCTACGTATGATTCCCAATCCTCTTCGTTGGGATTGAAGGGTGCGGGCGGCGCGTTATTCCCAGCCATCACTTTCAGTCTGGAATTCTTTCTGCTGCGTGCTCTGTCTTGCGTTTAGGACGATCCCACCTTCGTCGCCAGTGTTCCATCCAGAAAAATGCGAGGTAGACTGGGTTCCAACAACAAAGTCTTTATTCAGTTAAGCAAACAGTAACGGAACAGTTTGGCTGAAGCCGCGGCAGTCTTTTTATGCAGGCTTGCCTGCTGGCTTGTAGCCAATGGCAGCTATTTGACTTTGCCGCCTTTCAGCGGCTCTTTTGGACTGGTTCCTAATGAACCAATCCAATACTGGTCTTTCTAGCCAATCAGATTGCGTTGTTTGGAGTATACCATTCTATACAGAACAGTTGGAAACTAATCAAAGAGAGAAGCAACCTCGAATTAAGGAGAAACTTCCTAACAGTGAGGATAATTAACTAGTGGAATAGCTTGTCTCCAGAAATCATTGGTGCTCCATCACTGAATATTTTTAAGAAGAGTCCAGACAGTCACTTATCTGAACTGGTACAGGTTCTCCTGCTTGAGCAGGGGATAGACTAGAAGATCTCCAAGGTTCCCTCCAGCTCATTTATTCTATTCTATTCTTTTCAGGTCTTCCTCCATCGATGGTTATGTATTTGTCAAGTTGGGATTCCCTGCCTCTGTTTGTACAATAGGATTGTTTGTGATATCTGCTTATTATGATAGACTCCTTTACATGAAGAACCCTCAAGAAATTTCCTGCTTTGCATTTTCACGTTTTTTGTTTTTTTTTACATGGAACATCTAAAAGCCCCCAAGGGTAGAACTGGGAAAATGGATAGAAATTGGAAGAACCTCGGCAAAATTCACAATATGCAGTATCTGTACACCTAGTTCCAGAAAGTACTTGCAGCAGCCTAAGATACCTTTGTGGGGAGAACCCAGTAAACAATTTACCCAGTAGATAATTTTGCATTTGAAGAGTAGGCTATGAAAGGCTGGGGGTCTCATGTAACAATCTATTTCCATTAAGCATAAGTAGGCATTGATAAGGCAGCACAGTTTTCATCAGATTCCCTCCCTAGTGTGTGTGCAGGTGGGCAGGATCCACTTTTAAAGAATAATCAAATGTTGATCTGTTACAATCAGCAGGAATCCCCCCACCATCTTGTGGCCATGTTGTGGACTCATATCCTTCCTTTCACCCACATCCGCCCACTTGTGACTGTAAGACTGTAACTTTGTTGTTTGTATCCTTATGATTTATATTGACTGTTTCCTAGTATGATTTGATTGCTTATTGTATCCTATGACTATTATAAAGTGCTGTATCTTATTATTCTTGATGAACATATCTTTTATATTCAATGAGAGCATGTTCACCAAGACAAATTCCTTGTGTCTAATCACACTCGGCCAATAAAGAATTCTATTCTATGAGTAACTGGTCCAAAGTCACCCACCCAGCTTTCATGGTTAACATGGGACTAAAACTCACAGTCATCTGATTTCTAGCATTAGACCAAACTGGCTCTCACTCCCATTTTAAGGGAACAGAAAAGAGAAATAACATCATAGGACACACTTATGCAGGAAAGGATTTGAAAGGATTTTGAACTTTAGCTGACTTTATTTCCATTAAAACAATTATCTTCATAGACTCTCAAATACTGTGAATCCAATATTTCATTCAGTTAAAGGAAAAAGATTCAAATACTCTTTTACCTCTAACAAGCCTGCTTCTAAAATTGTAATGATAAAAAATGGTTATATTAGTTCCAGTAGTAGCTGATAAAGTTCATATTGGCTGGGAGATAGTTCAATGACTAAAATAAAAGTAGAAATCTATACTGAGATCCTCTTAATGATACTTGTCTTGTATAATGTTGTGTTGCTTTGGACTAATTGCTCTAATCCTAAATTTTTAGTGCCTTGGCAAAGCCCAATTGCAATCACGTGATTACAAGATCCCAGGGTGGTCATTAATGTCTGCTGGTTGCAAAGTGCCTGAATGTCAATCACATGACCACAGGGATGCTGCAGCAGTCATAAATGTGAGGACTAGTCTAAACTTACTTTTTAAGCACTGTTGTAATTTTGAAAAGGCAGTCATTAAGTGAAGCCTACCTGTAATAGTCTGGCATACCAGCCTTTTCAGACTACGAGCACTTTGTCTTCAACATCTGTCATTATTGAAAATGAATCAGAAGCCTCCTCTGTTCCACATATGAAGATGATTGCTTCAACATATATTTCAACTCCAGGGACAATATAATTTATTTAGTATCGGAGAAAAATATGGTGATGAACTAGGGGGCTTCAAGTCTGAAAAGTCTGAGGCAAACATTTTAATAAGGCCTGGTTTGGTGTTACTATTGATTTGTGATTAGTGAAGGAATAGAATACAATTGGAATATTGTCCTTCTCATCAAATACATTATCATTATTGTGTCTTAATTGTTACTACTTTCAGGGTTTAAGGTGACCAACTGTTAGGAATGATAGTCACCTAATAGTTGGGTTAGCAATATATAAACCAGGACAGTCATTTAATACTGTTGTATCTTTAAGAGAATACTGTAATTGTGATTGGCTGAGGTTCTTCCAATGGCCATAAGATGGAGCCAGAAACCTGGTTTGTTCTCTTGCATTTCCCTGTTTGCCTTTTGCCTGATCGTCATTCTGCTTGGATTGCTGTGAGTCTTGCAACTGTTAGCAAACTCTGTTTACTGAACATTCTTTATGATACTAGTAAAGAAAAGAACTTGGTTTTTGGATTATCCCTGGACTGATTGTTTTGAATACAAATTGCTTTAACCATGTATGATTTGGACTGTTTGTTGGACTTTGTTTACCTGTTTATTGGAAGTAAAACCTACGTTTTATTATTCAGTGTATCTGTATACTGGTTGTATGTTATTCCTCACCACTCTCACTATGTTTCCCTGAGTGCGCTCATTCTCCTAACGGGGAATACCTCAATATCAACTGTTCTCTCTTAGGGGAGAACAGAAGATCCGTTGTGTGTGTGTATTTGTATTTGACATGACAATTTGTCAAGGCTCAGTACTGCAGCAAGATGCGATTATGAGATGCATGCGCTCCACCCAGGAGAATTGTTTTGAGAGAGTGTGCCACGTGCAAGAGTGCACCGCGTGCAAGTGGCTTTGTTTTTTTTCTTTAATTTATTTGTGTCCTCCTTTTCATTGTAAAAAAGTTGGTCACCTTAGGTTATAGAATCAGCAGTTGCAGTTTGGCAATGCCAGGCTATTTTTTCCTTTTTCTTTACTTAGATGGTTCCAGGCACCATTTACCCTCAAATACATTGCTCTGTATGCTATTTGAAAAAAGGATTCCTGCTTTGGGTAACAGATGTGCTCAGACATACAATTGGGGACTGAGACAAGCATTTATCTTGCAGAAGGCACTCTGCACATGCCCAGAATAATAGGGATGAATATCTCCAGATATGTATTCAGCATCTCTTTGCTTAAAACACTTACTTATATTAAAATGACTTGAATTCTTCCACACTGGAGAGTTTCATACACACATGCACCCACACCTGCACACACACCCCCACACACAAATCACTATAGATCATATCATCATTCTATTTCAAAAACGTACAAAAATAGGAGCTGCTTACTATACTATATCTAAGGAATAGATACAAAAACCTCTGGGAAGGGGGAAATCAAACAGGTTTTCAAAATTTAAAAAGGCAGCCAGGTGTTTGATATTATTAAGGTTGGGGTTAGGATTACCAAAGGCCATTCTGTTATGGAGTAGGAACTATTAATTGTTAAATATAGAAATATTCTGAAAAGGTTAGGATTAGGGTTATTTTGACAAGGGGTCATGACCTGGTTGTCCCATCAGCATATGGACTTCTCACCTTTAATAAAATCCCCGAATAAAACAAATGATAAGAGCCCCTAAGATATATTCTATAACTGTGTTTTTCAAACATGGCATCTTTCAGATGCATGGACTTCATCTCCCAGTATTCCCAAATAGCATCTCTATGCATCAGAATATGTTTCACTTTTACTTCCATTTTCTCTCACATCTCCTGGCCACATGAAGGTTGGACAAGGGACAAAAAGCAGCAGGAAGCAATTCCACCCCCATTTCCAACTCCCTCCACAGTGATGCTAATGTTAGCTTTTTGAGGTTGGGAGCTGTCAGGGCATGGTGTCTTCACAACAGTGATCTTATCCTGCTACACACAATGGTACAAATTTAGCCAGGGAGCAAGTGAATGGTCAAGTGTGTAGCGTGAACATGGCCATTGAATTCCCACTGATTCACTCACAAATCAGTTGGTACAGTATAAGAGTGCTGTCTTGACAGATATATTGTGATTCAGCCTTGAGCCAACTTTGTCAGAACAATTTATTTCAGTTTTTTCTTTCATTGTTTTTCTAAAACCTTTCAGCAACCAAGCAAGAACTGGCATTGGCTGCTGCTACATTGAAGGTAGTTGCTTCAGCTGCTTTATGATATCTTCATACCCTTTTCATACCCTTGTTATCTTCCTGTTTTTCTTACAAACAAGCCTTGCTCTTCTCAGATCCTTTCTTCCAGCACTTCGTTGTTTCCAAAGAAAACTCTTTGGAATAGATTTAATGGGAAACCTTAATCATTTTGATTATAGAAAAAAGATGCTTCATAACAATATAACCTAATTGCAAGGGGTGGTGAAATTCTCCAGGAAGTTCTTTTTGTGATGGTGTTATTCTCTATTTTGATTTGGTTGATTTGTAAAGCATATAACATAAAATGTAAAGCTGTTATTACTTGGGTCTTCAAGTTTCAAACAACAACTCATGAGAAACACTTTTAATTGACATAGAGAATAACAGTGGTTGGTAGAGGTGGTTGTGAAGATGGTGATGGCAAACTACACTATGATGAAAGCTATAGAAAGTGGCATTTCTTTCTAGGTTCATTCTCTGAGCTTGTAGGTTAGTTTCCAAATGTTTCGTTACCAGACATGGATAACATGGACAACATGTCTAGAAACCAACCCACAAGCTCAGAGAACGAGCCTCCACCCTCATATTACACCTGAGCTATGGATATTCACCACTGTCACATATTTCTTTCTAGTTATCCAACATTTTCACTGAAGGTCTATGAAGATTCTCAATCATCCCTATGTTATGGTTGCCTCAAAGATACTTTTCAGAAGGCAACTGGACTTTCTTAGCTTTTTCTCCCTTAAAAAGTTTTTTTTTCCTTGAAAATGTTTAGCTTCTTAAGGGCCTGTCACATAGGCCGACAGATGCAAAAAGTATGTAAAAAGGACACAGCGGACGAGAAAATTTTCCATCCATTGTTATCCGCTCTCAAAAGTGCCCCAAATTTGCATAAAAAGAGGGGACAACAACGGAAAAGAACTGACGGGGGGAGGACGTAGCCAGGATGTTAAGCGGATGCTCCACGGATGCCTAGCGGATGGAAGCAGATGAAAGCGGATGGCACATCCGCAGGGCTTCCTGGGAAGCACAGCAAAGCGGATGTGCAGTGGAAGGAGCGGATGCAGAATGGATGCCTAGCGGATGACGCGGATGCATCACGGATGCCTAGTGGATGCCTAGTGGATGCAAAGCATTCACTGCGCATGCGGGGAGGATGCACTGCATCAGCCCAGCGGATATAAAAGGATGCAGCTCGCAAGCAGGTCACCATTCAGAGGAAAGACCTGCTGCCAGACACATCTCCAGCCAACAACCATGGGGAAGAAGAGGAAGCCTGTGCCATCTTCTACCCGCCCTGGCAAGAAGGACAGGGCCACCATCCCACCCTCTGGCCTTGACTCTGCTTCTGCTGGGGCTTCTGCTGCTCGGGCTGACTCTGCTGGTGCTGGGGCTTCCGCTGGCGCTGCTCCTGGTGCTGGTGCTTCTGCTGGTGCTTCCTCTGCTGGTGCTGCTCCTGGTGCTGGTGCTTCTGCTGGTGCTTAAGCCCCTGTCACACTGCACCAACGGATGGAAAGAGGATGTAAAACGGAAAAAAACATTTGCCATCCGTTGGTTAACGCGATGCTTCCGTTCTGTACTCACTGCCTCCGTTTTGCTTCCTCTCTATCCGTCCAGCATCCATCTATTGACATTTCATCCGCTCAGAAGGTTTTGAGCTGCTCAAAACTTTTGAGCGGAAAATGTATCCAATACATCCATTCTGCATCCTCTAGGCATACGGGGGACATCTGTTCTGCATCCATTATGCATCTGCTATATCCGCTAGGCATCCGCTGTGCATCCACGCAACTCAAATCCGTTCCAGTGATAAACGGACACAGGGAGGAAGCGGAACGGACACGCAGTGTTAGTAGCACGGACGGAGAAAGGATGAAAGCGGATGCAAATCGCATCTGCATCATCTGCTACGCATCCGCTCTGCATCCGCTCTGCATCCTCTACGCATCCTCTACGCATCCACTCTGCATCCTCTATGCATCCTCTACGCATCTGCTCTGCATCTGCTCTGCATCCGCTATGCATCCTCTTCCATCCGCTTCCATCCGCTTCCATCCGCTAGGCTTCCATTCCCCATCCGCTTTCCATCCGCTCTGCATCCTCCCCCCCGTCCGTTCCTTTCCGTGTTATCCGCTCTGCTTATGCAAATTTTTGCCCCTTTGGAGAGTGGATAACAATGGATGGAACATTTTTCTCGTCCGCTGTGTCCTTTTTACAAATGTTTTGCATCCGTTGGGCAGTGTGACAGGGCCTTTACTCTGCTGGTGCTGCTCCTGGTGCTGGTGCTTCTGCTGTTGCTTACTCTGCTGGCACTGCTCCTGGTGCTGGTGCTTCTGCTGGTGCTTACTCTGCTGGCGCT
>BLBF01000051.1:13533219-13547271 GCA_015471245.1 Laticauda colubrina
CGGCCTGTCGCAAAATATTTATCTGAAGTAGGTTTTCCCAACCCAGCTGCCCTCTAGATATGAGAACCTCCCACAATCTCAGGCTAATATGGTGGTTGTTAAGAATTCTGGGAACTACAGTCCAGGCCCTTGAAGAATACCCAGAATAATCGAGTTGGGAAGGGACTTGGAGATCTTTTAGTCCAACCTCCTGCTCAAGCAGGAAACCCTGTACCATTTCAGACAACGGTTGTCCAATCTTTTCTTAAAAATGAGGAAAGCTGACCTGCAGGCTTTTTTACCTTTTAGTCTATTTGTCAGTGTTCATAACATAAACTTGCTCATATGAATGATGAGTGATTGCTGCTCTTGCATTTGTCTTGTGTGGCTACCATAATCAGCTGCATAACTCCAAACACAAAAGAAGAGCCTCTTGAGAACAATAACGTGGAAGGTGTTCCTTGGAGCGAGGGCTTGCAGTGCTGATCCTTGGCTGAAACTAAGCAGGTCTGGGCTTGGTTGCTTCTTGGCTAGGAAATCGGAATGCTTGGGATACTTCTATGGGATACAGAAGAGGAAGAGCAAGAATCCCCTGCAGGAAACAAATATGAGAAGAAAGGCAAGGTGAAGAAAGGCAAAGGATCTTTGAATCAGAATCCTATCAAGTTATGTGGAAGTGAAAGATGGAGATGATATTCAAGAATTAAGGGCCACACTACTTAAAACTGTTTTGCAGTGGAATGGGGTGAAGTTTTTTACACAGAGTGATGAAAAAGGAGAACATAGAATTGGACTGCTGATAAAAGAAGGAAATGGTTATTTAGGTACAAATTACTGGTCAATTTAGACTAGCATTCTCCATCTTCTGCAGGGTTCATTCCTCAAATTATAGAGTAAGCTACAAATGAGCTGGCTAGCTGGCTTCACTGTATTGTACTGTGGAAACCCAATGATTTATTGAGTATATATATGGTTGAGCCCCCTCCAGTAAGCCATGGTGTGGTGTGTTTGTTTGGGTGCAGCACGTAATGTGGACACAGCCATTTTGTCTGTTAGCTCAGATTTAACATGTTATTAGAAACTAGTAAGTGAATTGGATAACAGCTCCCATCATCCATGGACAAGCTGGTCAAAGATAAAGAGAACTAGTCCAATGCCTTTGGGAAAGAGGCACTGGACTGGGTTATTCTGGTCCAACTGATAGTTACTTTTGTCTTTCTTGCAGATTTATTGGGTTTTTTTTGGCCAGGGGGGGATGGTTCTGCAGGATAACCCCAACCCAAGCTTTTGACCCCCTCCCAGGGAACTCAACAGCCCTGTGAAGGAAAGAGAGATGTATTCCAGCATGTATAGATCATGATAATTTATGAAAATAGAATATTGTGCAGCCATTTGGTAAGGAGCATGCTGTGGGTGTGTGTATGTCTCTCTGTGGCACATATTTACAACCGTTAGTGCTGCTGTGGCTCAAGGGGGAATGGTGGGGGTCGGATTTGAGGTGGAGGCCTGTTTTGCTGCTTCATGTCAGGGCAGGCCAAATGGAGGATTGGGGATGCTTTTTCAGGATTAATTAGCATTGCAAACAGTCAAATTGTTAACTGTGAGGGCTTTGGCCTGTATACATAAATTTGGGGCATTTTTTAAAGTGTGTTTGGTTGACCTCTGCATATGATATGTAGAGCTACTAGAAAAAGTGGCCAAGAGCATGTGCTGGAAACAGTTGCCATGGCAATGGGAGCTAGAAGAAAAGGGATGAAAAGAAAAGAGTGAGAACCCAAAGTAGATGTTGCCTTGGTTGCTGCTTCTCTCATTCTCTCCCCAACATTTTGTCCATAAGATACAAGACAGTATATATTAGTCACTACAGCAGGGTCAAAATGTATTTTCTAACATGGGTCACCCAGAGTGTTGGGCTTCAATCCTATTACCCTCTGCATATGATGGGAAATGTATCTCTGCAAGGCACCAGTGGGAGGTGGCTGCACTTAAGGAAAAAGAAAAAAGATAATTTTGATTCCCCTCCTCTGTAAACAATCTCTATTTTTTTCATTATATGTCTGCTTGATCTGGAAAGCTATGGAAGAAACTGTCTTGTACAGTATTAAGTGCAGAGAAGGAAACTACAATAAATATGTTATAAAGGATGGTGTGGCATTTGAATCATCTTGTAGGGAATGAAAGTGGCTATCTACCTTTCTACATGGAATAGTGGATTGCACTCAGCAGATTAAATCACCACCTACATGGACAGGTTCACGCTCTAAAGCAAGCTAACTTGAGGTTTAAATAGTTTGTGGCTCTGTTTTAGAAACCATATTCTCATATTTAGCCACAATATGATTCTTCATTGGGCATTCAAATTATGTGAAGACAATGATTCTATTTTGTTAGGATTTAACATGCTGCATGAACTCAGCATAAATTTATAATTCTATGCCCAATTGCCAGTCTAGGACAATGCAGTCTTCTAGTAGAAATCATTTTAGATGTTCAGCTAAGCTCTTACACATATCATATCAGAAGATATGTATCAAGAGGGCATCTATCAGGTGAGTTTATTAAGGAGGATTCTTGTGGCCTCAAGTCTTCCTTGGCAGCAACTGGATCAAATGGCAACAAGTGCTTTAACAGATTAACAGAGTTGGAAGGGACCTTGTAGGTCATCTAGTCCAACCCCCCGTGTAACCTGGAAACCAAGGAAGCTGCAGACTGCTGGTATAGGATTATAATTAAGGATATTTAGACAATTGTCGGCCATCCAGTAATCACCAAAAGTTGTCAATGAGAATTTTTTCTAATTTTGATTTTTTGTAATAAGTACTGATATATGTAATCTTCAATTTGCAACTATTTGTTTAGCAATCATTCAAAGTTATAATGATTCTGCAAAAAAATGACATGACCTGTCTTCACACTTACAACCCTTTTAGCATTCTCATGTTCATGTAATCAAAGTTTGGGTGCTTGTATTTATGACAGTTGCAGCACCCAAGGTTGTGTGATCATCATTTGTGACCTTCCACAGTGGCTTCCGACATGCAAAATCAGCGGGGGGGGAAACGGATTCCATTTAATGGAGGAAATGTGATTCATGTAACAAATGTAATAAATTTACTTATCAACCATAGTAAAAAAAAAAAGTCATTTATTTTTGCCTGAGGCTAATTAGTAGTAGTCTGAAAACTTCTCATTTGTTTGTCTAGTTATCTTCCTTAAATACCAAGTTAGACACCTTGTTACTCCTTAACATTTCATTGGGAGACTGTTGTTTCCTGACTAAGTCATTACAAGTATTGTCTCCACTTAAATCACTTTGAAATCAATTAAAATGATACATTTTTTTTTCTTGGATCTCAGTTTTATTTTCTCTTATTTTCCTTGGCTTCTGCCAAATAGTTGAAACATTTATTCTCAGTATTACTGACTTATAGCTGACATTACACAAAACGCCAAGACTGTCAGGTAAGGAATTATAAGTGGCAATTTATATATATATAAAAAACTGAGATGACTTCTTTCCTTTGAAAGAGCAAAGCTGTGGACCAACTTTCTCTTTTGATCACATGCAGGCACAATATAAATTGGGTCTGTTATTTGGGAATCAATCAGTTCTCTTAACTTTCCTAAGGGGCTAATTTTGTACCATTTGGGAGGCATTGATTTATGTATGTGCCTATATGTACTTGAAAGAGGCAACAACAACAACAAAAAGACAGCATCAGAACTATTGGAGTACATTTATTCCTTACAAAAATATATTGAATTTGCAGGATTCCTCAGAATGCATTAAACTGAAGGTGATTGGTGGACTACCAAGTAATTTTGGCGAGGGATCTCCCAAGTGGCCAGAAATGAGTTGTCTTTCAGAATGGCTGCAGAATCACATTAGTATCCATTACATTTCAGCAAAATTTGACTTTGGGAAACCAAATCATTTCATCGTCACTATTTCATTATCCTGACATTTTCCACTATGTTCCTAGAAAGAAATTGTCTTTTCTGATCACATGAACAGGCCCTAAAATAGGGTTGAATCTTGAACAGCTATTTTTAAGGTGCAGCTACAAATATATTTGCATATGGCTCAGTTGTGATCATGGATACTCAATACAAAATAAATTACTGGGCCACAGTAATCCAGATGACCAGCAGATGGCGATAATGCGATTCAGAAGACTTCAACTCCTTGTGGCTAGCTGGATTTCTGCAGCCCAGAATCAGTAAACATTTTCAACTGAATTTACATCAGAGTAATTGTTCCTGCAATTTTTAGCACAGGGAGATTGTGAAGTCTTGGAAATAATTTTTGTTCCCCCATTGTTTTTTATTAACAAGGAATGAATACTTTTATTAACAAGGCAATTGTATAGTGCTCTTCCTGAGTGCTTTTTCTTGTCATTCTGTAATATTCAGAACCCTTGAGCTAGGATCATAATATTCTCATTTTCCCAGTCTAGAGTTGAATTCTGTTTCTTATGGACAAGTTGTGGAAAAAACCTGAGCATAATAAATATTAGGGGGTGAGGGGAAACTGAAGTAGCAAAAATCAAGCAAACCTCAAACAAAGCAGTAAGAATGGGTCATGCCAATTGACTACAGAATACAACAGAATAACAGAGTTGGAAGGGATCTTGGAGGTCTTTTAGTCCAACCCTCTGCTTAGGCAAGAAACACTATATCATTTCAGACAAATTGTTATCCAATCTCTTCTTAAAAACTTCCAGTGTTGCAACATTCACAACTTCTGGAGGCAAGTTGTTCCACTGAATACAGGTAGTCCTCAACTTACAACCATAATGGATCCTGCTGATTATGATGGTAAGTCATGATGGTCATAAAATAGATTGCGTGCATGATTGATTTTATGACCTTATTTTTGTGATGATCGTTAAGTGAACACAGTAGTTGTTAAAAGTGAATTAATTGTACCCTTTGGTCTGATTTGCTGAAAACCAGAAGTAAATATGGCAAAAATATTGTAAAACATTATTAAGAGTCGTGGTGGTGCAATGGATAGAATGCAGTACTGCAGGCTACTTCTGCTGATAGCTGGTTGCCAGCTATTTGGCAGTTCAGTTCTCGCCCACTCAAGGTTGACTCAGCCTTCCATCCTTCCGAGGTGGGTAAAATGAGGACCCAGATTGTTGGGGGCAATATGCTGATTCTGTAAACCACTTAGTTGTAAAGCACTGTGAAGCGGTATATAAGTCTGAGTGCTATTGCTAGTATGTAACTAAAAAAACACTGCAAATGGCTGTAAATGTAAGCCAGTTACTGAGCGTGTGAAAGGCAGGTGACTGATGGGGCAGCCATAAACACTTTGCAACTGGTCTTAAGTACCCTGGCAGATCTGTTGTAATTTTGATAATTGCTAAGTGACTGGTTGTAAATCCAGGACCAGCTGTAGTGATTGGCTGGTGTACAGTATGTATGGGTGTATGAGAGAGAGAGAGAAAAAAGGGAAGTGGAATTCTAAATAAAATTTCCCCATTCTATAGCATTTAATAGTGAGGTGTTAGGCCCAGTCCCACTGGCCAACGGACGCAAAACATATGCATAAAGGACACAGCGGACAAGCAAAATTTCGTGGGTGGCTCCATCCGTTGTCATCTACTCCAAAAAGTGGGGAAAATTTGCATAAACAGAACAGAAAAGAACGGACGTGGGTAGTATGTAGCGGGGATGTTAAACGGATGTTCATAGGAAGCCTAGTGGATGAAAGCGGATGGAAGCGGATGACACCTCCGAAGGGGTTCTGGGGGATAATTTCGAAGCAGACGCATAGCAGAGGAAGTGGATGCATCACGTACGCCTAAAGGAAAGAAAGGGGAAGCCTAGCGGATGTATATTGGATGCAAACCATTCACTGCGCATCCTTTCTATTTCCGTGGTACTAACGCTGTGTAGACGTTCTGTGTACCTTTTGTTTCCTCCCTCTTTCCATTTTCAGCTGCAGTGGATGTGAGTTGCGAGGATGCCCAGAGGATGCAGAGAGGATACAATGGACGTTTAACGGATGCTAAACGGACATAGAACGTTTGTTGCTCGTATGTCACGGATTTACATTGTACACAGCAGAAAGTTCATCCGTTCACAAAGTGTTGTGCAGCTCAAAACTTGTGCGGATGAAATCGCAGTGGACGGATGCTCGATGGATAGAGCGTATGAAACACGTATGCAATGAGTACACAATGGATGCATAGTGTTTTCCAATGGATGGCAAGCTTTTTTAAACGTTTTACATCCTCTTTGCATCCGTAAGAGCAGTGGGACTGGGCCTTTATTCTCTAGGGATATTTTGGGGAGATTATAGGAGTAGAGAGATGCTGAATTAGCAGGAACTAAAAAGTGAATGGAGACATTTTCAGCTCAGACTAGCATAGTACTATTTCAAATTTGTTCATATAAATTTGTTAGTGCCAGATAAGTGGCCTAAGGGAAAAAGATCTTTTTGCATTTGTTATTTTATGGAAAAGGCTGTATGGTATAAGACAATTAAGATCCATCCGTCAGCAGTCTCAAGAGCGGTACAATAGTCTGCATGATAAGATTAGCATTGTTCAGATGCAAACTCAGATCACAAAACAATAATATGTTTATTCTTATTTCTATTATATTGTAAGCATTTGACAAATAAAATAAATAAATAATATTATACAATAGTTGTGCTCTCCAAGTAACCTTAGCCAGATCAGATGAGAATCTAAGAAATGCATTTGCAAAATAGACTAAATTAATGTTAAACTTATTTAATTCTGAGAGTGTTGTGCAAACCCAATATCTGTGATTACTTTATGATTCAGTGTAGTGTCTGAAGCCAGAAAGTAGGGTAAATCAGTAACAGGTTAAATGTGCTTTGTGAATGTAACCATGAATCCAGGTCTATTAAGTACAATCGTTCTGCAAGAATGCATATACTTTCCTGCTGTATAATTCTTAAAATATATATATATCTGTGATTAATTCTGGGATTTTTTTAGAAGCAAAGCCAGTGGCCCTTTTTCATACTTCTGGTAAAGATCAGACTTGTCCATCTATGCACAACTTTCAACTTTGAATATTATTTCTGCTTCTATGTGCCTCTGCAGCAGTGTGTGAAAAATATAATTGACTAGGTGGAAATTCAGCATGTCCTGTTCTTATGTTTTTCCTACCCTGTCTGGCAGATGCTGCTAAGAAGCCCAAAAACAAGGCATGTTTTCTTCCCAACTGTTCCTCCATACTCTTTGTTTTTTTTCAAGGCCATAGTATACCTGAAACCTGGGGATCTATTTTTTAAAAATATCTAACAACCTTTGATTGCCATATTTCAGATAATTGTGACTCCTTTAGAGATGACCTTGAATTACAGGACTGGTCACCCATGACTATTAAAGGACTGGTCACCCAGTTAAAGGACAACATGTATTCTATTGGTATGACCAGTAGAATACATGTAGTCATGAAACATTTCATTTATATTCCTTAGCATCCTGAGACAGTGCTGCTGAAATTTATCAACAAAAGTCCATTTTGGATGTCAAAAAGTTTCGCTTTTTCTAACTTCAGCTCCCCATCCCAGATCCCTGAAATGGTCACCAAATCATACCATTATGTTAAAACACCATATTGCTATCCAAGGATCTAGTTTTCTTTTTAAAGCATGGAAATGCAGTTAGTTTGTTTCCCAAAGATTTGCTGCTTTCATTCCCATACTTAAAATCTACCTCTTAAGTCTGAGGATAGGTAGAAAAAGCCCAAGTCCTTTCCTTTCTGTTACTACTTTTCCATTGGGACATTTGTCCTGCAGCTGGCCAGGAAAAGTAGGTGTCCATCACTAGGTTAGTAGGACATCTGTATCCATTATTATCTGATTTGTTTTCTATTATGCACAGGCAGGTGTTTCTGAAAAGCCTGCAAACACTGCGTGATTTCTTTTCAGTTGTTTCTTTAGGTCGGTGTTGCTGGTAAGCAAATCCAGGTCTGTTAATTACTAGAATCTAGGTATGAATTTGGGTAGAGAAAGAAAAGATTCCAACTCCAAATAATGAGATGCAATTATTTTGCTCCCATATAGAGAAGGATCTTGCTGGCAGCTCAGGCTGCAAGTGGCTGTCATGATTCTAGATCAATCAGAGATGTCAAACTCAAGGCCTGCGGGCTGAACCTGGCCTGAGGGGTGCTTAGATCTGGCCTGCAGGGCCACCCTGGAAACAGCAAAATAGCCTATGGTGCCTCTGCCAATGAAAACAGAGGTCTTGAGGGCCATGCGCAGCCTTCCCAGGCCCAGTTTCGGTCGTGACAGCCTCCTGCAGCCCTCTGCCAGCAAAAATGAAGCTGTTTTCTTTGGCAGAGGGCTGCAGGAGGCCATTGCAACTGAAAATGGGGCCTGGGGAGGCACTCAAGGCCCACCTGAGCTCTGCTTTAGCTGGCCGAGCACTTGGTGCACCACAGTGACATCAAGCTCGCCATGCCCACTCTGGCCCCCAAGGTCAAACACAACCCTGATATGGCCCTCAATGAAATTGAGTTTGACACTTCTAGATGATGGATCTTTGTACTTATGCAGATCTTTATCTGTCTCTTTAACTACACATTGTTAGTTATGAATAAATAAGAAAAAGAAATCCCTGAATATATATGTGTGACTTTCAGCTGAGCTCAAGCTCTTTTTTAAAAATTAAAAATTTGTTTACAAAGGAAGAGAAAAGTTTCCTTTACATTCCTATAGAAACTAGTATAACGTAAGAAAAAAACAAGCAAATAGAAAAAGTGTAAGAAAAAATCATAAAAATAAAATAGAGAGAAAAAATGATAAAATGAAGTACCTTCCAATCTTCTTAATAGCAATAATATTTATAGACAGTCTATGGATACAACATAACTCTCTTTTTTCTGTGATCTATCCTTTCTATTCATTTACACCATAAATCATAAGTTCATTTTTTTCTCTTTAATGCAAAAAATCTGTAAGGGCTTTCCAATCAGCAATAAACTTAGATATCTTTATTTGATTAAAGAAGCCAGTTCTGTCAGTGAGTAATTTTCAGACAAGCTGATATGTTGCACTGCCAGGTTAAGGATTTGAGAGTATTAATTACAGGCAGCAATTTGGCAAGAGAGAGGTGGGGGGGGGAGGGAGGTGGCATTGCTACAGTTCTGCCCACAGCTCTTTAGTAGTGGGCAGAATGGGTGGCTTGGCAGAAGAGAGGAGACAAATTGAATCGATAGGTACAATGATAAAAAGTTGCTTTCCCTTTTCCTTTGCTGATGCTCTTTGCAGAAAGTGGAAAAATGAGCCCATATATGCACCTACACATGTACAGAAGTTATATGAGAGAAAGGTTTAAAGTTTAGGTGTTCTGTCCTGGAAAAAAGAAATGGAAAATTATACTAGCAAAATCTTGGCTGGGTTTTGAAAACAACATCAGACTTTTCACCCAAAATTCTTGACAGTACTCCTCTGCATACAGCTTCAGTGGAGCGTATTGATATGATGTGGGCTGAATAGTTTATTCTGATAAATGGATTTTTGGCAAGGAATATAAAGAATGGGAGGATGGGGAAGAAGTTCAGAAAAATGGGGGTGATAAGTTAAATTTCTCCAGAAAGTTGTGCCCTAAAGCTACTGGAAATTTAACTTCCTACAGGTTTGACTCACATTTGTTTCCCTTCCTTTCCAGCATGTAGTGCAATATTAGCAAGTTAACTTAATTTTTAGTGAAGCACAGAAGTTCTAAAGCTAGCCAAGGGAAAATAGCCTATTTTGAGAAACTTGCTGTTTGTTCAGAACACACAAACTCTCAGTAACTCTCACTACTATAGAATTTTATAGGTTTTTATAGGTTCAAATCTTATGCAAATATTTTATTTGCATCATTATTCCAACTTAAAAATAGAATCAGGAGATTAAGAAATAATTTTCCAATATATCACTTCTGTCTCTTAAAATTCCTTAAGAATTTTGCTGCTGGTTTTGACTGTTAAAATTCTTTCCTTTTCATCCTTTGCTTAGACAGCTTGAGATTTCAGATGTTGTCACGTTTGGCTCACATTTCTCATATGTCATGATGTAAGTTGTGGGATTGATTTTGGGGTGAAATGGGTACATGATAATTTTATCATAACTTTACATGGGAGGTTGGGCTAATATTTTGCAGTCCTATTTTCTTTCTGTAAAAACAACAGAGTCTGTCATGCCTTATCAATCAGCTTCACTAGTAGAATTGTTGAAAATGTGCCTATATGCAATCTATATCTCGACAGGGGTAAAGAAACTTCCAACCAAGCAAAGCAATCAACTAAACGAGAGCTGAAGTTCAGATTATTAGACAAAAATTAAAAGACAAGATGTAAACAGAAACTTGTGAAAATACAAATCAAAGCTTGTCATGATATGAATTGCATTTTAAAAAAATTCTGTGTCTATTTTGTGTTAGCAAATTGTTATAAAACGAAGAGATCGATAATCAGTAAAATAGGTAATATAATCCATCTCTGTCTCGCTGTCTCTCCCTTCCTCCCTCTGTTTCCCTCTCGTGTGTGTACAGTACCCCAGAGGCTCTCAATTAGTTAATTTTATGGCAAAAGTGGGCAATTTCTATTAGATCATGAGTTACAATTATGTTTCCTGACCTGTGACGCTATCCATAGTAGAAGATTCTTTCATTTATGGTAACATCTGTGAAAGTGATCGGACTGAGCATTTTTGACCTGGATTTAGATTTGTTTTAGATATTTGATTGATGGCTATATTTTTCCAGACTCATTTTTGGCCCATTTTCAGATTTGAAGGGACTTCTAAAAGTGGAAATTAGAGCAGTCACCTCCCAGTGGCTTTCTGCTCTCATTCCCATCCTTGATTGTTATGATCAAAACTAATGTTTTGACAGAGTGCACATTTATTCTGGAAAACAAATGTAGATCATATGAGAATATTTATCCATATCCCCCCTCCCCCCCGTCGATTGTTTCATTCCTTTTTTCTGATTTGCAGACTTAGATATTGGACATCCTATCCAATCGGAGATCTCAGAGTGAATAGGATGGATATCCCACTACATCTGATAGGAGCACTTCATAGTAAAAAAGCCATATCCAGTCAAAATCCAGTTACACAATTAGACAATGAGGGCATATTATATTTTTAGGCAAAGAAGAGCACCAATGAGGGCAACTGAGAAAAAAATCAAGTAATAGAAATCAGTGGACTGGAAAAAAATTTAAGGAATTTTTAAAGGATTTTTTTTTTTTTTAAGGAATCAAAATGTTCATGAAAATCAGTGATTAGTTGAAAAATTAAAAGGCATTTATGTAAAATGAACAGGAAATGCACTACACCAATCAGTTTGTAAATAAATGTCTTTATTTATTTTGACCATATTTGTCCTTCCACTAATTTGTCCTTGTAAACAAAACCATTTTGCTAGATTCTGAATGGGGATTATTTTATTTTATGATATCTAATGAAATTTTTATCATATATAACATGACATTTTACCACAGCATTAGATCCATATTGTATTTTCCTGGAAAGCAGATTTTATTTTACAGAGATTAGGAACTAAAATACAAACAACTGTACTGTGAGAGCTGTCTCCCATTGTTGCTTATGAAAAAAAATCAGGGAGAGGTGTTTTAGTTGAAATGTAGAATATAGGAATGGGATAACTTGCCATAGCCAATTCACCATGGCCATTCACCATGGTCATCTCACCACAGCCAACTTGTTAAAGCCAATTCACCTTGGACAATCCACCCTAGCCATCTGGCAATGCCAATTTGTCACAATTCCATGAGGGATAACTCCATGTGGTAAATGTTATCCACTATTGTTTCTTTGACATCATTTCCATTGACAAAAATGGAAATGATGCCAAAGAAACAGTGGTGCATAACATTTATTGTGCTGAGTTATCCTGCATGGAATAGTCTGTGATAAGTTGTCCAATTCTGAATAGAAAGGTGAAGAGTGGGCCTGCTTGGTCCCTTATATTTTATAATAATATTGTGTGAGTAGGTTTCAGCAGGATATGTACATACTGTGAAGTTGGAATGCACATTTCTTTATGTTAAATGGAGAGTTTTATATGCTAGGAAAAGAATGAAAGCTTTACTTTTTTTACTGTCCACAATTTTTCCATCTATGCTCCAACACATCCTACATAGCATCACAAGGCTCTTCTTTTCAAGGTAATGACATTTTTTTGTACAGGCAATCCTTGTTTAGTGGCAGCAATCAGCATAGCAATTCAGGGATTAAGCTAAGTGGTTACTAAGTAAACTACAACTGTTTTTATAATCTTCCTTCAGCTTTCCTTTGCTTTGTAGGTCTATGATGGTAATAAATATGAAGATTGATCATAAAGTTACTTTTTCATCATTGTTGTATGGTCACTATTCAAGGATTATCTTTATGTCACATCTTGGATCAGGTCTCCATCCACTGCAGTTTCCAGTACCCTTTCTGAAAAGATAGCTTCCAGCTATCAAACAGCTCCCCACCCAACATACAAGTACTTTTAGAAGAGAAGGTAGAATAAAAAGTAGATCTTTCCCCTTTCCCATTTGCACAACCCAATTCACATTCTATATGTAGGCACAAAAGTATTCAATTTGAGATAGTGCTGTGCTGAAATTTGCTTTGTAATATTACAGACATTTTGTTCCCCTGTGAAACAAGCTTTTCTCTTCCTTTCTTATTTGTAGGATGAGATATTCTCTTTGTAATGCTTTAAAAAACTGGTGGAAAGCTACCACTGTGTTGCTGTTATTTTCCATGCACCTCTGTCCACTACTCTGAATCCTCCTTAACTTTTCAATATTTCTAATTTGAAAAAGGCTCTGGAAGGAAATCTGATATATGATATATATCTTATATATCAAAATATATGATATATTTTTTAAATTTTGGGATTGAATTGAAATACTATATCATAAGACAAGGAAGTTGCAGATGCTGGGAAGATGGTTATATAAGGAATAAAGATATTTGCATACCCACACCTGCATTCCTTCAAAATTACACAATAATACACTACCCATAGCAATTTCACTCCAACATTCTTCTTTTTCAAAATAAGCTTCAGAAAAAAAAAAGTCCTCTCATCAAATTAGTTGAGAAGTGATTGAAAAAAAGTCAGGGGAATTTTTCTAGATGGAACTATTTTCAGATTGGCAGATAGACTTGCACTTGAGCTTATTTAAGCTATATGTTACAATCAACATATAATTTTAAGAAGGTGGGAGGAAGGGGGGGGGAATACAATTTTATCCCCTTTCCAGTCTCCTGAAACTTCCCTTTGAAAATGACTGCAATTACATGGCAGTCTAAGCCAGAACACCTGGTTTGATATGCCAACATCTGTATAAATCATTTCCTGACTAGGGAAACAAATCAAGGGCTAATAGTTTTTTCTAGTATTTAAACCCAGGGTTAAATTATATTGCACCAAGAAGATCAAGACTTTCTGTGAGAATTATAAAATGTTTCCAGTTTCACTAACTTAGCTTGTTTGTTTACTTCATTATATGGCTAAGAGGCAGGCTACATTTGTGGGTGGATAACACATAAATTGTGCTTTCATAATTAAGTAAAGGAAACACAGTTTATTGTTTAAAGTCAGGATTTCTGTCTTAGAACAAAATATGGTAGAAATGTGGTCACTGAGACAGTACCTTTCCTGGGTTTTCAGTATGTTCAGATTGGATTTGCCAATTATGCTAAGCCATGGGTTAATTATTTCACTGAATGATCATAATTCAAAAAATGTGCTAAGGCAAAACTAAACTAAATGAATTAAAATGTTACACAAAGCAAGAATCAAAATTGCAACAGTATACCCACACACAAACACACACACATACACACACAAAACAGGATCTTTTCAATAGTGGCTCCAGTTTTATCAAAATTACTAATGAAGTTTTTCACCACTTTGCTTTCAGTTAGGCAGCTACTTCATTCATGTCTATTGAAACAAGTTTTTAATTTCTCCCTGGAGTTATACATGATAAACCAATTCATATTGTTTTTCTCCCTACATATTATTTATTGTTTCCCATTAGTGCATCTTCATTGCTATTCTTTCAAAA